>WWNC01000150.1:600000-914607 GCA_011125475.1 Melanerpes aurifrons
GTCCTGGGCTCCTCCCTGGCCACCTCTGAAGTTCCTCTGGGTCCTGGGCTCCTCCCTGGCCACCTCTGAAGCTCCTCTGCCCCTGGGCTCCTCCCCTGCTCCAGGCTGAACATCTTCAGCAGCAGCAGAGCCTCCTCCCCAGATGTGCTGAGCTCACATCCAGATGTTGCTGACCTGCCCTCTCCTCCCTGCACCTCTGTGGGTGCCTGGGGTGCCTCTTGGGACCCTCTCCAGGAATGGTTCCACCCAGCCCCACTGCAGTGGGGACAAAGCTGTCCTCCCCTACACCAAGGATACTCCAGGGACACCTCCTGGTGGCCTGGCAGGGCTGGAAGGGCTCTGCTGGGTGCCCAGGCTGGCACAGCTGGGGGTGCCCAGGCTGGAGAAGGGCTCTAGGGACACCTCCTGGCAGGGCTGGAAGGGGCCCAGGAGCAAGCTGGAACCAGGCTCTGGAGCAGGAGCTGTGGGGCCAGGCCCAGGGGGGATGGTTTGGAGCTCCAGGAGGAAGCCTCAGGGCAGAGGGCAGGGAGAAGGCTGAGGAGAGCCTGGCCCAGGGTGCCCAGGGAGGGGGGAGCTGCCCCCTGGCTGGCAGCAGCCCAGGGCAGGGGGTTTGGGGCTCTGAGCTCTGCCTGGGGCTGTCCCTGCTGGCTGCAGGGCTGGCACTGCCTGGCACTGCCTGGCACTGTCAGGTCCCTTCCCACCCAAGCCCTGCCAGGGCTCCACAGACCCAGGGCTGGCAGCAGGCTCCCAGCCCAGGTGAGCACCGAGCAGGGGCGGGGGGGAGGTGAAGCCCCCCCCGGAGCCTCCTCTGCTCCTCGCAGCCCTGCTGCAGGGAGGAGTCCTGGGCAGGAAGCCTTCCTCCCTCCCCTCCCCTCCCCTCCCCCTCCCCTACAGGGCTATTTTTGGCCTCCCCTGGACCACTCTGGAGCCACTTTGGTGCCAGCGCTGCGGTGCCAGGGCGGTGACTCGGCAGGGCGGGGTGGCACCGAGCCCCAGCCTGGCACAGGAGCTCCTCTGGCTGCTGGCAGAGAGTTTCCCCCTGCTGCTCTCACCTCGCTGCCCCTGCAGGCAGCTCAGCATTGATGGCCCAAAGGTATTTATAGAGCAGCAGCAGCAGCAGGAGGAGGAGGAGGCAGCTGCTGAAGGTCTCCTTCTCCTCTGCCTGCCCGGGGGGGGGGTGTGTAGAGAAGGGGCTGGAAGGGACCCCAAGGCTCCTCCAGTGCCAACCCCCCCTGCCCAGGGCACCTCACACCACAGCAGGCTGCTCAGAGCCACCTCCAGCCTGGCCTGGAGCAGCTCCAGGGGTGAGGCTTCCACCACCTCCCTGGGCAGCCTGAAGAGGCTGTGGTTGGAAGAGAGCTTGGAGCCCATGGAGCCCAAGCACAGCCCCAGCACCACCACCACCCATGGCCCTCAGCACCACAGCTCCAGGGCTTGGCAGCCCCTCCAGGGCCAGGGACTCCACCACCTCCCTTGGGCAGCCTGGGCCAGGCTCTCACCACCCCTCCTGGGGATGAATTTCCTCCTGACATCCAACCTGCATCTCCCCACTCCGAGTTTTGCTCCCCCTGACCCCTCTGGGAGCAGCCTGGAGCCACAGCTGCAGTCTTGGCTGCTGCCAGACCTCAGCCCCCTGGAGCCAGCAGGCACAGGGCAGGGGCAGGGCGGAGGTGAAGCCCCCCAGAGCCTCCTCTGCTCCTCACTGCCCTGTAGGGAGGAGTCCTGGAGCTGCTGACCAGGAGGTGATGACCAGCAGCTGGTGAAAGGGAGCAGGGCACCCCACAAATCCTTCCCTGGGATGGAAAGGGACCAGGGCACCCCACAAATCCTCTCCTGGGATGGAAAGGGAGCAGGGCACCCCACAAATCCCCTCCTGGGATGGAAAGGGACCAGGGCACCCCACAAATCCTCTCCTGGGATGGAAAGGGAGCAGGGCACCCCACAAATCCCCTCCTGGGATGGAAAGGGACCAGGGCACCCCACAAATCCTCCCCAAGGATGGAAAGGGAGCAGGGCACCCCACAAATCCTCTCCTGGGATGGAAAGGGACCAGGGCACCCCACAAATCCTCTCCTGGGATGGAAAGGGACCAGGGCACCCCACAAATCCCCTCCTGGGATGGAAAGGGAGCAGGGCACCCCACAAATCCTTCCCTGGGATGGAAAGGGACCAGGGCACCCCACAAATCCTCTCCTGGGATGGAAAGGGACCAGGGCACCCCACAAATCCTCCCCAAGGATGGAAAGGGAGCAGGGCACCCCACAAATCCTTCCCTGGGATGGAAAGGGAGCAGGGCACCCCACAAATCCCCTCCTGGGATGGAAAGGGACCAGGGCACCCCACAAATCCTTCCCTGGGATGGAAAGGGAGCAGGGCACCCCACAAATCCTTCCCTGGGATGGAAAGGGAGCAGGGCACCCCACAAATCCCCTCCTGGGATGGAAAGGGAGCAGGGCACCCCACAAATCCCCTCCTGGGATGGAAAGGGACCAGGGCACCCCACAAATCCCCTCCTGGGATGGAAAGGGAGCAGGGCACCCCACAAATCCCCTCCTGGGATGGAAAGGGACCAGGACACCCCACAAATCCTCTCCTGGGATGGAAAGGGACCAGGGCACCCCACAAATCCTTCCCTGGGATGGAAAGGGAGCAGGGCACCCCACAAATCCCCTCCTGGGATGGAAAGGGACCAGGGCACCCCACAAATCCCCTCCTGGGATGGAAAGGGACGAGGGCACCCCACAAATCCTTCCCTGGGATGGAAAGGGAGCAGGGCACCCCACAAATCCTTCCCTGGGATGGAAAGGAGCAGGGCACCCCACAAATCCCCTCCTGGGATGGAAAGGAGCAGGGCACCCCACAAATCCCCTCCTGGGATGGAAAGGGAGCAGGGCACCCCACAAATCCTTCCCTGGGATGGAAAGGGAGCAGGGCACCCCACAAATCCCCTCCTGGGATGGAAAGGGACCAGGGCACCCCACAAATCCTCCCCAAGGATGGAAAGGGAGCAGGGCACCCCACAAATCCTCTCCTGGGATGGAAAGGGACCAGGGTACCCCACAAATCCTCCCCAAGGATGGAAAGGGAGCAGGGCACCCCACAAATCCTCTCCTGGGATGGAAAGGGAGCAGGGCACCCCACAAATCCTCTCCTGGGATGGAAAGGGACCAGGGCACCCCACAAATCCCCTCCTGGGATGGAAAGGGAGCAGGGCACCCCACAAATCCTCTCCTGGGATGGAAAGGGACCAGGGCACCCCACAAATCCTTCCCTGGGATGGAAAGGGAGCAGGGCACCCCACAAATCCCCTCCTGGGATGGAAAGGGACCAGGGCACCCCACAAATCCTTCCCTGGGATGGAAATGGAGCAGGGCACCCCACAAATCCTTCCCTGGGATGGAAAGGGAGCAGGGCACCCCACAAATCCTCTCCTGGGATGGAAAGGGACCAGGGCACCCCACAAATCCTCTCCTGGGATGGAAAGGGAGCAGGGCACCCCACAAATCCCCTCCTGGGATGGAAAGGGAGCAGGGCACCCCACAAATCCCCTCCTGGGATGGAAAGGGACCAGGGCACCCCACAAATCCCCTCCTGGGATGGAAAGGGACCAGGGCACCCCACAAATCCCCTCCTGGGATGGAAAGGGAGCAGGGCACCCCACAAATCCTCTCCTGGGATGGAAAGGGACCAGGGCACCCCACAAATCCTTCCCTGGGATGGAAAGGGAGCAGGGCACCCCACAAATCCTCTCCTGGGATGGAAAGGGACCAGGGCACCCCACAAATCCTCCCCAAGGATGGAAAGGGAGCAGGGCACCCCACAAATCCCCTCCTGGGATGGATAGGGACCAGGGCACCCCACAAATCCTCTCCTGGGATGGAAAGGGACCAGGGCACCCCACAAATCCTCCCCAAGGATGGAAAGGGAGCAGGGCACCCCACAAATCCTCTCCTGGGATGGAAAGGGACCAGGGCACCCCACAAATCCTTCCCTGGGATGGAAAGGGAGCAGGGCACCCCACAAATCCCCTCCTGGGATGGAAAGGGAGCAGGGCACCCCACAAATCCTTCCCTGGGATGGAAAGGGAGCAGGGCACCCCACAAATCCTCCCCAAGGATGGAAAGGGAGCAGGGCACCCCACAAATCCCCTCCTGGGATGGAAAGGGACCAGGGCACCCCACAAATCCTCTCCTGGGATGGAAAGGGACCAGGGCACCCCACAAATCCTTCCCTGGGATGGAAAGGGAGCAGGGCACCCCACAAATCCTCTCCTGGGATGGAAAGGGACCAGGGCACCCCACAAATCCTTCCCTGGGATGGAAAGGGAGCAGGGCACCCCACAAATCCTCTCCTGGGATGGAAAGGGACCAGGGCACCCCACAAATCCCCTCCTGGGATGGAAAGGGAGCAGGGCACCCCACAAATCCTTCCCTGGGATGGAAAGGGACCAGGGCACCCCACAAATCCTCTCCTGGGATGGAAAGGGACCAGGGCACCCCACAAATCCTTCCCTGGGATGGAAAGGGACCAGGGCACCCCACAAATCCCCTCCTGGGATGGAAAGGGACCAGGGCACCCCACAAATCCTCCCCAAGGATGGAAAGGGACCAGGGCACCCCACAAATCCCCTCCTGGGATGGAAAGGGACCAGGGCACCCCACAAATCCTCCCCAAGGATGGAAAGGGAGCAGGGCACCCCACAAATCCCCTCCTGGGCTCGAAGGGCAGCAGATGCCCTCCATATTCTCTCTGCTCCCTCCGACGGCAGCTCCCAGCTGCCCTCAACGCCAGGCAGTCCCAACCCATCCCCTTCCTCCTCCTCCCCTCCTCCTCCTCCTCCTCCCTCCCTCCTCCCCCCCAGCCCGACTTGGGCAGCGGCGCTGCCGGAGCTCCGGGCACAGCCTCTCAGAGCGGGCACCGAGCCGGAGCCAGCTGAGCCCCGCGGGTGGCTGGAAGGGAGGCAGGTCTGTGTGTGCCCCTTCCCCGACCCCTCCATCACCCACCCCACCCCCGACCCCTCCACCACCCACCCCCCCCGACCCCTCACACCGTCCCCAACACCCTCCCCGACCCCTCCATCACCCCCCTGACCCTCCATCTCCCCCACACGCACCCCTCCATCACCCGCTCGACCCCCCACACCCCCTCCATCACCTCCCCAACCCTCCACACTCCCCCAACCCCTCCCCGACCTCCCCATCACGCCCCAACTCCATCACCCCCAACATCCCTCCTCACCCCTCACCCCTCTTTAACCCCCCACCCACTCAGCCCCTCTCTACCCTCCCTCATTCCCCCTCCTTTACCACCCTCTCCCACCCCAAAGCTCTCCAGCAGCCCTCTAAGCCTTTCAGCACTCACCCCCAAACCCCTCCCTCGCCCACCTTAGACTCCTCCATCACCCCCCACCACCCCCTCAAGCCCTCATCACCCCTCTAACCCCTCCATCACCCACCCAACCCTTCCATCACCCTTTTAACCCGTCCACCAATAACCCCAAAGCCCTCTGTCACCCCTCTAACCCCTCCATCAACCCCTCAAACACCTCCATCACCCCTCTAACCTCTTCATCACCGTTTTAACCCCTCCAATCCCTCCATCACCTAACCCCTCCATCGCCCCCTCCAAACCCTTCCATCACACCTCTAACCCTCGTATCACCCACCAAACCCCTCTGTACCTTCCCAAGTCTCTCCATCACCCCTCCATCGCTCCTCTAACCCTTCCATCGCGCCCTCCGAATCCCTCCATCACCCCCGTCACCCCCAGTGCCCCCCCTTGCCCTGCATGCCCGGGCAGCGAGCATGGCCCGCAGCCAAGGGCGGGCAGGGAGGGTCGGGCTCTGCCTGCCCTGGCTGGGGCTAGCCCTGCTGCCGCTGGTGGTGGCCCCCGGCAGGGCTGCCCACGGGGGCTGCCTTTCCTCGGCCTGCTACTGCGTGGCCACCCCGGAGCTGGAGCAGTGCCGCTACGAGCGGCTGGAGGAGCTGCCGCGGGGGGTGCCGCCGGCCGCCCGCAACCTGAGCATCAGCGGCGGCGACCTGCGGGTCCTGCCCCGCGCAGCCTTCCGCTCCCTGCCGGCCCTGCGCCTCCTGCGCCTCACCCGCGACAACCTGCAGGACATCGAGGAGCTGGCGCTGCAGGGGCTGCCGGCGCTGCGCACCCTCGACCTGAGCCACAACCCCCTGCGGCGGGTGGCGCCGGGAGCCTTCGCCGGAGCGCCGCTGCTGCGCACCCTGCAGCTCAACCAGGCGCTGCTGGCGGCACCCGGGCAGCCCGACCGAGCCCCGGGGCAGCCGGACCCGGACCCGAGGCAGCCGGATCAGGACCCGAGGCACCCGGACCCAGCCCCGACGCAGCCGGACCCAGCCCCGACGCAGCCCGACCGTGCCCCGAGGCAGCCGGACCCCGCCCCGAGGCAGCCGGACCCAGCCCCGACGCAGCCTGACCGAGCCCCGAAGCAGCCAGACTCAGCCCCGGGACAGCCGGACCTAGCCCTGCCAGCTGCCTCGCTGCAACCGGAGCCAGTCCCGAGGCAGCCGGACCGAACCCCGCTGCGACCGGACTCAGTCCCGAGGCAGCCGGACAGAGCCCTGCCAGCTGCCCCGACGCAACCGGAGCTGTCCCCGCTGCCACCGGACCGAGCCCAGATGCGACCGGACCCAGACCTCCCAGGGGCCCCGCTGCAGCCTGACCCGGCCCCGGTGCAACCGGACGGAGCCCTGCCAGGGGCCCCGGTGCAGCCAGACCGAGGCCAGATGCGACCGGAGCCGTCCCCGCTGCAACCGGACGGAGCCGAGCTGCAAGCGGAACGGTCCCCGCCGGCCGCCCCGCTGCAGGAGCAGCTGGCGCTGGCTCTGCGCAACCTGAGCCTGCGGCGCCTGGAGCTGTCGGGCAACGCGCTGCCCAGGCTGCCGCTGGGGCTGCTGCCCGCGGGGCTGGAGGAGTTGGACCTGCGGAACAACTCCCTGCGGAGCCTGGTGGCCGCCGAGCTGCACAGCTTGGAGGCTCCGGGGCTGAGGGGGCTGCGGCTGGCTCTGGCTTCCAACCCTTGGAGCTGCGACTGCGGCCTGAGACCCTTCCTGGGCTGGCTGCGGGGCTCGGCCGGGCGCGTCGCCGACGCCCGCAGCCTGCGGTGCGCGGGGCCGGGGCCGCTGCGGGGCACGGCGCTGTTGCGCCTGCGGCCGGACGCCCTCAGCTGCGCGGCCGCCGAGCCCGGGCGGCTGGAGACGGCCTCCTACGTGTTCTTCGGCATCGTCCTGGCCCTGATCGGCGCCGTCTTCCTGGCCGTGCTCTACCTGAACCGCGGCGGCATCAAGCGCTGGCTCCACAACCTGCGCGAAGCCTGCCGCGACCAGATGGACGGCGACCACTACCGCTACGAGCCCGACCCCGACCCCCGCTCCGCCGACCCCAGCCTCTGACACGCGCACCCCTCATCCCCACACACCCCTGAGCGCAGCCCCTTCCGCCGGCGGTGTCCTCGGCCACCTCCGTCCTCCCCCCGCCCCGGCGCAGCCGTCGGAGCCTCCCGGCCCCGGCGGCACCTCCGCAGGTCGTCGAGTGCAGGCTTCGGGATGTGCCCCAGGGTCCCCCTGTGCCCGGCCGGTGGCAGCGCCGCGGGGGAGATGACTCTGGCTGTGGGGTGCACCACGAGGAGCAGCCGTGGCTGCTCGGTCCCTGCCTGAGCCCAGGGAGAGCTCCAGAGCAGCAATTCCTGCTCCGTCCCTGCCTGAGCCTACAGAGTGCACCATGAGGGGCAGTAATTCCTGCTCCCTCCCTGCCTGAGCCCACAGAGAGCTCCAGAGCAGAAATTCCTGACCGTTCCCTGCCTGAGCCCACAGAGGACCAGGCTGGATCCCCTCCGTCCCTCACTCCCTCCCGCGCAGCCTCCAAGGGGAAGCAGCCCCAGGCTGGCCCTGCCCATGTCAGGATGCTCCTGGGAGGATCCCAAGCTCCTTCCCCTTGCTGCTGGGCTCAGCACCCAGCAGTTGGTGATCGCTGGAGCTGTCCGCCTGGAGAGCCTGGACCTGGCCATGTGCAGCTTCCCCTCCCTGTCAGAGCTGCACCCAGCAGCCCTCAGGCTCAGCCCAGTTCCATTCTCCTGCTCTGGGAGTAGCAGAAAGCCTCCAGCCAGAGGCAAAGACCAAGCAGGGGCCCAGCTGCTGCCTCCTGCTGAGGAGCTTCTCCCAGGCTCTTCCTCTTCCCCAGTTCCTTTCTCCACTTGGGTTTATTCCAGGACATCCCCAGCTGCCTGCAGGGAGGGCATCATCCAGGCTGGGACCCCCCCAGGGCATCATCCAAGATGGGACCATCCCCAGGGCATCATCCAAGATGGGACCCCCCCAGGGCACATCCAAACTGGGACCATCCCCAGGGCATCATCCAAGCTGGGACCACCCCCAGGGCTCCATCCAAGCTGGGTCCATCCCCAGGGCTCCATCCAAGCTGGGTCCATCCCCAGGGCTCCATCCAAGCTGGGTCCATCCCCAGGGCTCCATCCAAGCTGGGTCCATCCCCAGGGCTCCATCCAAGCTGGGACCACCCCCAGGGCATCATCCAAGCTGGGTCCATCCCCAGGGCTCCATCCAAGCTGGGACCACCCCCAGGGCTCCATCCAAGCTGGGACCACCCCCAGGGCTCCATCCAAAATGGGACCATCCCCAGGGCTCCATCCAAGCTGGGACCACCCCCAGGGCACATCCAAGCTGGGACCATCCCCAGGGCATCATCCAAGCTGGGACCACCCCCAGGGCACATCCAAGCTGGGACCATCCCCAGGGCATCATCCAAGCTGGGACCATCCCCAGGGCACATCCAAGCTGGGACCATCCCCAGGGCATCATCCAAGCTGGGTCCATCCCCAGGGCTCCATCCAAGCTGGGACCACCCCCAGGGCTCCATCCAAGATGGGACCACCCCCAGGGCATCATCCAAGCTGGGACCACCCCCAGGGCTCCATCCAAGATGGGACCACCCCCAGGGCATCATCCAAGCTGGGTCCATCCCCAGGGCTCCATCCAAGCTGGGACCACCCCCAGGGCTCCATCCAAGCTGGGACCCTCTCCAGGGCACATCCAAGCTGGGACCATCCCCAGGGCACATCCAAGCTGGGACCACCCCCAGGGCATCATCCAAGCTGGGACCCTCTCCAGGGCACATCCAAGCTGGGACCATCCCCAGGGCACCATCCAAGCTGGGTCCATCCCCAGGGCATCATCCAAGCTGGGACCACCCCCAGGGCTCCATCCAAGCTGGGACCACCCCCAGGGCATCATCCAAGCTGGGACCCCCCCAGGGCACATCCAAGCTGGGACCATCCCCGGGGCACATCCAAGCTGGGACCATCCCCAGGGCACCATCCAAGCTGGGACCCTCTCCAGGGCATCATCCAAGCTGGGACCATCCCTTCCCTGGCTCCAAAGTAGCTCCTGGATTAGGCTCTCTCAGCACCTGGTGGTCCAAAGTAGGTGAAGAAGCAGCTGCCCCCCCTGCCCCCTGCTGTGTCCCAGAGCAAATATAAGCAGCCCTGAACCCTGCTCTGCTGTCTGTTCTCTCTCAGCCCTCCTGGGTTCCCACCACCTCCCCACCTCAGGAGGCTTGGCCACCTCCTGGGCTCCTCTGCAGCCCTGCTGCTGCTGCTGCTGCTCAGAACCTTCTGCTCCTGGCTTGGGTTTGGTGGCTGTGAGGCCACCAGGAGGTCCTGCAGGGATCCATTGGAGCCTGGGGAGGGGCTCCAGGATCTGGGTTCCTAGAGACACCTCCTGGGCTCCTCTGCAGCTCTGCTGCTGCTCAGAACCTCCTGCTCCTGGCTTGGGTTTGGTGGCTGAGGGACCAGCAGGAGGTCCTGCAGGGATCTGCTCCAGGATCTGGGTTCCTAGAGCAGGATTTTACCTCCTGGGTGGTTTGGTCTCTGATGGAGAGAACCATCTGGGATGGAAAAGACCTTCCTGGTGCTCAGGTCCAAGCACCAACCCTGCTCTGCTTGAGGCCACCACTGAGCCACAGCCCCAAGCACCACCTGGGATGGAGACTCCACCACCACCACCTCCCAGGGCAGCCTGGGCCGGGGCTGAGCCCCCTTGGAGGCAGGACAATGGTTGGAGGGACAGCAGGGCCTGGAGCAGCTCCAGGGCTCCTTCCCACCAGGAAGCTGCAGCTGCTGGAACGCTGAAACCTGCTGGGGGCTGGGGCTGGGCTGGGGAGCAGCTGTGGGACCCAGAGCTGGGCAGGGGAGAGGTTGGGGAATGCCTCACCCCCCCTGCTCCTCAACCACTGGGGTGCTCTGGGTGCTCCTTGGGGTCTCTTTGGGCTCTCATCGAGGTGCTGCAGGGACCCTTGATAGAGCAGGGGGTGGTGGGGTCTGGAGAGCAGAGGGTGGTGGGGGTTGAGGACTCTTTGGGGTGCTCTGGGGTCTCCTTGGGGTGCTTTGGGACTCTTGATGGAGGAGGGAGTGGTGGGGTGTGGAGAGCAGAGGGGTTGGGGGTTGGAGTCTCCTTGGGTTGCTCTGGGGTCTCCTTGGGGTTGCTTTGGGCTCTCATTGAAGTGCTGCAGGGATCCTTGATGGAGCAGAGAGTGGTGGGGCTCAGGGTCTCCTTGGGGTACTTTGGGGTCTCCTTGGGGTGCTCTGGAGTCCCTTGATGGAGCAGAGGGTGGTGGGGCTCAGGGTCTCCTTGGCATGCTCTGGGGTCTCCTTGGGGATCTCTTTGTGCTGCAGGGATCCTTGATGGAGCAGGGGGTGGTGGGGTCTGGAGAGCAGAGGGAGGTGGAGCTTGGGGGGCAGTCTCCTTGGGATGCTCTGGGGTCTCCTTGGGCTCTCATTGAAGTGCTGCAGGGATCCTTGATGGAGCAGGGGGTGGTGGGGCTCAGCGTCCCCCTGGGGTGCTCTGGGGTCTCCTTGGGGTGCTCTGGGGTCCCTTGCTGGAGCAGGGGGCGTTGGGTGTGGAGAGCAGGGGGGGTTGGGGGTCTGGTTTGGGGTCTCCAGTCCCTGGGGAGTCTATCCAGCACTGTGCACCAGACTCTGCAGCTGGGCCTTGGGGGAGGCCGGTGATGATTATTGACAGTTAATAAATAGTAATCAACATTATCAGTGTCCAACCCTTCCACAAGTGACAGCAACAACCAGGGCAGCCCCAGAGCTGCCCCTTCCCCCACCCCCCTCACCCCCTTCCTCCCCCCCACCTGCTGCCCACCCCTGCCCTGCCCTCCCCCCTCCACGCTGGCACCGGAGGGGACCGGAGGCCACAGCTCTGCCCTCAGCCCCTGGTGCTGAGCTCTGGGCCTCCTGTGGTGCTGGGCCCGTGGAAGGGGTGGGGCAGAAGGGCACAGAGGGCACCTGGAAGGATCCACCCAGGCCAAGCCCTCCCTGCCAGGGCAGGGCACACAGGAGGGGCAGCTCAGGGCTGGCGCTGGGCACGGTGCTGGGCACGGTGCTGGGGGGGCACTGCAGGCTGCTGGGCAGAAGGAAGAGAGCAGAGGCTGAGAAGTTCTTCCTCCTCCTCCTGCTGCTTCTCCTCTTCCTCCTCCTGCTCTTTCCCCACCTCTTCCTCCTCCTCCTCCTCCCCCCTCAGTGCTGCAGCAGAGCCAAGAGCAGAGCTCTGCCCCCTCCAACCACAGACACCCCGCGGGGGGAGGGGGTGTGCAAGTCACCAAGGCCTTGCCCCCTGCCCTGGGCACTTGGGGAGGGGGGTGCTGGGTGCCCCCCAGCCGCTGCCCCCCCAGGAGGTGCTAAGGGGAGCGCCAGATGAGGCCATTCTTGGTGGGCTGCAGGAAGTCCTCGATCAAAGCCTGGATCAGCTGCTCCAGCTCCGCCTCCAGGTCCTGCCTGCTCCTGCAGGGACACACAGCACAGCAGGGCAGGGCTGGGAGGACCACCAGCAGCCCCCCCAGGGCACAGAGAGAGGGGCTGGGGGCGATGGAGCAGCTCCAGGCCAGAGCTTTGGTGCCCACAGCAGGCCTGGAGGTGCCAGGAGCAGGGGTGGGGATGCCAGGGGCAGAGTAAGTGGTGGCAGGGGTGGGGGTGGCAGGGGCAGGGGTGTCAGGTGCAAGGAGTGCCAGGGGCAGAGGTGCCAGGGGCGGGGAGTGCCAGGGGTGGGGAGTGCCTGGGCAAGGGGTGCCAGGGGTGCCAGGGCCTGACCTGTGCCCGGGCTGGGCGCAGAGCTCTGCGTAGAACTTGATCTTGGGCTCGGTGCCGCTGGTGCGCAGCGAGGCCTCAGCGCCGTTCTGGAAGGTGAAGGTCAGCATCTGGCTGCTCCTGCTGGCTGGCAGCACCTGCGGGCAGGGCACGGCTGGCACCGCGGCGGCGGCACAGCCCAGGGCCGGCGGCCGGCCGGAGGGCCCCTGGGGCAGCTGGCACCGCACCGAGCCGCAGCTGCGGCCCCTGGGGCACGGCGGCCCCCGCGCACCACCCGGGCTGGGCAGCAGGTGGCGCTGCGGTGCCAGGCAGGCTGCCCTCATCCCCTGCCCCTCAGCGGGCACGGCAGGCGCCAGCCCCTGCGGGTTGCCCTGCTGGGGGGCAAGGGGGGCAGGAGGAGCTGGGGTGCCAGCCTGACCCCTGCCTGCCCAGCGGGGGCTGGAGGCTGCTCTCAGATCCCCCTCCCCACCCCCCGGGGGTCCCTCACCGCCTTGCCCCCAGCTGGCTGCCCTCAGAGCCCCCTCCCCACCCCCCGGGGGTCCCTCACCGCCTTGCCCCCCGCCTGGCTGCCCTCAGAGCCCCCTCCCGACCCCCCGGGGGTCCCTCACCGCCTTGCCCCCCGCCTGGCTGCCCTCAGAGCCCCCTCCCGACCCCCCGGGGGTCCCTCACCGCCTTGCCCCCAGCCTGGCTGCCCTCAGAGCCCCTCCCCACGCCCCAGGGGTCCCTCACCGCCTTGCCCCCAGCTGGCTGCCCTCAGATCCCACCCCCCGGGGGTCCCTCACCGCCTTGCCCCCCGCCTGGCTGCCCTCAGAGCCCCCTCCCCACCCCCCGGCGGTGCCTCACCGCCTTGCCCCCCGCCTGGCTGCCCTCAGAGCCCCCTCCCGACCCCCGGGGGTCCTCACCGCCTTGCCCCCCGGCTGGCTGCTGTCGTAGCCGCGGGTGAGGTCCCGCAGGTGCCGCACGCCGAAGGCTCCGCAGCGCCCGGGGTAGGTCCGGGGGGCACCGAAGTTGCGCAGCCGCTCGAAGATGCCCTGCACGGTGCCAGGGTCGTGGCACAGGAAGTAGGAGGTCCTGGAGAGGTGGTAGCCGTACCTGGGGGGAGGGAGGGAGGGAGGGAAGGGGCGAGGTGGGCAGGGGAGGAGCTGAGCCAAGCCTCAGGGGCAGGAAAGGGCAAAAGGAGCTGAGGGCGGCGCTGTGCCAGGCGGCAGCTGGCATCACCCCCCGCCCCTTGCTGCTCCCAGACCCCTCAATCCCCTCCCCTCAGCCCTCCACCCCCAGCCCAGCAGCTGGCATCGGCCCTCAGGAAGCTGCGGGCAGCTTGGGGTCCATCCCCCTGGGCACTGCCAGGGTGGCACAAAGCCGCTCTAGGGGGGCACCTGAGGGGGAAGAGCCAAGGAGGAGCTCAGCCAGGGTCTGGGGGCAGAATCTGGCCCCTGGGGAGGGAGAGCCTCCTGCTGAGGGGGGAGCAGATGCCAGGGGAAGGAGCTTGGGGTGCCAGGGGGGCACAAGGAGGTGCCCAGCAGGCAGCAAGGTGCCCTGGGGGGAGGCCAAAGGTGCCCTGGGGGGCATGGAGCAGAGTGTGGGCAGCAGCAGGGGCAGGGAGGTTCTGCTGCCCTGCTGGGGGGTAGGGGTAAGGGTTGGGTTGGCATGGGTGGGCACCAGGGATCCCTTGCCACCCCTCCGGGTTGGGCTCCAGGTGCCCCCAGAGCCTCTCTGTGCCAGCTCTGCTCTGCTGGAGCTCTGCTGCCAGTGCCAAGGGGCAGCCCAGGAGCTTCCTGGCACCACCTTGGGCCCTGCCTGGTGATGCCCTCTGGCTGGCACCAGCCCAGGGCAGGTTGGGTTGGGGCTCTGAGCTCCCTGCCCTGCTTGGGGCTGGCCCTGCTGGCTGCAGGGCTGGCACTGGCTGGCACTGCCAGGTCCCCTCCCACCCAACAGGCAGCAACACAGCAGGAGGTGCCCAGGGGGTGCCCTGGGGGCTGGGGGGCCAGAGGAGTCCTGAGGCTCCCTGGGGTCCTCCAGGTCCTCCCTGGCTTCAGGACCCCCCCAGGAGCCTGCCTGGGTGGGCACCAGGCGGGCAGGGGCTTGGTGCTGGAGGGGGCACTCACCTCTCATAGACCTGAGTGAGCTTCTGTGCCAGGCTGAGGCCCTGGGCATGCAGGAACGATGCCAACTCTGCCACCACCACAGCTGCACTCACCCCATCCTTGTCCAGCACTGAGGTGCCACACATGAACCCTGCAAGGACACAGGGCATGGGCATGGGCATCTGGGGCACAGCAGGACACCAACAGCACAGGGCAGGGGGGCAGAGGGTGCCACACATGAACCCTGCAAGGACACAGGGCATGGACAGGGCACCTGGGGCACAGGGTGGCACACAGGAAACCTTCAAAGGGGCATGGAGAGGGCACCTGGGGGCAGAGGGTGGCACCGAACAACAGAGGGCATGAAGGACAGCCCTGGGGGCAGAGGGTGGCACAGAGAGAACCTTCACAGGGGCATGGAGAGGGCACCTGGGGGCAGAGGGTGGCACCAACAGCACAGGCATGGAGAGGAGCCCTGGGGGCAGAGGGTGGCACAGAGGGAACCTTCAGAGGGGCATGGAGGAGAGCCCTGGGGGCAGAGGGTGGCACAGAGAGGAGCCCTGGGGGCAGAGGGTGGCACAGAGGGAACCTTCAGAGGGGCACAGAGAGGAGCCCTGGGGGCAGAGGGTGGCACAGAGGGAACCTTCAGAGGGGCACAGAGAGGAGCCCTGGGGGCAGAGAGGGGCACAGAGGGAACCTTCAGAGGGGCACAGAGAGGAGCTCTGGGGGCAGAGGGTGGCACAGAGAGGAGCCCTGGGGGCAGAGAAGGGCACAGAGGGAACCTTCAGAGGGGCACAGAGAGGAGCTCTGGGGGCAGAGTGGGGCACAGAGGGAACCTTCAGAGGGGCACAGAGAGGAGCCCTGGGGGCAGAGAGGGGCACAGAGGGAACCTTCAGAGGGGCACAGAGGGGAGCTCTGGGGGCAGAGGGTGGCACAGAGGGAACCTTCAGAGGGGCACAGAGGGGAGCCCTGGGGGTGCCCAGGCCTGTGCCAGGCTGCCCAGGGCAGCGGTGGAGCCCCCAGGCCCCCGGAGCCACGGTGCTGAGGGCTGTGGGGGTCTGGGGGTGGGGCAGGGGGCTGGCATTGGTGCCCGCGGTGCCCGCAGGGGGCGTAGGAGGGCTCAGGACCTACCGATGGACTCCTCGAAGGCGAAGAGAACCTCCCTGCCAGCCTCCAGCAGAGCCTTTGCCCTGCTGCCAACCCACTTGAAGCCTGGCAGCGTCTCCTGGGGGGGCAACCAGAAGCAGGAGGAGGCTTGAGTGCACCTCGGTTGGCACTGCCCGGGCCCAGGGCCGCGGGGAAGGGGGGGGGAGCGGCTGCCAGGCTCTGCTCACCCCCACCCCACCCCAGCACCTCCTGGGCACCTGCTGGGCACCAAACCCCGCCCCGGAGGGGGGCTCTCAGAGGGCATCCTGGGCAGCAGCTGCCACAGAGCCCCCAGCAGGGAGGGGGGGCAGGTGGAAAGGGAGGTCTGGTGCCCACCCGTGCCAACCTAACCCCTCCTAGCCCCCCAGCCAGGGCACTCCCAGCAGCTTGCCCAGGGGGCACCATGCCCAGGGGGCGTTGGGAGCTCTCCACAACCTCTCTGGGCCAGCCCCAAGCAGAGCAGGGAGCTCAGAGCCCCAACCCAACCTGCCCTGGGCTGGTGCCAGCCAGAGGGCATCACCAGGCAGGGCCCAAGGTGGTGCCAGGAAGCTCCTGGGCTGCCCCTTGACGCTGGCAGCAGAGCTCCAGCAGAGCAGAGCTGGCACAGAGAGGCTCTGGGGGCACCTGGAGCCTTGAGGCACCAAGAGAGCCCAGCCTGGAGGGGTGGCAAGGGACCCCTGGTGCCCACCCATGCCAACCCAAGCCCTACCCCCCTAGCAGGGCACCCCCAGCAGCTTGCCCAGGGGCACCACAACCACTCTGGGCTGCTCCAGCAGCCTCACCCCAAACAAGTTGCTCCTGCTGGCACCTCCTGGCTGCCCCTTGGCTGCCCCTGGGCACCCCTCAGCAGATGCCAGCCCCAGCCTCTTGGCCCCCCCCCAGACCCCTGAGCTGAGACTGGTAAGGGGCGGGGGGGGCGGGGGGAAGGACCTTCCAGTGCCACCCAGTGCCACCCAGTGCCAGAGCAGCCCTGCCCTGGGGGGATGCCAGCTGGGGGAAGCAGGAGGGCACCTCCCACCCTGCTCCCAGCCAGTGGGGGCTGCCAAGGAGGCTGTGGGCACCCTGTGGCATGAGCAGCAGCCAGCAGCACAGCCGTGCCCAGGGCTGCACAGTGGTGCCCAGGGCTGCCTAGGGGTGCCCAGGGCTGCCTAGGGGTGCCCAGAGGTGCCAGGGCTGTACAGCAGTGACCAGGGCTGCACAGAAGTGCCCAGGGTGCCAGAGCTGCATAGGGGTGCCCAGGGCTGCACAGCAGTGCCCAGGGTTGCACAGTGGTGCCCAGAGGTGCCAGGGCTGCATAGGGGTGCCCAGGGCTGCACAGCAGTGCCCAGGGCTGCCTAGGGGTGCCCAGGGCTACCCCAGAGCCACCATCCCCTGCCCCCTCCCCCTCCCCCCCCATGCCCACCCTGTGCCAAGCTCACCTCGAAGTGGAAGCCTTCCTGCTGTGCCATGGCCCTCAGCACCTTGGAGGACACAGTTGTGCCCAGCATGCAGAGCTGGCAGGGCTGTGCCCCCGGGGGGGCTCTGCTCCTCCAGCAGCTCAGCAGCCACCAGCCCAGCAGTGCTGCCAGCTCATTGCCTGAGAACACCTTCCAGGTGCCCCTGCAGCAGGGCACAGAGGGCACAGGGTCAGCAGCTCCCTGCCCACCACCCACTCCCCCACTCCCCCACCACCCCCAGCCCCTGGGCAGATGCCCTCCTGCAGCAGCAGCAGCACAGGGGTGCCCAGGGCTGCACAGTGGTGCCAGGGCTGCCCCAGAGCCACCACTGCCCAGCCCCTGGGCAGATGCCCTCCTGCAGCCCTGCAGCAGCACAGGGATGCCCAGGGCTGCACAGCAGTGCCCAGGCTGCCCAGTGGTGCCAGGGCTGCCCCAGAGCCACCACTGCTGCCAGCTCCATGCCCAGCCCCTGGGCAGATGCCCTCCTGCAGCCCCTGCAGCAGCACAGGGGTGCCCAGGGCTGCACAGCAGTGCCCAGAGGTGCCCCTGGCTGCTGGGCACCTCCTTGTGCCCCTGCTCCTGTCCCCCCCAGCTCCTTGCCCTGGCAGAGTCCCAGCCTGGGCACCTCCGAGCTGAGCCAGGGACCCCTCCCCAGCCCCAGGGCTCCCTCAGCCCGGCCCTGGGCACCTCCAGGCTCGGAGCTCCCACGTGCCAGGGGTTCAGCACCCTCAGGGGCCGGATGCCCAGCCCTGCCCCCTCCCCAGGGCAGCAATCAGGGGGTGCCCAACTCACCCCTGCTGCTGCTCGGCCACCGCCAGCCTGTCGGCGTCAGGGTCCGTGGCCAGCACCACCCTGGCACCTTCCTGCTCTGCCAGCCTCAGTGCCAGCTCCTGCCAGGGGGCAAGGGGGGGGAGGAGAGACAACAAAACCCCGGGGGGGACTCAAACCTCACAGCCCCCAGCTGGGGGCCACAGCCCCCCCGGAGCTGCCCCAGCTCCCACCCACCTCCTGCCCTCCTCCTCCTCCTCTCCCAGCTCCCACCCACCTCCTGCCCTCCTCCTCCTCCTCTCCCAGCTCCCACCCACCTCCTGCCCCCTCCTCCTCCTCCTCTCCCAGCTCCCACCCACCTCCTGCCCTCCTCCTCCTCCTCCTCTCCCAGCTCCCACCCACCTCCTGCCCTCCTCCTCCTCCTCCTCTCCCAGCTCCCACCCACCTCCTGCCCTCCTCCTCCTCCTCCTCCTCTCCCAGCTCCCACCCACCTCCTGCCCTCCTCCTCCTCCTCTCCCAGCTCCCACCCACCTCCTGCCCTCCTCCTCCTCCTCTCCCAGCTCCCACCCACCTCCTGCCCTCCTCCTCCTCCTCTCCCAGCTCCCACCCACCTCCTGCCCCTCCTCCTCCTCCTCTCCCAGCTCCCACCCACCTCCTGCCCTCCTCCTCCTCCTCTCCCAGCTCCCACCCACCTCCTGCCCTCCTCCTCCTCCTCTCCCAGCTCCCACCCACCTCCTGCTCTCCTCCTCCTCCTCTCCCAACTCCCAGCCACCTCCTGCCCTCCTCATCCTCCTCTTCCTCCTCTCCCAGCTCCCAGCCACCTTCTGCTCTCCTACTCCTCTTCATCTTCCTCTCCCAGCTCCCAGTCACCTCCTGCCCCCCTCCTCCTCTCCCTCCCCCAGCCACCTTCTTCTCCTCTTCCTCTTCCAGCTCCCAGCCTCCTTCTCATCTCCTCCTCTCCCATCCAGGCTGTCCCTCTCCTCTCCTCCTCTCCCATCCAGGCTGTCCCTCTTCTCCTCCTCCTCCCCCATCCAGGCTGTCCCTCTCCTCCTCCTCCTCCTCTCCCATCCAGGCTGTCCCTCTCCTCTCCTCCTCCCCCATCCAGGCTGTCCCTCTCCTCCTCCTCCTCCTCTCCCATCCAGGCTGTCCCTCTCCTCTCCTCCTCCCCCATCCAGGCTGTCCCTCTCCTCTCCTCCTCCCTCATCCAGGCTGTCCCTCTCCTCCTCCTCTCCCATCCAGGCTTTCCCTCTCCTCCTCCTCCTCCTCTCCCATCCAGGCTGTCCCTCTCCTCCTCCTCCTCCTCTCCCATCCAGGCTGTCCCTCTCCTCTCCTCCTCCCCCATCCAGGCTGTCCCTCTCCTCCTCCTCCTCATCTCCCATCCAGGCTGTCCCTCTCCTCCTCCTCCTCCTCCCCCCTCCAGGCTGTCCCTCTCCTCCTCCTCCTCCTCCCCCTCCAGGCTGTCCCCTCTCCTCCTCCTCCTCCTCTCCCATCCAGGCTGTCCCTCTCCTCCTCCTCCTCCTCTCCCATCCAGGCTGTCCCTCTCCTCCTCCTCCCCCCTCCAGGCTGTCCCTCTCCTCCTCCTCCTCCTCTCCCATCCAGGCTGTCCCTCTCCTCCTCCTCTCCCATTCAGGCTGTCCCTCTCCTCCTCCTCCTCCTCTCCCATCCAGGCTGTCCCTCTCCTCCTCTCCTCTCCCATCCAGGCTGTCCCTCTCCTCCTCCTCCTCCTCTCCCATTCAGGCTGTCCCTCTCCTCCTCCTGCCCCCTCCAGGCTGTTCCTGTGCCGTCGCTGTCCCTCCCCGGCCCTGTCTCCCCGCCCTGCCTCCCCGCCCTGCGAGGCGGAGCCGCAGCCGCCGGTCGGTACCAGGACAACTTCTCCCTCCTCGGGGTTGGGGCAGCGCACGGTGGGGAAGTCGGGGTCGGGGTCCCTCTGCTCGGGCACGGCGATGGGAGGAGGGAAGCCGAAGGCTCGGAAGGCCTCCTGCACGTAGCTGTGGCCCACGCCGTGGAAGGAGCTGTGCACGAACCTGAGTGGGCTCTGCTGGTTCAGCTCCCTGCGGGGGTAAGAGGGCACAGCTGCCACCGGCCCTGCCCCCGGGGGTGCCACAGCACCAGCCCTGCCCCCGGACCCTGCCCCAGCCCTGCCCCTGGGGGTGCCCCAGCACCAGCCCTGCCCCCAGACCCTGCCACAGCCCTGCCCCCGGGGGTGCCCCAGCTGCAGCCCTGCCCCAGGCTTGGACCTGGATGATCCTCACCCTCCCACCAGCCCAGGCTGCTCCAGGCCCCCCTGGAATGGGTTGGGCTGGAAGGAGTTGGGTTGGGCTGGATTGGATTGGGTTGGGTTGGGCTGGGCTGGGTTGGATTGGGCTGGATTGGGTTGGGCTGGATTGGATTGGGCTGGGCTGGGTTGGAATGGGCTGGGCTGGGTTGGGCTGGATTGGATTGGGCTGGGCTGGGTTGGAATGGGCTGGATTGGGTTGGGCTGGATTGGATTGGGCTGGGCTGGGTTGGAATGGGCTGGGCTGGGTTGGGCTGGACTGGATTGGGCTGGGCTGGGTTGGAATGGGCTGGGCTGGGTTGGGCTGGATTGGATTGGGCTGGGCTGGGTTGGAATGGGCTGGGCTGGGTTGGGCTGGATTGGATTGGGCTGGGCTGGGTTGGAATGGGCTGGGCTGGGTTGGGCTGGATTGGATTGGGCTGGGCTGGGTTGGAATGGGCTGGGCTGGGTTGGAATGGGCTGGGCTGGGCTGGATTGGGTTGGGCTGGATTGGGCTGGGCTGGATTGGGCTGGATTGGATTGGGCTGGGCTGGAATGGGCTGGGTTGGAATGGGCTGGGCTGGAATGGGCTGGGCTGGATTGGGCTGGGCTGGGTTGGAATGGGCTGGGTTGGAATGGGCTGGGCTGGGCTGGATTGGGTTGGGCTGGGTTGGGCTGGGCTGGGTTGGGCTGGGCTGGGCTGGATTGGGCTGGGCTGGGTTGGATTGGGCTGGGCTGGGTTGGATTGGGCTGGGCTGGAATGGGCTGGGCTGGATTGGGCTGGGCTGGATTGGGCTGGGTTGGGTTGGGCTGGGTTGGGCTGGGCTGGGCTGGGTTGGATTGGGCTGAGTTGGGTTGGGCTGGGTTGGGCTGGGCTGGGCTGGGTTGGGTTGGGCTGGGCTGGGTTGGAATGGGCTGGGCTGGGTTGGAATGGGCTGGGCTGGGTTGGAATGGGCTGGGCTGGGTTGGAATGGGCTGGGTTGGGCTGGAATGGGTTGGGTTGGGCTGGATTGGATTGGGCTGGGTTGGGCTGGATTGGGTTGGGCTGGGTTGGGCTGGGTTGGGCTGGGCTGGGTTGGGCTGGGTTGGGCTGGGCTGGGTTGGGCTGGGTTGGGCTGGATTGGATTGGGCTGGGTTGGGCTGGATTGGGTTGGGCTGGGTTGGGCTGGGTTGGGCTGGGCTGGGTTGGGCTGGGTTGGGCTGGATTGGATTGGGTTGGGTTGGGCTGGGCTGGATTGGATTGGATTGGGTTGGGTTGGGTTGGGCTGGATTGGATTGGGTTGGGTTGGGCTGGGCTGGATTGTGGTTGGGCTCTGAAGCTCCTCCAGTCCCAACTCCTTGCCTTGGGCTCCTGCCCCAGGCTTGTACCTGGATGATCCTCACCCTCCCACCAGCTCAGGCTGCTCCAGGCTCCCCTGGAATGGGTTGGGCTGGAAGGGGCCTTGGAGCTCCTCCAGTTCCAATCCCCCTGCCCCAGGCTCGGACCTGGATGTCCCTCAAGCTCCCAGGCTGAGCCTCACCCAGCCTGGCCCTGACACCCCCCAGCCACAGCCTCCCAGGGCAGCCTGCCCCAGAGTATCCTCCCTCTGAGGCTCTGCAGTTGGCTTCCCACCCAGGGATGGGCTGGAGCCCCCCCTGAGGACCCTCCTGGGTCACCTCCAGACCTGTGGTAGCAGAGCTTGGTCAGGTCCTGCATGTAGGAGTCACAGATGGCCTGCAGGGGGTCCTGCCTCAGGGGGCTGCTCTCCACCAGGCTCTCATCCCAGGAGCCAGCCCAGGGCTCCAGGCACTGCTCCATGCACTTCAGGATCTCTTTGTCGTGGGGGGAGGTCACCTGGGCTCCATTCTCCCAATAGACCTGGAGGGGGGGCAGGGAGCAGCACCCAGCTCAGCCCCACAGCTGCTCAGGGACAGCACGGAGCCAGCCCCAGGCCCCTGCAGCTCCTGCACCCCCCTGCAGCAGCAGGGATGCAGCCCCAGCCCCCTGCAGCTCCTGCACCCCCCTGCAGCAGCAGGGAACCAGCCCCAGCCCCCCAGCAGCTCCTGCAGCCTCTCTGCAGCAGCAGGGAGCCAGCCCCAGCCCCCCAGCAGCTCCTGCAGCCTCCCTGCAGCAGCAGGGATCCAGCCCCAGCCTCCTGCAGCTCCTGCAGCCCCTCTGCAGCAGCAGGGATCCAACCCCAGCCCCCTGCAGCCCCTGCAGCCCCTCTGCAGCAGCAGGGATCCAGCCCCAGCCTCCTGCAGCTCCTGCAGCCCCCCTGCAGCAGCAGGGATCCAGCCCCAGCCTCCTGCAGCTCCTGCAGCCCCTCTGCAGCAGCAGGGATCCAACCCCAGCCCCCTGCAGCCCCTCTGCAGCAGCAGGGATCCAGCCCCAGCCTCCTGCAGCTCCTGCAGCCCCTCTGCAGCAGCAGGGATCCAACCCCAGCCCCCAGCAGCCCCTGCAGCCCCTCTGCAGCAGCAGGGATCCAGCCCCAACCTCCTGCAGCTCCTGGGGGGCATGGAGCAGAGTGTGGGCAGCAGCAGGGGCAGGGAGGTTCTGCTGCCCCTCTGCTCTGCCCTGGGGAGGCCACAGCTGCAGGGCTGGGAGGCAAGAGCCTGGGGCTGGCATCTGCTGAGGGGTGCCCAGGGCTCAAGGGGCAGGCAGGAGGTGCCAGCAGGAGCAACTTGTTTGGGGTGAGGCTGCTGGAGAGGCCTGGAGCAGGCTGCCCAGAGAGGTTGTGGAGAGCTTCCAACCCCCCCTGGAGCCATGGTGCCCCTGGGCAAGGGGCTGGGGGTGCCCTGCTTGGGGGGCAGGGAGGGGTTGGGGAGGTTGTGCCCAGGGCAGTGCCAGCCTCACCTTGTAGCCATTATCCTCCTTCCTGTTGTGGGAGGCTGTGATCATGACCCCAGCCACGGCCTGCAGCTGCTGCACTGCATAGGGCTGCAGGGGAAGCAGAGAGCTCAGGGCAGGGCCGCAGGGGAGGAGGAGGAGGAGGAAGAGCAGAACCCAGCTCCCAGAACCTAGAACCCAGCTCCAGAACCCAGAACCCAGCTCTCCAGAACTCAGCTCCAGAACCCAGAACCCAGCTCCTGAATCCAGCTTTCCAAAACCCAGCTCCTGGACACAGTTCCCAGAACCTAAACCCCAGACCTCAGCTCCTGAATCCAGCACCCAGAACCCAGCTCCAGAAACAAGAACCTAGAACCCAGCTCCTGCTTCCAGCACCCAGAATCCAGCTCCTGAACACAGCTCCCAGAACCTAGAACCCATTTTCTGCATCCAGAACCCAGCTCCCACAACACAGCTCCCAGATCCAGAACCCAGCTTTCCAGCTCCTGAATCCAGAACCCAGCTCCCAGAACTCACAACCCAGCTCCAGAACACAGCTCCTGAACACAGTTCCCAGAACCTAGAACCCAGAACCCAGCTCCTGCTTCCAGCACCCAGAACCCAGCTGCAAAAACAAGAACCTAGAACCCAGCTCCTGCTTCCAGCACCCAGAAGCCAGCTCCTGAACACAGCTCCCAGAACCTAGAACCCATTTCCTGCATCCAGAACCCAGCTCCTGCATCCAGAACCCAGAATCCAGCTCCTGAACACAGCTCCCAGAACCTAGAACTCATTTCCTGCATCCAGAACCCAGCTCCTGCATCCAGAATCCAGCTCCCACAACACAGCTCCCAGTACCTAGAACCCAGCTCTCCAGCTCCTGAATCCAGAACCCAGCTCCCAGAACCCACAACCCAGCTCCAGAACCCAGTTCCTGAATCCAGCTCTCCAGAACCCAGCTCCTGAACAGTTCCCAGAACCTAGAACCCAGAACCCAGCTCCTGAATCCAGCACCCAGAACCCAGCTCCAGAAACAAGAACCTAGAACCCAGCTCCTGCTTCCAGCACCCAGAAGCCAGCTCCTGAACACAGCTACCAGAACTTAGATCCCAGCTCCCAGAACCTAGAACCCATTTCCTGCATCCAGAAACCAGCTCCTGAACCAGGAACACAGAACCTAGAACCCAACCCCCCAGAATCTAGAACCTTCCTGGTTCCAGCACCTAGGATCCAGCTTTCCAGAACCCAGCTCCTGAATCCAGCTCTCTGAACCTAGAACCCAGCTCTCCAGCTCCTGAATCCAGAACCCAGCTCTTCAGAACCCAGTTCCCACAACACAGCTCCCAGAACCTAGAACCCAGCTCCTGAACCGAGCTCTCCAGCTCTTCAGAACCCAGAACCCAGCTCTCCAGCTCCTGAATCCAGAACCCAGCTCCCACAACCCAGCTCCTGAACCCAGTTCTCCAGCTCCTGAACCCAGAACCCAGCTCTTCAGAACCCAGTTCCCACAACACAGCTCCCAGAACCTAGAACCCAGCTCCTGAACCGAGCTCTCCAGCTCTTCAGAACCCAGAACCCAGCTCTCCAGCTCCTGAATCCAGAACCCAGCTCCCACAACCCAGCTCCTGAACCCAGCTCTCCAGCTCCTGAACCCAGAACCCAACTCTTCAGAATCCAGCTCCCACAACACAGCTCCTAGAACCCAGTTCTCCAGTTTCTGAATCCAGAACCCAGCTCCCAGAACCCACAACCCAGCTCCTCAATCCAGTTCTCCAGAACCCTGCTCCTGAACCCAGCTCTCCAGCACCCAGCTCCAGCTCCTCTCTGCCCTGGAGCCCAGGCTGGGCCCTGCCCAGTGCCTGCCCCAGCAGCAGCGGTGCCAGCGGTGCCCTCTCTCCCCGGGCTCCTCCTCTCCCCGGGCTCCTCCTCTCCCCCCCCACAGCCTTCCTCTTTTCTTCCTTCCTCTTCCCTCTGGGCAGCAGAGGAGGCCCTGGGCAGCCTCTGGCCCTGCACTGGAGCCTCCCAACCCTCACCCTGGCCACCCCCCAAGGGGCACAGAGACCACAGCCACCCACCTCCTGGAGCTCCTGCAGGCATGGGGACCCCCAGCAGCACCCCCAGAGGGGATGGGGACCCCCAGCAGCATCCCCTCTGGGCATGGGGACCCCCAGCAGCACCCCCAGAGGGGATGGGGACCCCTCACAGCATCCCCTGTGGGCATGGGCCCCCCCAGCAGCACCCCCAGGGCAGGGAACTCACCACAAAGGGAGTGGGCACATAGGTGGAGAAGAAGTGGACAGGGACCCCCTGTGCCAGCAGCACTGCAGCAGTCAGCTTGGCCAACCTGGCAGAGAGAGAGAGAGACAGAGGAGCTGCCCACCAGCTGGCACCCCCTGGCACCTCGGGGGCACCAAGCCCTGAAAGTTCTCCAGGGGCCTCTGGACTTCCACTCAGGGCTGCAGCTTGGAGAGGGCATCAGAGAGCCCTGGCAGGAGGAAGACCCCAAGAGACAGCTTGGATCTGGCACCCCTGGCACCTCAGGGGCACCCAGTGCTGAAAGCTGCCCTGGGCCTCTGGGCTTCCACTCAGGGCTGCAGCTTGGAAAGGGCATCAGAGAGCCCTGGCAAGAGGAGGACCCCAGGACAGAGCTTCGACCTAGCACCCTAGTGGCACCCCTGGCACCCTGGGGGCACCCTGGGTGGCTCTCTGAGGCCTCCCCTCCATGCCCAGCCCTCTGTGCTTGGCCTCCAGGACCTTGGAGGTCTTCTCCTCCCCACCCCCTCCCCAGCCCTGATCCTGTGCTGCCAGGGGGGCAGGGGGTGCAGAGCCCCCCAAGCAGAGCCCAGGGGGGCAGGGGGAGGTGCAGGGGGATGCAGAGCCCCCCAAGCAGAGGCTCCTGCAGGGGCTGGGGGGGGCTGCACAGCCCCTACAGGAGATGCTCAGCCCCTGCAGGAGGCTGAATCACCTCTGGCTGCTGCAGCTGGAGGCAGCCTGGGCCCTGGTGTCGTAGCCAACCACAAAGCCTCTCTGCCTCAGGTCAGGGAAGGTCTTCTCCAGGTAGCTGTACAGGCCCTGGGAAGGGAAGGGAAGAAGGAAGAAGGATCAGGATCAGCTGCAGCCCAGCCCAGCCCTGTCCTGCCCAGCCCTGCCCAACCCAGCCCTGCCCAACCCAGCCCTGTCCTGCCCAGTCCTGTCCTGCCCAGCCCAGCCTAACCCAGCCCAGCCCAGCCTAACCCAACCCAGCCCTGCCCAACCCAGCCCTACCCAACCCAGCCCTACCCAGCCCAGCCCTGCCCAACCCAGCCCAGCCCAGCCCTGCCCAACCCAACCCAGCCCTGCCCAACCCAGCCCAACTCAACCCAGCCCTGCCCAACCCATCCCAACCCAACCCAGCCCTGCCCAACCCAACCCAGCCCATCCCATCCCAACCCAACCCAGCCCATCCCAGCCCTGCCCAACCCAACCCAGCCCAACTCAACCCAGCCCTGCCCAACCCATCCCAACCCAACCCAGCCCTGCCCAACCCATCCCAACCCAACCCAGCCCTGCCCAACCCAGCCCAACCCAACCCAGCCCTGCCCAACCCAGCCCAACCCAACCCAGCCCTGCCCAGCCCAGCCCAGCCCAACCCATCCCAACCCAGCCCATCCCATCCCAACCCAACCCAGCCCAACCCAACCCAGCCCAACCCAGCCCAGCCCTGCCCAACCCAGCCCTGCCCTGCCCAGCCCATCCCAACCCAGCTCAGCCCAGCCTAACCCATCCCAGCCCTGCCCAACCCAGCCCAGCCCATCCCAAGCCAACCCAACCCAGCCCTGCCCAACCCAGCCCTGTCCTGCCCAGCCCAGCCCTGTCCTGCCCTGCCCAGCCCTGCCCTGCCCAGCCCAGCCCTGCCCTGCCCAGCCCAGCCCAACCCAGCCCTGCCCTGCCCATCCCAACCCAGCCCTGCCCAACCCAACTCAGCCCATCCCAACCCAGCCCTGCCCAACCCAACCCAGCCCTGCCCAACCCAGTTCTGCCCAACCCAACTCAGCCCTGTCCTGCCCAGCCCAACCCAGTCCTGCCCAGCCCAGCCCTGTCCTGCCCAGCCCAGCCCTGCCCCAGCTCAACCCAGTGCAGCTCAGCTCAACCCAGCCCAGCCCAAATTGGGGGGAGCTGGGACAGACTCGGGGCGGGAGGGGAGGGGCTGGGACTGACTGGGGGGGGGGGGGGCAGGAGGTCCTTGCTCAGCAGGGAGCTGTGGCTGAAGGTCAGGACCAGGAGCAGGGCCAGGAGCAGGGCCAGGGCCAGGCCTGGCTCCCAGAGGTCACCTCCTGGGCTCTGCTCCTTTGCTGCTCTCCCTGCTGCTATTTTTAGGGGGGGGGGGGAAGAAGGGAGGGGGAGGGGAAGGGAAGAGGGGGAGAGAGCCATCCCTGGGAGCTGCATTGCTGCTGCCCTCCTGCAGCAACCTGCAGCACATTGCAGCTCCTGCAGCAGAGCTGCAGCAGGGGGGGGCAAGGCAGGGCTGGAGCTCAGCTGGGGCTCAGCAGCTCTGCCCCTGCCCCCTCCAGCAGCCACAGGGGCACAGGGCATGGGCACAGGGTGGGGCATTGAGAGTGCCCTCAATCAAAGCAGAGCTCAGCCCCAGGCTGGGTCCCTCCCCTGCTGCCCTGCCCTGTTGCCCTCCCCTCTGCTGCCCTCCCCTCTGCTGCCCCAGACCCCTGCCCAGCTGCCCCAGGGCTCTCCCAAACTGTGCCAGGGCCCTGCCCAGCTGTGCCCTCTGCTGCCAGCCCTGTCATGTGCTGCCAGCTGCCCTGCCCTCCCCTCTGCTGCCCCAGGGCCCCTGCCCAGCTGTGCCAGGCCTCTGCCCTGCCACCCTGGCCAGCTGCGCCCCAGGGCCCTCCCAAACTGTGCCAGGGCTCTGCCCAGCTGTGCCCTCTGCTGCCAGCCCTGCCATGTGTTACCCTCTGCTGCCCTCCCCTCTGCAGCCCCAGGCCCCTGCCCAGCCCAGTTGTGCCAGGGCCCCTGCTCTGCTGCCCTGCTCCCTGCCTCTGCTGCCCAGCTGCCCCAGGCCCCTGCCCAGCTGCCCTGCCCTGCCACCCTGCCCAGCTGCTGCAGGGCCCTCCCAAACTGTGCCAGGGCCCTGCCCAGCTGTGCCCTCTGCTGCCAACCCTGCCATGTGCTGCCAGCTGCCCTGCCCTCCCCTCTGCAGCCCCCGGGCCCTGCCCAGCTGTGCCCTCTGCTCCCCTGCTCTCCAGCTGCCCCAGGGCCCTGCCCAGCTGTGCCCTCTGCTGCCAACCCTGCCATGAGTTGCCAGCTGCCCTGCCCTCCCTTCTACTGCTCCAGGGCCCTGCCCAGCTGCCCCAGGGCTCTCCCAAACTGCCCCAGGGCCCTGCCCAGCTGTGCCCTCTGCTGCCAACCCTGCCATGTGCTGCCAGCTGCCCTGCCCTCCCCTCTGCTGCCCCAGGCCCCTGCCCAGCCGCCGCAGGGCCCTCCCAGACTGCACCAGGGCTCTGCCCAGCCGTGCCCTGCGCTGCCCCTGCCCCCTCTGCCCCCTGCCCGTGCCCACCTGGGTGGCCTGGATGACGGTCAGGTCGTTGATGCGGCTGAAGCCTGCGCCCATGGCTGCCCTCAGCCCGGCGGTGCCGAAGCTCAGCGCCTGGCACAGCCTCGCCCGCAGCTCCTGCGCCTGCCCTGCCCTCAGCAGCTCCTCCACCTGCTCCCTGGTGCTCTGGTTCTGCAAGGCAACAGGGGCAGCAGGCTCTGGAACCGGCCCCGGGGCTGGCAGTGCCAAGGAGCGAGGGCCGGGGGGGAGGGCGTCCTGTGCCCTGCCTGCCGAAGGGCACCGCCGGGGCTGGGCCAGCCCTGGGGTGGGCAGCAAGCAAGGAGCCAGGGTGCCAGCCCAGGGGGTGCCCAGACAGTGCCACCAGGAGCCCTGTCAGGTGGGGCCAGCCCTGGTGTGCTGCCTGCTGAAGGGCACTGCCAGGGCTGGGCCACCCCTGGGGCACTTGGGGAGGACCAACCTGCACCTTGGGTTCCTCTGGAAGGGTCTCAGGCACAGACACCCTCCTGGAGGTGCTGAGGTGCCCGGGGGGGGTTCCTGCTCATGGGGGAATACTGCAAAGCTGGTAGCAGAAGCCCTGGGCACAAGGTGGGGACCCAGGAGGGTCCCTCTGAACACCAGCTGGCACCTGAGGAGGTGACCAGGCCCTGGCACAGGCTGCTGGAGTCTCCATCCTTGGAGGCACTGAGCCCTGGGCACAGCTGTCTCCTGGGGAGGCTGTGGAGGTGCCCTGCTGGCAACACAGAACCCGAGAGAAGTTGCCCAGGATCTGCCCCAGCACAGCTGGAGAGGAGCCAGAAGGTGCCCAGGTGGGCAAGGAGGGCAGCAGCAGCCTGGGCTGCAGCAGCAATGATGTGGGCAGCAGGAGCAGGGCAGGGATTGTGCCCCTGGGCTGGGCACTGGGGAGCCCACAGCTGCAAGCCTGGGGGCAGGGTTGGGCAACTCCCTGCCAGGAGGAGCTTGAGGGCTGGGGCAGGGCCAGAGCAGGGCAAGGAAGCTGGGGAGGGGTGTGGGGAAGGAGGAGAAGGCTGTGGAGAAGTTGTGAGGAGCAGCTGAGGGCCCTGGGGGGTTGAGGCTGCAGCAGAGGAGGCTGAGGGGAGAGCTTGTGGCTCTCTGCAGCTCCCTGAGAGCAGCTTGCAGCCAGCTGGGGCTCAAGGGCTGCTCCTGAGGGCTGGGCCAAGAGGAGATGGCCTCAGGTTGTGGCAGGGCAGGTTGAGCTTGGCCCTGAGGAGCAATTGGTGCCCCTTGAGGGGTGCCCAGGCCTGTGGCAGGCTGCCCAGGGCAGTGGTGGAGTCCCCATGGCTGGAGGGGTTGTGGAGCTGTGGTGCTGAGGGCCATGGGGGGTGGTGCTGGGGTAGGGCTGGGGCCATGCTTGGCCTCCCTCCCTCCCTCACTGCTTCCTTAGCTGCTGCTTCCAGCTCCCTGTGCCCAGGTGTGGCAGTGGCACTCTTGGGCACCTGGCCTGGCTCAGTGCCACCTTGGCTGTGGCCACCAAGGGCTCCTCAGGGCCTCTCCTCCTGAGCCACAGAGACCTCCAGGGTGCAGTTTTCAATCCCCATTGCTCCTCCTGTCCCTTCTCCCTCCCCATCCTCTGCCCAGGCCCTGGCCTCTCCTGCTCCCTTCCCCTCCCTCCCCCCCAGTTTCTCTGGGCTCTGGGCTGCTGCTGCAGCTCCTCCTGCCCTGCAGAGCAACTCCTGGAGCTGCCTGACCTCAGCTTTTAAATGTCACAGCAGGACCTTTGCCATTTTTAACCCTTCTGCAGCTCCTGCCTGCAGCAGAAGCCTCTCCAGGAGCCTCCCTGCAGCCTCAGCTCCACCACTTCCCCCCCTCCCCCCAAGCCCCTCTTGGGCTGTCCCTTGCCACCAGTGGCTGCCAGGGGGCTGAGGGCAGCTCCCAGGGGTCCTCACCGTAGGGGGGAGGCAGGGGGCAGTGAGCAAGAAGCCCTGGAGGGGTCAGGGAGAGTGGGGATGAGGCAGGAGGTGTCCTGGCACAGAGGGCAGGGGGAGCCTGGCACAGGCTGCCCAGGGAGTGGGGGGGTGGGGGGTCCCCATCCCTGCAGGTGCTCAAGGAGGGGCAGGAGATGGCCCCTGGGGACCTGGCACAGAGGTGGTGCTGGGCTGCTGGCTGGGCACAGCATCCTGAGGGCCTCCCAAGGCTCTGGGTCCAGCTTGGGACCTGCTCCAACCTCAATGCTTCTGGGAGGCTGCAGACCAGGGCCAGAGGCTGCCTCAGCACCCCCCTCCCTTGGAACTCAGCACCACAGCTCCAGGCCTTGGAGACCCCTTCCAGGGCTGGGGACTCCACCACTGCCCTGAGCAGCCTGGGCACTCTTGGCCCAGCCCTCAGGAGCAGCCCTTGAGCCCCAGCTGGCTGCAAGCTGCTCTCAGGGAGCTGCAGAGAGCCACAAGCTCTCCCCTCAGCCTCCTCTGCTGCAGCCTCAACCCCCCCAGGGCCCTCAGCTGCTCCTCACAACTTCTCCACAGCCTTCTCCTCCTTCCCCACACCCCTCCCCAGCCTCCTTGCCCTGCTCTGGCCCTGCCCCAGCCCTCAAGGTCCTTCTGGCAGGGACAGGGAGGTCCCAACCCTGCCCCCAGGCTTGCAGCTGTGGGCTCCACAGTGCCCAGCCCTGGCAGTGCTCTTCAGCAGGCAGCACATCAGAGCTGGCCCCACCTGACAGGGCTCCTGGTGGCACTGTCTGGGCACCCCCTGGGCTGGCACCCTGGCTCCTTGCTTGCTGCCCACCCCAGAGAGGGATGCCCAGAGCAGGGCCCTGGCCTCTCCTGCCTGCTCCTCACAGCATCTCCTGGCACCAGCACCGGGGGCAGAGTAGCCACAAGGTCCTGAGGGGTGCCCTCTGGCCCCGGGGGTGGCCTCCCAACTGGCCCAGCACAGCTGTCTGCTGGCATCAGCAGCCAGGCATGGGCAACCCTGGCACGAGGCTGGGCACAGAGGAGGTCTGGGCACAGCCAGAGCCACTTCCAGCCTCTGAAGCTTGGCAGGGAGCAGAGGAAAAGGGAAACAGAGAGAGAGCAACAGCAGCTGTGGGAAAGAGAGAGAGGAAGGGGGAGGAAGGAAAGGGGAAGGAAAGGGGGAGGGGAAGGAGGAGGGAAGAGGAAGGAAAGGGGAGGGGGAGGGGAAGGGAAGAGGAAGGAAAGGGGAGGGGGAGGGGAGGGAAGAGGAAGGAAAGGGGGGGGGAGGGGGAGGGAAGAGGAAGGAAAGGGGGAGGGGGAGGGGGAGGGAAGAGGAAGGAAAGGGGAGGGGAGGGGGAGGGAAGAGGAAGGAAAGGAGGAGGGGGAGGGGGAGGGAAGAGGAAGGAAAGGGGAGGGGGAGGGGAGGGAAGAGGAAGGAAAGGGGGAGGGGGAGGGGGAGGGAAGAGGAAGGAAAGGGGGGGGGGAGGGGGAGGGAAGAGGAAGGAAAGGGGGAGGGGGAGGGGAGGGAAGAGGAAGGAAAGGGGGAGGGGGAGGGAAGGAGGGCAAAGACAGGAAAGGAGAAGGGAAAGGAAAAGAACGAAAAAAAGAAGGAAAAGAGAAGAGAGAGGAAGGAAAAAAAGAGGGAGCAAAGAGGAGGCAAAAGGAAAGGGGAGAGAAGGGAGGAAGGGAGGGAGGGGGAGGGCAGGGCAGGCACAGCCAATTCCTCCTCCCTGTCCCCAAGGTTGTTTTTCCCAGCTCCGGCTGCGATGCCAACCAAGAGCTGGAACCGAAGCGGAGCTGAAGCAGAGCCCCCCGCGGGCGCCCTGCGGAGCCTGGCCCCTGCCTCCCTTCCCCCTGCCCCGCCGGCTGCAGCGCTCCGCAGAGGGGCAGGGGTACGGCAGGGGCTGCCCCGGGGGGCTCCGGGCGAGGAGGGCAGAGCAGGGCAGGGCAGGTCGCTGCCGGCCGGCTCCAGGCTCCTTTCCCGAGCCCTCCCCGGAGGCCTTTTCCCCGAGTTGCCCTCCCAGGCTGCCCGGCCCCGGTTGGCAGCAGCGGGCAGCAGCGGGCAGCAGGTGCCAGCCATGCTGCGTGCGGTGACATCAGCTGCAGGTGGAGCCCTGCACGGCTGCCTGCCGCTCCCCTCGCCCCCAGCCGCATTTTTTGGGGGCATTTCGCTGCCTTGTTGGAGGCTTCCTTTGCCAAACGCCAACCCCACGGAGGGCAACCCCGGGGGAGTTGCACAAGCGACGAAATCGGCACCACCCTGAGCAGCGAGCAGGATGGGGAAGGGAAGGCGACGGCAGCGATGCTACGACGGCTACGAGCCGGTGGGAAACCCCCCGGCAGGGTGCGGGGAAAGGGGGGATCGGGGGCCGGGGTGGGGCGGGGGTCCCACCTTGTCCCAGCTCAGCCACTGCCACACAGCCTTGTCCAGCTGCGCGTCGCCGGTGCTGGGGGCCAGCAGCACGTTGGAGTTCACGTCGCCGGCGGCTCCGCACTCGCCCATCTCGCCGGTTGCAGGTGGGAGCCGGGAGGATGAAGAGGAAGAGGAGGAGGGAGGACGGCAAAGGCGAAGGCTTCGCTCCTTCACTTCGAGCCGGCCGCCGGCGCAGCAGGCATCGCCCGAGGGAAGGGAAAGTGCCTCGGTTGGGCTGCTGGAGGGGAGGGCGGAGGAGGAAGAGGAGAAAAGAGAGAGGAAGGCGGCGGCCGCTCGCCGCCCCAGCTCGGCGCCGTGTAACGGCGATCGCCGCCGCGCCGTCAACAACCGCGGCCCCGCCCCCCGCGCCGCGGCTCCCCCAATTGCGCTGCTCGGCCCCGCCCCCCGGACGGCCCTGCCAATCCGGCTGCGCTCCCTCGCCACCGCCCCTGCCCCGCAATGCACGACGGGAAGTGTGGTCCGAGCCCCACGGGGGCTGCGGAAGGCCACGAAGGAGAGGACTACAACTCCCGGCAGCCCTTGCGGCGGACCCCCCCCGGCCCCGTCGGGGCGTGGGGAAGGGGCTGGGGAGGTGCCGCCTGCTCTGCCCCGGGGCTGCTGCGGGGCTTGCGGCTGCTCTCCGATAGCTTCTCCGGCAGCCGCAGCGTTCACCGGGGGGCACCGCAGCTCCGTCCCGCCGCGGGCTGCTGCTGGGAGCGGCCCCAAGGGCCAGCAGCCGTCGGTGATCGGCGGCACGCAGCCGGTGGTCCCCAGGAGCCCTGAGAGGAAGGCGCGGAGGAAGCTCCCTCCTGTTGCTCCGCGGAGGGTGCAGTGGACTGGGGGCGAGCTGTGGAGGTCACCCGGCCCGGGGACAGCTCCAGCTCGGGGCCCCGGCAGCGAGCACCGACAGCGCAGAGCTCCGAGCCGCTGCGGCTCTGCCCCTCCCGCAGCTCCCAGGGCAGGTTCAGCAGTGCCTCCGGCAAGGATCCTGCCCATGGAGGGCCCCAGGGGACGGGGGAAGCACTTCCAGGCAGGCTGCAGCAGCAGCTCAGGAGCTGGCAGCAGGATAATCTCCTCTCGCATCTCCCCTCCCCAGCCTGGGTCAGTTCCTAGCCTGGACAGAGGCCACAGGTGCCACAGCTTCATCCCCCAGAGCATCCTCATCCTCACAGCTTCATCCCCCAGAGCATCCTTGTTCTCATGGCTTCATCCCCCAGAGCATCCTCATCCCCCAGAGCATCCTCATCTTCACAGCTTCGTCCCACAGAGCATCCTCGTCCCACAGAGCATCCTCATCCCCCAGAGCATCCTCATCCTCACAGCTTCATCCCCCAGAGCATCCTTGTTCTCATGGTTTCATCCCCCAGAGCATCCTCATCCTCACAGCTTCATCCCCCAGAGCATCCTTGTTCTCATGGCTTCATCCCCCAGAGCATCCTCATCCCCCAGAGCATCCTCATCCCCCAGAGCATCCTCATCTTCACAGCTTCGTCCCACAGAGCATCCTCGTCCCACAGAGCATCCTCATCCCCCAGAGCATCCTCATCCTCTCAGCTTCCTCACCCCTCTCAGCTTCCTCACCCCTCATGGCCTCCTCATCCCTCACAGCTTCCTCACCCCCCGGAACTTCCTCACTCCTCTGAGCATCCTCATCCCTGCCCAGCTCCTCTCGGGGTTACCATGGCGACAGGAGGCACTGCAGGAGGCACTGCAGGAGGCTCTGAGGCTGCAGCCAAGCAGGAGGAGGCAGAGGAGCTGCTGCCCAGGGGGGTGCTGGGCAGGGAGGGCTGTGGGGAGCAGGGGGGCAGCCTCCTGGAAGTGGGAAAGAGCTGCTGGGGGGAGAGGAGAGGAAGCTGCAGTGGAGGGGAGGAGGTCTGGGGCTCCCTGAGCAGCACAGCACAGCAAATATAGGGAAGGATCCATGCTGGGAAAGCTTGGGAGAGTCTCCAGAGTTTGGGAACATCCCCTGGGAAGGTCTCCAGAGCTTGGGAAGGTCTCCAGAGCTTGGGAACATCCCCTGGGAAGGTCTCCAGAGCTTGGGAAGCTGCCCTAGGAAGTTTTCCAGAGCTTGGGAAGGTCTCCAGAGCTTGGGAAGGTCTCCAGAGCTTGGGAAGCTGCCCTGGGAAGGTCTCCAGAGCTTGGGAAGGTCTCCAGAGCTTGGGAAGGTGCCCTGGGAAGGTATCCAGAGCTTGGGAAGTTGCCTTGGGAAGGTCTCCAGGGCTTGGGAAGCTACCCTGGGGAGGTTTCCAGAGCTTGGGAAGGTCTCCAGAGCTTGGGAAGCTGCCCTAGGAAGGTTTCCAGAGCTTGGGAAGGTCTCCAGAGCTTGGGAAGGTGCCCTGGGAAGGTCTCCAGAGCTTGGGAAGGTCTCCAGAGCTTGGGAAGGTGCCCTGGGAAGGTATCCAGAGCTTGGGAAGTTGCCTTGGGAAGGTCTCCAGAGCTTGGGAAGCTACCCTGGGGAGGTTTCCAGAGCTTGGGAAGGTCTCCAGAGCTTGGGAAGCTGCCCTGGGAAGCTCTGCAGTGGAAGTGTCCTGCAGGATCCTTTCCTGGCTGCAGACACCAGGAGGTGTGGCTGGGTGTGGAGAAAGCCCGGAGGAGGTTTATGGCAGGAGGTGGCTGAGGGCAATCAGCAGAGGATCAGCAGATAAGGAGGAGGCAGGAGGGCAATCAGCAGAGGATCAGCAGATAAGGAAGAGGCAGGAGGGCAGCAGGAGGCTTCTGAAGCCCCTCAGGGCTTCCCCAGTCAGTGCTCCTGGAGCCCTCTCCAGTTGGTCCTGAGGGGCTCCGGGAGCACTGGAGAGGTCCTGAGGGGCTTCAGGTGTGCTGGGGAGGTCCTGAGGGGCTTCAAGTGTGCTGGGGAGGGCCTGAGGGGCTCCAGGCTTCCCATGGAGCTGCTGGAGACCTGCTGGGGTGGCAGCTGGAGTCAGAGACTGAAGCTGATGAAGGCTGAGCTGAGCTCCATCTGCTTCCAGGCTGCCACAGGCACCCAGAGGGAGGAGGTTGGCATCGCTCTGGGCTGTTCTGGAGCCTGGCACAGGGGGGGTGGAGCCTCCCCAGAGTCTCTGCCGGCACCAGGAGTCCTCTCCTCTCAGCAGGGAACCCCCAGACCTGCTGGGCAGGGAGGAAGCCCCCGGGGGGGTGGGGGGGGAAGGATCTGCAAGGGGAGGACCCTCCCCCAGGGCTGCCTTGGCCTGGCAGAGCAGCAGCAAACAGCCTGGGGGAGCTTGGAGCTCCCCGAGGTGCCCCGGCAGCAGTGAAGGGGCAGAGCCAGGCTGGGAGCTGCCAGAGCCCCCGGGGGGCTCAGCTGGAGAGGCTCCTGGGAGCCCAAATCCTGCTCTGCATCATGCAGGGGAGCACAGAAGGGTTGGGGTGGAGCGACTCTGGGGATGGTGGAGGCCAAGCCCTGCCCCAGCGCTGCCCCAGCACCACCACTCTGAGCCTGGCACAGCCTCCATCCCCACCTGGGCTTGGCACAGACTCCAGACAACATCTGCATCCAGAGCAGGGCCTCCTTTGTGTGAGGCTGGCACAGGGCCTCCACACCACCCCTGGGCATGGCACAGCCTCCACCTTCTGAGCCTGGCACAGAACCTCCACCCCCAGACCCTGGTAAGGCCGACTTGGAGCAGCCCTTGGAGAGCCTCCAGGCCAAGCACTCTCTGCCCCTGCCAAGGCTGAGCCCCAGTATGGCACCAGGCCTGCCCAGCCCTGCCCAGCCCTGCCCAGCTCTGCCCCAGCCCTGCCCCAACCATGCCCAGCCCTGCTCAGCTCTGCCCCAGCTCTGCCCAGCCCTGCCCAACTTTGCCCAGCCCTGCCCAGCTCTGCCCAGCTCTGCCCAGCCCTGCCCCAGCCCTGCCCAGCCCTGCCCCGCCCTGCCCAGCCCTGCCCCAGCCCTGCCCAGCCCTGCCCCGCCCTGCCCAGCTCTGCCCCAGCCCTGCTCAGCTCTGCCCAGCCCTGCCCAACTTTGCCCAGCCCTGCCCAGCTCTGCCCAGCTCTGCCCAGCCCTGCCCAGCTCTGCCCCAGCCCTGCCCCAACCATGCCCAGCCCTGCCCAGCTCTGCCCAGCCCTGCTCAGCTCTCCCCAACCCTGCCCAGCCCTGCTCAGCTCTGCCCAGCCCTGCCCCAATCCTGCCCAGCTCTGCCCCAACCCTGCCCCAGCTCTGCCCCAGCTCTGCCCCAGCCCTGCTCAGCTCTGCCCCAACCCTGCCCCAGCTCTGCCCCAGCTCTGCCCCAGCCCTGCTCAGCTCTGCCCCAACCCTGCCCCAGCTCTGCCCCAGCTCTGCCCCAGCCCTGCTCAGCTCTGCCCCAGCCCTGCCCAGCTCTGCCCCAGCCCTGCTCAGCTCTGCTCAGCCCTGCCCAGCCCTGCCCCAATCCTGCCCAGCCCTGCCCAGCCCTGCCCCAGCCCTGCCCAGCCCTGCCCAGCCCTGCCCCAACCCTGCCCAGCCCTGCCCCAGCCCTGCCCAGCTCTGCCCAGCCCTGCCCCAGCCCTGCCCCAGCCCTGCCCCAACCCTGCCCCAGCCCTGCCCCAACCATGCCCCAGCTCTGCCCCAGCTCTGCCCCAGCCCTGCTCAGCTCTGCCCCAGCCCTGCCCAGCCCTGCCCAGCTCTGCCCCAGCCCTGCTCAGCTCTGCCCAGCTCTGCCCAGCCCTGCCCCGCCCTGCCCAGCTCTGCCCCAGCTCTGCCCAGCTCTGCCCAGCCCTGCCCAGCCCTGCCCAGCTCTGCCCCAGCTCTGCCCAGCTCTGCCCAGCTCTGCCCAGCCCTGCTCAGCCCTGCCCAGCCCTGCCCAGCTCTGCCCAGCCCTGCCCAGCTCTGCCCCAGCCCTGCTCAGCCCTGCTCAGCTCTGCCCAGCTCTGCCCCAGCCCTGCCCCAGCCCTGCCCCAGCCCTGCCCAGCCCTGCCCAGCCCTGCCCAGCTCTGCTCCAGCCCTGCTCAGCTCTGCCCCAGCTCTGCCCAGCCCTGCCCAGCTCTGCCCCAGCCCTGCCCAGCCCTGCCCAGCTCTGTCCCAGCCCTGCCCAGCTCTGCCCCAGCTCTGCTCATCTCTGCCCAGCCCTGCCCAGCTCTGCCCCAGCTCTGCCCCAGCCCTGCTCAGCTCTGCCCCAGCTCTGCCCAGCTCTGCCCCAGCCCTGCCCAGCTCTGCCCCAGCCCTGCCCCAGCCCTGCTCAGCTCTGCCCAGCCCTGCTCAGCTCTGCCCCAGCTCTGCCCAGCCCTGCCCAGCTCTGCCCCAGCCCTGCCCAGCCCTGCCCAGCTCTGCTCAGCCCTGCCCAGCCCTGCCCAGCTCTGCCCCAGCTCTGCTCAGCCCTGCCCAGCCCTGCCCAGCTCTGCCCCAGCTCTGCCCCAGCCCTGCCCAGCTCTGCCCAGCTCTGCCCAGCCCTGCTCAGCTCTGCCCAGCCCTGCCCAGCCCTGCCCAGCTCTGCCCACCCCTGCCCAGCTCTGCCCCAGCCCTGCTCAGCTCTGCCCAGCTCTGCCAGCTCTGCCCCGCCGTGCCCCGCCCTGCCCCGCCCTGCCCAGCCCTGCCCAGCCCTGCCCCAGCCCTGCCCAGCTCTGCCCCAGCCCTGCTCAGCTCTGCCCCAGCCCTGCTCAGCTCTGCCCCAGCTCTGCCCAGCCCTGCCCAGCTCTGCCCCAGCCCTGCCCAGCCCTGCCCCAGCCCTGCCCAGCTCTGCCCCAGCCCTGCCCAGCTCTGCCCCAGCCCTGCTCAGCTCTGCCCCAGCCCTGCCCCAGCCCTGCCCAGCCCTGCCCAGCTCTGCCCCAGCCCTGCTCAGCTCTGCCCCAGCTCTGCCCCAGCCCTGCCCCAGCCCTGCCCAGCTCTGCCCCAGCCCTGCCCAGCCCTGCCCAACCCTGCCCAGCTCTGTCCCAGCCCTGCCCAGCTCTGCCCCAGCTCTGCTCAGCCCTGCCCAGCCCTGCCCAGCTCTGCCCCAGCCCTGCCCCAGCCCTGCCCAGCCCTGCCCCAACCCTGCCCAGCTCTGCCCCAGCCCTGCCCAGCTCTGCTCAGCCCTGCCCAGCCCTGCCCAGCTCTGCCCCAGCTCTGCCCCAGCCCTGCCCAGCTCTGCCCAGCTCTGCCCAGCCCTGCTCAGCTCTGCCCAGCGCTGCCCAGCCCTGCCCAGCTCTGCCCACCCCTGCCCAGCTCTGCCCCAGCCCTGCTCAGCTCTGCCCAGCTCTGCCAGCTCTGCCCCGCCCTGCCCAGCCCTGCCCCGCCCTGCCCAGCCCTGCCCAGCCCTGCCCCAGCCCTGCCCAGCCCTGCCCAGCCCTGCCCAGCTCTGCCCCAGCCCTGCTCAGCTCTGCCCCAGCTCTGCCCAGCCCTGCCCAGCTCTGCCCCAGCCCTGCCCCAGCCCTGCCCAGCCCTGCCCAGCTCTGCCCCAGCCCTGCCCCAGCCCTGCCCAGCCCTGCCCCAACCCTGCCCAGCTCTGCCCCAGCCCTGCCCAGCTCTGCCCCAGCCCTGCCCCAGCCCTGCCCAGCTCTGCCCCAGCCCTGCCCAGCCCTGCCCAGCCCTGCCCAGCTCTGTCCCAGCCCTGCCCAGCTCTGCCCAGCCCTGCCCAGCTCTGCCCCAGCCCTGCTCAGCTCTGCCCCAGCCCTGCCCCAGCCCTGCCCAGCTCTGCCCAGCTCTGCCCCAGCCCTGCTCAGCTCTGCCCCAGCCCTGCCCCAGCCCTGCCCAGCTCTGCTCAGCTCTGCCCCAGCCCTGCCCCAGCCCTGCCCAGCTCTGCCCCAGCCCTGCCCAGCCCTGCCCAGCCCTGCCCAGCTCTGCCCAGCCCTGCCCAGCTCTGCCCCAGCTCTGCCCCAGCCCTTCCCAGCTCTGCCCCAGCTCTGCCCCAGCCCTGCCCAGCTCTGCCCAGCTCTGCCCAGCCCTGCCCAGCCCTGCCCAGCTCTGTCCCAGCCCTGCCCAGCTCTGCCCCAGCTCTGCCCCAGCTCTGCCCAGCTCTGCCCCAGCCCTGCCCAGCTCTGCCCCAGCTCTGCCCCAGCTCTGTCCCAGCCCTGCCCAGCTCTGCCCCAGCTCTGCCCCAGCTCTGCCCAGCTCTGCCCCAGCTCTGCTCAGCTCTGCCCAGCTCTGCTCAGCTCTGCCCAGCCCTGCCCAGCTCTGCCCCAGCTCTGCCCCAGCCCTGCCCAGCTCTGCCCCAGCTCTGCCCCAGCTCTGCCCAGCTCTGCCCCAGCTCTGCCCCAGCCCTGCCCAGCTGTGCCCCAGCTCTGCCCCAGCTCTGCCCAGCTCTGCCCCAGCTCTGCCCCAGCTCTGCCCAGCTCTGCCCAGCTCTGCCCCAGCCCTGCTCAGCTCTGCCCAGCTCTGCCCCGCCCTGCCCAGCCCTGCTCAGCTCTGCCCCAGCCCTGCCCAGCCCTGCCCAGCCCTGCTCAGCTCTGCCCCAGCCCTGCTCAGCTCTGCCCCAGCCCTGCCCAGCTCTGCCCAGCCCTGCCCCAGCCCTGCTCAGCTCTGCCCAGCTCTGCCCCAGCCCTGCTCAGCCCTGCCCAGCTCTGCCCCAGCTCTGCCCCAGCCCTGCCCAGCCCTGCCCAGCTCTGCCCAGCCCTGCCCCAGCCCTGCCCAGCTCTGCCCCAGCTCTGCCCAGCCCTGCCCAGCTCTGCCCCGCCCTGATCAGCTCTGCCCAGCTCTGCCCCAGCCCTGCCCAATTCTGCTCAGCCCTGCCCAGCTCTGCCCCAGCCCTGCTCATCTCTGCCCAGCTCTGCCCCAGCCCTGCCCAGCTCTGCCCACCCCTGCCCCAGACCTGCCCAGCTCTGCCCAGCTCTGCCCCAGCCCTGCCCAGCCCTGCCCCAGCCCTGCCCAGCTCTGCCCAGCCCTGCCCAGCTCTGCCCCGCCCTGATCAGCTCTGCCCAGCTCTGCCTAGCCCTGCCCAGCTCTGCCCCAGCTCTGCCCAGCTCTGCCCAGCCCTGCCCAGCTCTGCCCCAGCTCGGCCCAGCCCTGCCCAGCCCTGCCCAGCTCTGCCCCAGCCCTGCCCAATTCTGCTCAGCTCTGCCCAGTCCTGCCCCAGCCCTGCCCAGCTCTGCCCCAGCCCTGCCCAGCTCTGCCCCAGCCCTGCCAAATTCTGCCCCAGCCCTGCTCAGCTCTGCCCCAGCCCTGCCAAATTCTGCCCCAGCCCTGCTCAGCTCTGCCCCAGCCCTGCCCAGCTCTGCCCCAGCCCTGCCCAGCTCTGCCCAGCCCTGCCCAGCTCTGCCCCAGCTCTGCCCAGCCCTGCCCAGCTCTGCCCCAGCTCGGCCGAGCCCTGCCCAGCTCTGCCCCAGCTCTGCCCCAGCCCTGCCCAGCTCTGTCCCAGCCCTGCTCAGCTCTGTCCCAGCCCTGCCCAGCTCTGCCCAGCCCTGCCCAGCCCTGCCCAGCTCTGCCCAGCCCTGCCCCAACCCTGCCCCAGCCCTGCCCCAACCATGCCCAGCTTTGCCCAGCCCTGCCCAGCTCTGCCCCAGCCCTGCCCAGCTTTGCCCAGCCCTGCCCAGCTCTGCCCCAGCCCTACCCAATTCTGCTCAGCTCTGCCCCAGCCCTGCCCAGCCCAGTTCTGCTCAGTCCTGCCCCGAGGAGCTCAGCACCCAAAGGCTGCTCCGAGGAGCTCAGCACCCAAGAGCTGTACCACGGAGCTCAGCACCCAAGAGCTGCCCCAAGGAGCTCAGCACCCAAAGGCTGTACAAGGAGCTCAGCACCCAAGTGCTGTACAAAGGAGCTCAGCACCCAAGTGCTGTACACAGGAGATCAGACCCAACAGCTGCCCTGAGGAGCTCAGCACCTAAGAGCTATACAAAGGAGCTCAGGACCCAAGAGCTGTGCCAAGGAGCTCAGGACCCAAGAGCTTCCCTTCACCTCCTGGGGAGGACCCGAGGCACAAAAGGCCACAGCCCAGGGCAGGAAGGAAGCAGGAAGGGCTCCAGCAGCACCATCCGGAGCCTGGAGGCACCTTCGGGGACCTCTGGAGCTCCATTCCTGTGCCCATAGCTCCAGCAGCCCTCCACGGGTGGGGACCAGGAGGGGACCTCTGCCCTGGGCTGCGAGCAAGATGCCAGCCAGGAGGGGACCTCTCCTGTCCCGGGCTGGGGGCCAGATGCCAGCCAGGAGGGGACCTCTCCTGTCCCGGGCTGGGGGTCAGATGCCAGGCAGGGGCTGGCCCCGAGGGCAGCTCCGCAGCAGCCAGGAGCAGTTTCACCCTGGCAGGGCTCTGTCCCGGGGCTGCCCTGGCACCGAGTTGGGGCAGAGGACGCAGACAGGACCCCGGCGGCGGCAGCAGCAGCAGCAGCAGCAGCTCTTTAATGCCCCCCGCCCAGGGGCACCCAGCCCAGCTCCCGCAGGTTGGCACCAGGGGAGCCGCCGAGCCCAGCCCAGGCGGCTGGCATCCCGCGGGGGTCACCAGGGGCTGCCGTGAGCCAGGACGCGGAGAACTCTTCCTGCCTGCAAGTCCTTCCGCGGGGCAAGGAGGGGCAGGAGCTGCCTCTGTGCCAACCTCGTCCTGCCAGGGCCCGGAGCCCCTCCTGCAGCTGCTGCCAGCCTGCCCGGGATGTGCCCACACCCAGCCCCGGCTCCTCCACGGGCAGGGGTCTGCAGCAGCCTTGGGGCTGGGGTCCAGCACAGAGCTCAGCTCAGCCCTGGGGCAGGGCCAGGGGGGAGCAAGGAACGGGAGGAAGAGTATGGGGAGGGGTCCGGGGAGGAAGGGTCCAGGGAGGGGTCCAGGGAGGAGTCCGGGGAGGAAGGGAAGGGTCTGGGGAGGAAGGGTCCAGGGAGGGGTCCAGGGAGGAGTCTGGGGAGGAAGGGTCCAGGGAGGAGTCCAGGGAGGAGGGGTCCGAGGAGGAGGGGAAGGGTCTGGGGAGGAGGAGTCCGGGGAGGAAGGGAAGGGTCTGGGGAGGAAGGGTCCAGGGAGGGGTCCAGGGAGGAGTCTGGGGAGGAAGGGTCCAGGGAGGAAGGGTCCAGGGAGGGGTCCAGGGAGGAAGGGTCCGAGGAGGAGGGGAAGGGTCTGGGGAGGAGGAGGCCGGGGAGGAAGAATCTGGGGAGGGGTCCGGGAGGAAGGGTCTGGAGAGGAAGGGTCTGGGAAGGGACATGGGGCCGTGCCAGGCTCAGGTGCTGGAGGCTGTGCCCTGCCCAGGGCTGGGTGTGGAGGCTGTGCCAGGCTGGGCTGTGGTGTGGAGGCTGTGCCATGCCCAGGACCAGCTGTGGAGGCTGTGCCAGGCCCAGGGCTGGGTGTGGAGGCTTTGCCAGGCTGGGCTGTGGTGTGGAGGCTGTGCCATGCCCAGGACCAGCTGTGGAGGCTGTGCCCTGCCTGGGGCCATGCCAGGCCCAGGGCTGGTTGTGGAAGCTGTGCCATGCTGAGGTGTGGAGGCTGTGCCCTGCCCGGGGCCGTGCCAGGCTCAGGTGCCAGACGCTGTGCCAGGCTCGGGGCTGGCTGTGGAGGCTGCGCCAGGCCCAGGGCTGGGCATAGAGGCTGTGCCCCGCCCGGGGCGGTGCCAGGCTCAGACGAAGGCTGCCCTGCAGGCCGGGGGGGGGTCCCTGTGCCCCTCCTCGCGCCGTGCCCGGGTGTAGCCCAGCACCAGGCTGCCCACGGTGCCGGCGAACAAGGTCATGACGAAGAGGATGTAGAGGAAGGCGTTGGCATCGCGGCTGGTATCCTGGCTGGCACCGCCCTGCCCGGCCCTGCCGGGGCCTGGGGGGCAGGGGGCAGCCCCCTGCAGGCTGTGGTTGAGGGCACCCAGCAGTGCCCCCAGGCTCCGCTGCCAGGGCTCTGTTCTGTTTGGCATCGCCCCCGGGGCTGTGGGCAGGGTGGGGCGGGGCTCAGCTGGGGCTATGCCAGGGGGGCGCTGTGCCCCCCCAGCCCCCTCCCACCCCAAGAGAAGCTCCAGGGGCAGCTGCCTGCCCCCTGCCCCCCCACCCCCTCCCTCCCTGCCCATGTTGGGGGCGCTGAGGGGGGCACAGCTGAGGTCAAAGCATGCCCCCCACAGGGGGCATCAGGAGGTGGTGGGCACCTGCCCGGGGGCATGAGGGGATGGTGGGCACCAACCAGGGGTATCAGGGGGTGGTGGGCACCCCTCAAGGGACGCCGGGTGGGGGATGCCTGGTGTCCCCCACCCCAAAGCACAGCTCTGGGCCCTGGACCCCTCAGATGCCAGCTCCAGGACTCGGGGTCACTCTGGGGTGCCCACCCTGGACCCCCCCCACCATGTGCCCTCTGCACCCTCCTGCCAGGCTGGGACCCCAGAGCCCTCCTCACCCCAACCACTGCCCCCTGGGGTGCCCAACCTGTGCCCCCTCAGCACCCCAGGCCCTCAGCACCAGCAGCTCCGGATGTGCCCCCCCCCGGAAAGGGTCGCCCCAAGGCCAGGGGCAGGACCCCGGCAGCAAGGAGGGGGCTGGGAGAGGGAGGGAGGGGGAAGGGACGACTCAGTATGGGGCTAGGAGCTCAGTGGGGGGGGCTGGGCGATCTGTAGGGGGCTGACAGCTGGTGGGGGGCTGGGGCCTGTGGGGAGCTAAGGCTCAGTGCGGGGCTGGGGGCTCAGGGCAGGCTTGGAGCTGGGGGGGGCTTGGAGCTCTGTAGGGGGCTGGGGGCTCGGGGAGGGGCTGAGAGCTGGGGGGGGGTCTGGGGGCTGTGGGGAGCTAAGACAGTGTGGGGCTGGGGGCTCAGGGCAGGCTTGGAGCTGGGGGGGGGCTTGGAGCTCTGTAGGGGGCTGGGGGCTCAGTAGGGGTCTCAGGCGGGCTGGGGGCTCTTGAGGGGGAGGGCTGTGAGGGTCTGCGGTCTGGGGGCCTGGGAGCTGGGGGCGGGGGCTGGAGTCTCGGTGGGGGGTGCGGGAGGGGGTGGGAAGGCTGTGGGGGTCTGGGGTCTCAGCGGGGGGGGACACGACACTCGGACCTCCCAGGCTGGCAGCAGAGGCTTTGGGTCAGTGCCACCCAGTGCCAGCTACTGGGGAGGGGGCACCAAGGGCTAACCCCACGCCGGGGGGGAGGGGGGGGGTAAGGACGGTTGGGGAGGGGGGGTGAAGACCCCCGGGGGAGGGGGGCGGGGGGCGTCACTCACCCGCGGGCGACCCTCCGCCTGCTGCTGCCAGGGCTGCGCCGAGGACTGTGCCAGGGGCAGGGGCTGGGCAGGCTCCCAGCTGCCTCCTCCCTCTTCCCGGGGCGGGGGCAGTGCCAGCTGCCCAGGGCCCTCCTCGGGGCGGGGTGGGGGTAGCAAAACCCCCCCCAAAAGACGCCCCCCACCCCCCCCCCCCAAAAGACCACCATCCGCCGCCTGCCTGCCGCGGAAAGCCGACGGGGGCCGCACGGCAGGCAGCCGGCGATTGCCCCCTCCCCCCCGACCCTTCCCCACCCCCACGACCCCCCCCCTCGGTGCCAGCCTCTGAAGGAGCTTCTGCTGCTTCGCTTCGCAGGGCGTGGGAGGGGGATGCGGGGAGAGGGAGGGGCTGGGGGCCCGGGGAAGGGGTTGGAGTGATGGGGGGCTGGGGGCTCAGGGGGTTCTAAGGGGGGCTGGGGGCTCAGGAGGCTTGGGGGCTCAATGGGGGGCTGGGGGCTCAGTGGAGATCTGGGGGCTCAGGAGGTCTGGGCCCTCAATGGGGCTGGGGGCTCAGCCCTGGGAGCTCAGGAGGTCTGGGGGTTCAGGGGCTCAATGGGGGCTGGGGGCTCAGGGCTTCTGGGGGCCCAGGAGGTCTGGGGGCTCAGGGGCTCAGTGGGGGCTCAGGTGACCTGGGGGCTCAATATGGGTCTGGGGGCTCAGGGGCTCAGTGGGGGTCTGGGGGCTCAGGAGACCTGGGGGCTCAATGGGGGCTGGGGGCTCAGGAGGCCTGGGGGCTCAATGGGGGCTGGGGGCTCAGGAGGGGCTGAGGGCTCAATGGGGGCTGGGGCTCAGGGGGCCTGGGGGCTCAATGGGGGCTGGGGGCTCAGGAGGGCTGAGGGCTCAATATGGGTCTGGGGGCTCAGGAGGCCTGGGGGCTCAATGGGGGCTGGGGGCTCAGGAGGCCTGGGGGCTCAATGGGGGGCTGGGGGCTCAGGAGGCCCGGAGGTTCAATGGGGGGCTGGGGGCTCAGGAGGCCTGGAGGTTCAATGGGGGGCTGGGGGCTCAGGAGGCCTGGGGGCTCAATGGGGGGCTGGGGGCTCAGGAGGGGCTGAGGGCTCAATATGGGTCTGGGGGCTCAGGAGGCCTGGGGGCTCAATGGGGGGCTGGGGGCTCAGGAGGCCCGGAGGTTCAATGGGGGCTGGGGGCTCAGGAGGCCTGGAGGTTCAATGGGGGCTGGGGGCTCAGGAGGCCTGGGGGCTCAATGGGGGCTGGGGGCTCAGGAGGCCGGGGGCTCAATGGGAGTCTGGGCCCTCAATGGGGGCTGGGGGCTCAACGCGGGGCTGGGGGCTCAGGAGGTCTGGGGCCTCAATGGGGTCTGGGGGCTCAGGGCTTCTGGGGGCCCAGGAGGTCTGGGGGCTCAGTGGGGGCTCAGGAGACCTGGGGGCTCAATATGGGTCTAGGGGCTCAGGGGCTCAATGGGGGGCTGGGGGCTCAGGAGGGGCTGAGGGCTCAATATGGGTCTGGGGGCTCAGGAGGCCTGGGGGCTTAGGGGGGGCCTGGGGGCTCAATATGGAGGTCTGGGGGCTTAGGGGGCTCTGGGGGCTCAGCCCTGGGGGCTCGGGAGGTCGGGGGGCTGTGTGAGTGGGGCTGGGGTCTCAGCAGAGTCCTGTGTCGTTCCCCGCCCCCGCCCCCAGCAGCTCCCTGCCAGGGCTGCCCCTGGGCACCAGATGCCAAGGCAGCACACAGGAGCAGCAGCACTTTATGGACCCCACCCTGGGGTGGGCACAAGGGAAGGGGCACCCAGACCCCCCCCCCAGAGTCCCTGTGTGTGTCTCCCCCCCCCACCCCCCAGGTCCCAAAGGTGCCCAAGAGCTGCTTTGGGCATTTTGGGTGGCACAGAGGCAGACCCCCCCCCCAAAGGCACTCATGTGGGCACCCCCCTGGTGGGCAGCAGGGATGGGGCTGCCCTTGGCGGGGGTCTCAGTTCGGTGGGGGGGGGGGGTGTCTATGGGGGGTGCCCAGAGCCCCTGCAGCTACTTTGCCCTCCCGGTCTGCAGGGCAGAGGTGGCAGAGGGCAGGCTGGGGGCGCAGCTCAGGGCACAGTGCCAGCGCAGATGCCAAGCCTAGGGCCCTGGGTCCACCAAGGTGCAGTCAAAGACCTCCTGGAAGGCGTCGAGGAAGGGCTGCAGGATGTCCTCCACTGGCACCCGGTGCCCAAGCTCCTGGCTCAGGGAGGTGACCCCGGTGCCAGGCAGCCCACAGGGCACAATGTGCTGGAACCAGCTCAGCTCTGGGCAGCAGTTGAGGGCCAGCCCGTGGGAGGTGATGGAGTGCCCACAGTGTACCCCTGGGGGAGGAGAGAAAGCACTCAGCTGGCAGTGCCCACCTGGCAGTGCCCAGCTGGCAGCACCCAACCCACCCATGGACACCAAGCCCCCAGCACCCAGCTGGCAGTGCCCACCCGGCAGCACCCAGCCCATGGACACCAAGCCCCCAGCACCCAGCTGGCAGTGCCCACCTGGCAGCACCCAGCCCATGGACACCAAGCCCCCAGCACCCAGCTGGCAGTGCCCACCTGGCAGCACCCAGCCCATGCACACCAAGCCCCCAGCACCCAGCTGGCAGTGCCCACCTGGCAGCGCCCAGCCCATGGACACCAAGCCCCCAGCACGCAGCTGGCAGTGCCCACCTGGCAGCGCCCAGCCCATGGACACCAAGCCCCCAGCACGCAGCTGGCAGTGCCCACCTGGCACCAACCCAGCCCATGGACACCAAGCCCCCAGCACGCAGCTGGCAGTGCCCACCTGGCACCAACCCAGCCCATGGACACCAAGCCCCCAGCTCCCAGCTGGCAGTGCCCAGCTGGCAGTGCCCACCCCACCCATGAACACCAACCCAGGGAGCTGGGAGCTGCCCCCTGGCTGGCAGCAGCCCAGGGCAGGGGGTTTGGGGCTCTGTGCTCTGCTTGGGGCTGTCCCTGCTGGCTGCAGGGCTGGCACTGCCTGGCACTGCCTGGCACTGGCAGGTCCCTTCCCACCCAAGCCATTCCCTGTGGCTCTCATTCCCTGGCTGGAGCTCTGCTCCCCTCTGCCACCCTGCCCTGGTGCCAGGCTGCCTTGTGCCCACTTCTCTGCCACCCTGCCCTGGTGCCAGGCTGCCTTGTGCCCACTTCTCTGCCACCCTGCCCTGGTGCCAGGCGGCCTTGTGCCCACTTCTCTGCTACCCTGCCCTGGTGCCAGGCTGCCTTGTGCCCACTTCTCTGCCACCCTGCCCTGGTGCTGAGATGCCTTGTGCCCACTTCCCCTGGGTTTGCCCTGTCCTTAGGAGGGTGGCAGAGCTCAGGGTGGCAGCAACCGGGGTGGCAGAGCCCAGGGTGGCAGAGCCCAGGGTGGCAGCGACCGGGGTGGCAGAGCTCAGGGTGGCAGAGCTCAGGGTGGCAGTGACCGGGGTGGCACCGACCGGGGCGGCAGCGACCGGGGTGGCACTGACCAGGGCGGCAGCGACCAGGGTGGCAGAGCTCAGGGTGGCAGAGCTCAGGGTGGCAGTGACCGGGGTGGCACCGACCGGGGTGGCAGCGACCGGGGTGGCACCGACCGGGGCGGCAGCGACCGGGGTGGCAGCGACCGGGGTGGCACTGACCACGGCGGCAGCGACCGGGGTGGCAGAGCTCAGGGTGGCAGAGCTCAGGGTGGCAATGACCGGGGTGGCAGCGACCGGGGTGGCACCGACCGGGGTGGCACCGACCGGGGCGGCAGCGACCGGGGTGGCACTGACCACGGCGGCAGCGACCGGGGTGGCAGAGCTCAGGGTGGCAGAGCTCAGGGTGGCAATGACCGGGGTGGCAGCGACCGGGGTGGCAGCGACCGGGGCGGCAGCGACCGGGGCGGCAGCGCTGAGGGTGGCAGAGCTCAGGTTGGCAGAGCTCAGGGTGGCAGAGCCCAGGGCGGCAGCGCTGAGGGTGGCAGAGCTCAGGTTGGCAGAGCCCAGGGTGGCAGAGCTCAGGGTGGCAGAGCCCAGGGCGGCAGCGCTGAGGGTGGCAGAGCTCAGGTTGGCAGAGCTCAGGGTGGCAGAGCCCAGGGCGGCAGCGCTGAGGGTGGCAGAGCTCAGGTTGGCAGAGCTCAGGGTGGCAGAGCCCAGGGCGGCAGCGCTGAGGGTGGCAGAGCTCAGGTTGGCAGAGCCCAGGGTGGCAGAGCCCAGGGTGGCAGAGCCCAGGGTGGCAGTCCCCGTCCCGGTGCCTCTCTCCCCGCGGGGCTGTGCCGGTGCCGGTGCCTCCGCGCCGGTGCCGCTCACCGATGGCGCAGATCTTGCTGTCGCCCATCCAGACGCCGGTGAACGGCGGCGGCAGGGCCCTGGCGGCGCTCAGCCCCAGCCGGTGGCAGAGGCGGACGATCAGCGCCTCCAGCCCGGCCACGTAGCGGCGCAGCGGCAGGCGGCGGCGGCGGAGGTCGAGCACCGGGAAGGCCAGGAGCTGGCCGGGCCCGTGGTAGGTGATGTGTCCGCCGCGGCGGGCGGCCACCAGCCCCGCTCCCAGCGCCCGCAGCCGCTCCGCCGCCTCCGCCTCCGGGGCTCCCCGCAGGCCCCACACGTAGACCGGCTCGGCCGGTTCGCTCAGCACCACGCTCTCGGCCGCCGGGGCACCGGGCGGGGCACCGGGCGGGGTAGCCGAGGCCCGGGCGGCCCTAGCGGCCGCCACGCAGCTGTCCTGCACCCGCAGGGCCTCGGCGTAAGGCCTGAGCCCCAGCCGCAGCAGCCGCACCGGGCCCCCAGACATGGCGGCGGCGGCGCCGCTGCTAGGCAGCCCCGCGGACGGCGGCCCAGGAGGGACAAGAGAGGCCGCGGACGGCGGCCGCCGAGGGACAAAAGAGGCCGCGGGAGGGCTTCGTGGGGGTGGAGGGAGGAGGGGACGGGGATGGGGAGAGCGGGCGGAGGATGGGGGACGGGGACAGAGAGGACGAGGGACAGGAGAGAGGGGACAGGGAGTGGGGGGAGGGGATGGGGACAGAAGAGAGAGGGGACAGGGGACAGGCAAGGGGGAGAGGGGACAGCGGGGAGGGCAGGGAGAGGGAACAGAGAATGGAGACGGGCACAGAGGATGGGGGACAGGGGACAGGGATTGGGGAGTGGGAGTGGGAGTGGGAGCAGAGGAATGGGGACAGGGGACAGGCAAGGGGACAGAAGGAAGGGCAGGGGAGAGGGAACAGAGATAGAGAATGGGGACAGGCACAGAGGATGGGGACAGGAATTAGGGGGAGGGGATGGGGTCAGAGGAGTGGGGTCAGAGGAGTGGGGACAGAGAATGGGGACAGGCACAGAGGATGGGGGGCAGGGGACAGAGGATGAGGGACAGGGGACAGGGCCTGGGGAGAGGGGATGGGGACAGGGGCATGGAGGGAGGCAGGATGGCTGGGGACAAGGGACAGGGAGGCAGGATGGCTGGGGACAAGGGACAGGCAGGCAGGATCGGGACAGGGCAGGGAGGACAAATACAGAGGATGGGGACAAGAAACAGAGGCCAGGGGCCAGGGAGGAGAGGGGACAGAGAGGATGGGACAGTGGGCAAGGGACAGTGCACAGGGAGAGGGGAGAGGGACTGGGGACAGGGGAGAGGGACTGGGGACAGAGGACAGGGACAGAGAGGATGGGAGAGAGGGACAGGAGGTGGGGACAAAGGGCTGGGGACAGGGCTGGAGCACAGGACAGAGGGGGCAGGGGACAGATGGGGGCCAGAGGACAGGCAGAGGTCTGGGGACAGGGGAGGGAGGGAGAGGGACGGGGGAGAGGGGACTGGGGGTGGGGGAGGAGGGGCTGGGACCTGGGGGACACAGAGTGGGGCCATGGCCTGAGGCAGGGGGTGGGAGGCAGGGGAGGGGGAGAGGGCACAGGAGCTGGGGGCAGTGAGGCTGTGCCCAGGGGCAGGGGGCACAGGAGCTGGGGGGCAGTGAGGCTGTGCCCAGGGGCAGGGGGCACAGGAGCTGGGGGCACTGAGGCTGTGCCCAGGGGCAGGGCACAGGAGCTGGGGGCAGTGAGGCTGTGCCCAGGGGCAGGGGCACAGGAGCTGGGGGCAGTGAGGCTGTGCCCAGGGGCAGGGCACAGGAGCTGGGGGCAGTGAGGCTGTGCCCAGGGGCAGGGGGCACAGGAGCTGGGGGCAGTGAGGCTGTGCCCAGGGGCAGGGGGCACAGGAGCTGGGGGCAGTGAGGCTGTGCCCAGGGGCAGGGGGCACAGGAGCTGGGGGCACTGAGGCTGTGCCCAGGGGCAGGGCACAGGAGCTGGGGGCAGTGAGGCTGTGCCCAGGGGCAGGGGGCACAGGAGCTGGGGGCAGTGAGGCTGTGCCCAGGGGCAGGGCACAGGAGCTGGGGGGCACTGAGGCTGTGCCCAGGGGCAGGGGGCACAGGAGCTGGGGGCAGTGAGGCTGTGCCCAGGGGCAGGGGGCACAGGAGCTGGGGGGCAGTGAGGCTGTGCCCAGGGGCAGGGGGCACAGGAGCTGGGGGCACTGAGGCTGTGCCCAGGGGCAGGGCACAGGAGCTGGGGGCAGTGAGGCTGTGCCCAGGGGCAGGGGGCACAGGAGCTGGGGGCAGTGAGGCTGTGCCCAGGGGCAGGGGGCACAGGTGCTGGGGGCACTGAGGCTGTGCCCAGGGGCAGGGCACAGGAGCTGGGGGCAGTGAGGCTGTGCCCAGGGGCAGGGCACAGGAGCTGGGGGCAGTGAGGCTGTGCCCAGGGGCAGGGGGCACAGGAGCTGGGGGCACTGAGGCTGTGCCCAGGGCAGGGCACAGGAGCTGGGGGCAGTGAGGCTGTGCCCAGGGGCAGGGGCACAGGAGCTGGGGGCAGTGAGGCTGTGCCCAGGGGCAGGGGGCACAGGAGCTGGGGGCAGTGAGGCTGTGCCCAGGGGCAGGGCACAGGAGCTGGGGGCAGTGAGGCTGTGCCCAGGGGCAGGGGGCACAGGAGCTGGGGGCAGTGAGGCTGTGCCCAGGGGCAGGGCACAGGAGCTGGGGGCAGTGAGGCTGTGCCCAGGGGCAGGGGGCACAGGAGCTGGGGGCAGTGAGGCTGTGCCCAGGGGCAGGGGGCACAGGAGCTGGGGGCACTGAGGCTGTGCCCAGGGGCAGGGCACAGGAGCTGGGGGCACTGAGGCTGTGCCCAGGGGCAGGGCACAGGAGCTGGGGGCAGTGAGGCTGTGCCCAGGGGCAGGGGGCACAGGAGCTGGGGGGCAGTGAGGCTGTGCCCAGGGGCAGGGGGCACAGGAGCTGGGGGCACTGAGGCTGTGCCCAGGGGCAGGGCACAGGAGCTGGGGGCAGTGAGGCTGTGCCCAGGGGCAGGGGGCAGGAGATGGGGGGCAGTGAGGCAGGAGGGGACCTGGGCAGCTGCCCAGGACGTGGGGCACAGCCTGGGGCACAGGGTGGCAGTGGGGGGAGGCCTGGGCAGGCAGGGGGCACCTGAAGGCCAGGGAGTGTCAATGGTGGCATTGTGCTGCTCACCCCCCCCGAGAGATAAAGCTCTGCCAGGCTCAGCTGGCACTGCCAGCAGGGCAGATAAGGCAGCCTTGGCAGCTGGCACCCATCAAAGGCTGAGCACAGCAGGGCCAGCCCCCAGCCCTGGCACCTCCTGCAGCCTGCCAGGGCCTGCCCAGCCCTGCTGGAGCCATCAGCTAGGGCTTGGTGCCAGCCAGACCCCTGCAGGTGACCTTCCCTTGGCAGCAGCAGCACAGGCAGCTGGCAGCTGGCAGCTGGCACCAGCCTGCAGGGCCCTGGGTGCCCTTGCCCGGGTCAGGAAGGGTTAACCCAGCTCAGGAGCAGGCTGGGGGGAGCCCAGCACAGGGCACTGGCGGGGGGGGGGGGGGCACAGAGTGGCACCCAAGGGCGCTTTGGGTGGGGGGCAGCACCTCAGGCACCAGCCTGGGGCCTGTGCTGTGCCCACTGCTGTGCCAGGTCCTCACCAAGGGGGCACCCAAGGGGGCACTGAGCTGAGTGGCGGCGTTGGCACAGCCGAGGGCTGGCGGCCGGCCGGAGGGCCCTGGGCAGCTGGCACCACATGGAGCAGGAGCTGCAGCCCCTGGGCACCACCCGGGCTGGGCAGCAGCAGGAGCTGGGTGCCAGGCAGGCTGCCCTCACCCCCTGCCCCTCAGGGGGCACGGGAGGCTGCCAGCCCCTGCGGGTTGCCCTGCTGGGGGGCAAGGGGGGCAGGAGGAGCTGGGGTACCAGCCTGACCCCCGCCTGCCCAGCTGTGCCCAGCCTGAGGGCAGCCCTGGCACAAAGGCAGGTTGAAGATCCTCCAAGCCCCCTGCCAGGGGCACTGCCAACTCAACCCCCTCCCAGGCTCCCTGTGCCCGTGGTGGGCACCACCCAGGCTCGGGACCCCCCCTGAGTGCTGCTCTGCAGGGCACAGCACTGACAGGGAGCTGCTGGGGCAGGGCACAGGGGTGGGCACAGCCGTGCTGGGAGGGCTGGAAGGGCTCTGCTGGGTGCCCAGGCTGGCACAGCTGGGGGTGCCCAGGCTGGAGGGCTCCAGGGACACCTCCTGGCAGGGCTGGAAGGGGCCCAGGAGCAAGCTGGGGCCAGGCTCTGGAGCAGGAGCTGTGGGGCCAGGCCCAGGGCAGCACCCAGGGTGGCAGCACCAGGGGAGTTGGCACTGGATGACACTGGCTCTGGCTGGCATTGGGTGACACCAGATGGCCCTGGCTCAGGCTGGCTCAGGCTGGCACTGGCTGGCTCTGGCTGGCACTGGCTGGCTCGGGCTGGCTCAGGCTGGCTCAGGCTGGCACTGGCTGGCTCTGGCTGGCACTGGCTGGCTCGGGCTGGCACTGGCTGGCTCTGGCTGGCACTGGCTGGCTCGGGCTGGCTCTGGCTGGCTCTGGCTGGCTCAGGCTGGCACTGGCTGGCTCTGGTTGGCACTGGCTGGCACTGGCTGGCTCGGGCTGGCTCTGGCTGGCACTGGCTGGCTCTGGTTGGCTCTGGCTGGCTCAGGCTGGCTCGGGCTGGCTCTGGTTGGCTCTGGTTGGCTCTGGCTGGCACTGGCTGGCACAGGCTGGCTCTGGCTGGCTCTGGCTGGCTCAGGCTGGCCCAGGCTGGCTCTGGCTGGCACAGGCTGGCTCTGGCTGGCTCTGACTGGCTCAGGCTGGCTCTGGCTGGCTCTGACTGGCTCAGGCTGGCCCAGGCTGGCTCAGGCTGGCCCAGGCTGGCTCTGGCTGGCTCTGGCTGGCTCAGGCTGGCACAGGCTGGCTCTGGCTGGCTCTGGCTGGCACTGGCTGGCACAGGCTGGCTCTGGCTGGCTCTGGCTGGCTCAGGCTGGCCCAGGCTGGCTCTGGCTGGCACAGGCTGGCTCTGGCTGGCTCTGACTGGCTCAGGCTGGCTCTGGCTGGCTCTGACTGGCTCAGGCTGGCCCAGGCTGGCTCAGGCTGGCCCAGGCTGGCTCTGGCTGGCTCTGACTGGCTCAGGCTGGCTCTGGCTGGCTCTGGCTGGCTCAGGCTGGCCCAGGCTGGCTCAGGCTGGCCCAGGCTGGCTCTGGCTGGCTCTGGCTGGCTCAGGCTGGCTCTGGCTGGCTCTGACTGGCTCAGGCTGGCCCAGGCTGGCTCTGTCTTGCACTGGCTGGCTCAGGCTGTCTCTGGCTGTCTCTGTCTGTCTCAGGCTGGCACTGGGTGCCCTCACCAGCCCCCCTCCCCGGGCTCGGTGGCTGACTCTGGCTGCTGCAGGTGCCTGCCCCAGGGCTGCTGCTGCTGCCTCGCTGCCTCTCTGCCGGTTTCCCCCCGGCCCTGGCTGGGTCCCAGCTGCAGGCTGAGCTGCCGGCTGTGATGCTCTTCCTGCCGCCTCAGCCGCAGCCCCCTGGGCGCCGCGGGTGGGCTGCGGGCGGTGCCGGGGCGGCGGCGGGGGGGGAGGGCAGCATCCTGCCGGCAGCCTGGGAGGAAGCTGCGGGGCTGGGAGCCAGGGATGGAGCCCGGGGGGGATCCTGCGGGAAGCGCTTCAGGGCAGCACAGCCGCGGGGGGGGTTGGTCCTTCTTCAGCCACAGCTCAGCCCGGGGGGCTGGGGGAGGGGAAGGGAACCCCTGGTGCCCACCCCCAGCCCCGTGCCCAGGGGCACCATGGCACCAGGGGGGGTTGGAAGCTCTCCACAGCCTCTCTGGGCAGCCTGCTCCAGGCCTCTCCAGCAGCCTCACCCCAAACAAGTTGCTCCTGCTGGCACCTCCTGCCTGCCCCTTGCTGCCCCTTGAGCCATGGGCACCCCTCAGCAGATGCCAGCCCCAGGCTCTTGCCCCCCCAGCCCTGCAGCTGTGGCCTCCCCAGGGCAGAGCAGAGGGGCAGCAGAACCTCCCTGCCCCTGCTGCTGCCCACACTCTGCTCCTTGCCCCCCAGGGCACCTTTGGCCTCCCCCCAGGGCACTTTCCTGGCTGCTGGGCACCTCCTTGGCCCCCTGGCACCCCCCAGCTCCTTTCCCAACCTCTCCCTTTGGTGCTGAGCCCAGACCTTGGCAGCCAGCTGCCCACCCAGCACCATGCCTGTGCCCCTGGGCATCGGTGCCAGGGGGATGCCCTCTCCCTCACCTGGTTGCTGATGGCTCCTCCGAGCCCCTCCCTGCCCCCACCCCCACCCCTGGTCCTGTTCTTTGTGCCCAGCAGCCAGTGCCAAGCACCCCGAGGTGGCAGCCCCCCACCCCCCCACCGTGCCCTTCTGGTGCCCCCCAGCTCAGAGCCCCCCAGGGAGGTGCTCAGGGCCATGGCAGAGCAGAGGGAGCCTGGAGGGGAGGTGGAGATCCACAGCTGGCATCTGACCCTGCCCCTGGGCACAGCCTCACTGCCCCCAGCTCCTGCCCCCTGACCCTGGGCACAGCCTCACTGCCCCCAGCTCCTGTGCCCTGCCCCTGGGCACAGCCTCACTGCCCCCCAGCTCCTGCCCCCTGCCTCTGGGCCCTGCTTACTGATGGCTCCTCCAAGCCCCTGGCTGCAGGGCTGGCACTGGCTGGCACTGGCTGGCACTGGGTGCCCTTGGAAGGTCTCTTCCCTGCCACCTGCTGTGGTTGTTAACCTTTCCCAGGGCCCCTGCCCTGCAGCTGGCAGCAGTGCCCAGCTGGGCTGTGGCTGTGCCAGGGCTGCCTGCTCTGTGCCCTCCAGCTTCCTCCTCGGCCTCTTTGAAGCCCTTCTGTTGGCTCTCTGGTGCCAGGGCTGAGCCTGAGCCTGGCAGCTGGCAGGGCTCAGGGGCAGGAAGTTTGTCCTTGGAGCTGCTTGGCTTGGAAGGGACCTTGGAGGTCATCCAGTGCCAGCCCCAGCCTGGGCAGCAGGGACATCTCCACCAGCCCCAGGGCTTGCTCTGCCCCAGCTGCAGCTCCTGGCCCTTGCTGCCCCCTCCTGAGCTCCCCTGGGCTCTGCTCTCCATCCTGGCACTGATGCCCCCCCCCCCGGGCATGGATCCTTTGCCCCCCTTTGCCTGTGCCACCCCCAGCAGTGCCCCCAGGCAGCTCAGCACCACCAGAGCCTCTCTGCAGCTCCATGGAGCCAAGGCCTGGGCTGGGCTGGAAGGGACCTTGGAGGTCATCCAGTGCCAACCCCTGCCAGGGGCAGGGACCCCTGTGCCAGCCCAGGTCCCATCCAGCCTGGCCCTGGGCACCCCCAGGCAGGAGGCAGCCCCAGGCTGGCACCACCCCTGGTGCTGCAGAGCTCCTCCCTAGCTCCAGCCCTGCTGCCCCCAGCCCAGGGCAGGGCAGCACCAGGGGTCGGTATCCAACCCCTCAGCCTCACCCAGCCCTGCCCTGGCCCCCAGGCACCTCTCAAACCCCCAGGAGAGCCCTGAGGGTGCCAGGGCTCAGCCCACAGCTGCCAGCTGGGGCAGGCAGCCAGGAAGCTGCAGGGCAGCAGCAGGCAGAGAACAAAGCTGAGAGGAGGAGGAGGAGGAGGCAGCAGTGAGAACCTGTGGAGACCTTCTCCCTGCTTCACCCCCCCGGGGAGAGCACCCCAGGAGCACACTGTGGAGAGAGGAGGAGGAGAGGACAGGAGTGGAGAAGGAAGAAGGAGAGGACAGAAGTGGAGAAGGAAGAAGGAGAGGACAGGAGTGGGGGGGAGGAGGAAGAGGAGAGGACAGGAGTGGGAGAGGAGGAGGAGGAGAGGACAGGAGGGGGAGGAGGAAGAGGAGAGGACAGGAGGGGGGGAGGAGGAAGAGGAGAGGACAGGAGTGGGAGAGGAGGAGGAGGAGAGGACAGGAGGGGGGGAGGAGGAAGAGGAGAGGACAGGAGTGGGGGAGGAGGAGGAGGAGAGGACAGGAGGCGGGGAGGAGGAAGAGGAGGCTGCCAGCAGGGCACCAGGGGAGGCCCGGGGCTGCCTGCGTCACCTGAGGGCTTGGGGACAGCTCCTGGACTCTGCAGCTTCCTTCCCCAGGCTCTGCCAGGGCACAGAGGCTGCGCTCGGGGGGGGTGGGGGGGGTGGGGGAGGCTCTCCTGGGCCTGGCTGGGTCCTGCCCTTGGGTCACAACAACCCCAGGAAGGCTGCAAGCTGCTCCCAGGGAGCTGCAGAGAGCCACAAGCTCTCCCCTCAGCCTCCTCTGCTGCAGCCTCAACCCCCCAGGGCCCTCAGCTGCTCCTCACAACTTCTCCACAGCCTTCTCCTCCTTCCCCACACCCCTCCCCAGCTTCCTTGCCCTGCTCTGGCCCTGCCCCAGCCCTCAAGCTCCTCCTGGCAGGGAGGGCCCAACCCTGCCCCCAGGCTTGCAGCTGCGGGCTCCCCAGTGCCCAGCTCAGGGGCATAATCGCTGCCCTGCTCCTGCTGCCCACCCCATTGCTGCTCCAGCCCAGGCTGCTGCTGCCCTCCTTGCCCACCTGGGCACCCCCTGCCTCCTCTCCAGCTGCTGCCAACCAACCCCCAAAGGAACTTTCCCCACCAGGCACTTCCCAACCCCTCTGCCCCCAGCCTGGAACAAGGCAGGAGAGGAGCAGGAACAAGGCAGGAGAAGAGCAGGAACAAGGCAGGAGAGGAGCAGGAACAAGGCAGGAGAAGAGCAGGAACAAGGCAGGAGAAGAGCAGGAACAAGGCAGGAGAAGAGCAGGAACAAGGCAGGAGAGGAGCAGACACAGGGCAGGAGAGGAGCAGGAACAGGGCAGGAGAGGAGCAGGGCAGGAGAGGAACAGGAACAAGGCAGGAGGGGAGCAGGAACAGGGCAGGAGAGGAACAGGAACAAGGCAGGAGAGGAGCAGGAACAAGGCAGGAGAGTGACAAGAACAAGGCAGGAGAGGGGCAGGAACAGGGCAGGAGAGGAGCAGGAACAAGGCAGGAGAGTGACAAGAACAAGGCAGGAGAGGGGCAGGAACAGGGCAGGAGAGGAGCAGGAACAAGGCAGGAGAGGAGCAGGAACAAGGCAGGAGAGGGGCAGGAACAGGGCAGGAGAGGAGCAGGAACAAGGCAGGAGAGGGGCAGGAACAAGGCAGGAGAGGGGCAGGAACAGGGCAGGAGAGGAGCAGGAACAAGGCAGGAGAGGAGCAGGAACAAGGCAGGAGAGGGGCAGGAACAGGGCAGGAGAGGAGCAGGAACAAGGCAGGAGAGGAGCAGGAACAAGGCAGGAGAGGGGCAGGAACAGGGCAGGAGAGGAGCAGGAACAAGGCAGGAGAGGGGCAGGAACAGGGCAGGAGAGGAGCAGGAACAAGGCAGGAGAGGAGCAGGAACAAGGCAGGGGAAGCCCTCGGGGTAGGAGGGGTCTCGCAGAGCCGTGTCGTTACAGGGAGCGGCCGGCAGGTGGCGACAGAGACCACAGCAGAATGCAGCCCATGCGCTCCTGACCCGGGAACGGAGCTGAGCTGAGGGGTCACGGAGAGCCGGGACCCGAGGGTCCGGGGCTGGGGGCTGTGCGGGGGGGTCACGGAGAGCCGGGACCCGAGGGTCCGCGGCTGTCCGGACGGCTCCGAGGGCTGGGGGCTGTGCAGCGCTGGGCCGGACCCCGCAGCGACCCCGAGCGGCAATAAAGAGCTTTGGCTGGCCACGGTGCTTCGTGTCAGGGGACAGCGTGGGGACGTGGGGCTGCGAGGGGACAGCGTGGGGACATGGATCTGCGAGGGGACAGCGTGGGGACGTGGGGCTGCGAGGGGACAGCGTGGGGACATGGATGTGCAAGGGGACAGCGCAGGGACATGGGGCTGCGAGGGGACAGCGAGTGGACATGGATCTGCGAGGGGACAGCGAGGGTACATGGATCTGCGAGGGGTCAGCGCGGGGATGTGGGGCTGCGAGGAGACAGCGTGGGAACGTGGGGCTGCGAGTGGACAGCGTGGGGACATCGATGTGCGAGGGGTCAGCGTGGGGCCGTGGATCTGCGAGGGGACAGCGGGGGGACGTGGATGTGTGAAGGGACAGCATGGGGACATGGATCTGCGAGGGGATAGCGTGGGGACGTGGGGCTGCGAGGGGACAGCGTGGGGACATGGATCTGCGAGGGGATAGCGTGGGGACGTGGGGCTGTGAGGGGACAGCGTGGGGACGTGGGACAGCGTGGGGACGTGGATGTGCAATGGCACAGTGTGGGGACACGGATCTGCGAGGGGACAGCGTGGGGACGTGAAACAGCGTGGGGACGTGGGCGGGTCCGCAGCGCCGCATGGCTCAGCGGGAGCGGGGCGGCCCGATGCCGCCGCGGCCCGCGCGCAGGTTTTTGTCCCTCGGCGGGCGCCGTCCCCCGGTTGCCATGGCAGCGGCAGGCGGCCGCGGCCCGGCGCCGCGCGGGAAGCCGCCCGCCTGAGGCCTACCCCGGGCCCGGCGCCGCCGCCCGCCGCAGGCCGCCATGGAGGACGAGCTGTACCTCGAGAACATCGACGAGTTCGTCACCGACCAGAACCGCATCGTGAGTGCGGGCGCCGGGGCCGGGGCCGGGGTCAGCTGCTGCGCTTCGGGGACCGCCTGGGGCCGAGCCCCGCGGCTGGGGGTGCCAGGGCCCGGCCCTCCGTGGCACCTGGGGTGGCACCGCTGCGGCCCTCTGCCGGCATGGAGCTGCTGGGGGGGACGGGACACAGGGCTGGGGGGCTGGAAAAAGGGGGGGGGGGGCGGCAGCGGTGCCAGGTTTGGCAGCACATCAACACCTGAGATGACCCCGACCCCCCCCGGCCCCTTCCTCCCTCCCCATCCCTCCTCCTCTTGCCCCCTCCCCATCCCTCCTCCTCTTGCCCCCTCCCCATTCCCACTCCTCTTGCCCTCTCCTCATCCCTTCCTCCTCTTGCCCCCTCCCCATCCCCTCCTCCTCTTGCCCCCTCCCCATTCCCACTCCTCTTGCCCCCTCCCCATCCCCTCCTCCTCTTGCCCTCTCCTCATCCCTTCCTCCTCTTGCCCCCTCCCCATCCCCTCCTCCTCTTGCCCCCTCCCCATTCCCACTCCTCTTGCCCCCTCCCCATCCCCTCCTCCTCTTGCCCTCTCCCCATCCCTCTCCTCTTGCCCTCTCCTCATCCCTTCCTCCTCTTGCCCCCTCCCCATCCCCTCCTCCTCTTGCCCCCTCCCCATCCCCTCCTCCTCTTGCCCTCTCCCCATCCCTCTCCTCTTGCCCTCTCCTCATCCCTTCCTCCTCTTGCCCTCTCCCCATCCCTCTCCTCTTGCCCCCTCCCCATTCCCACTCCTCTTGCCCTCTCCCCATCCCTCTCCTCTTGCCCCCTCCCCATCCCCTCCTCCTCTTGCCCTCTCCCCATCCCTTCCTCCTCTTGCCCTCTCCCCATCCCTTCCTCCTCTTGCCCCCTCCCCATTCCCACTCCTCTTGCCCTCTCCCCATCCCTTCCTCCTCTTGCCCCCTCCCCATCCCTTCCTCCTCTTGCCCCCTCCCCATTCCCCCTCCTCTTGCCCCCTTCCCATCCCCTCCTCTTGCCCCCTCCCCATCCCCTCCTCTTGCCCCCTCCCCATCCCCTCCTCCCTTGCTTCCCCTTCCCCTCTACAGTCTGGGGGTGCTGGGCACAGGATCTGGGGTGGGGGCTGCAGTGCCAGGCCTGGCACCACAGCAGCCCCTCAGGTGGCACCAGGCAGCCCCCTGGCCCCCTTCCCCAGCTCCCAGCACGGCTGCTGGCAGGGGGGGGAGGGGGTTTGTCCCCCTGCATGCTGGGGGGGGCTCAGGCTGAGCTCCAGGCCCTGCTCTGGGGGTGCTGAAAGTGGAGGAGCCCCCCAGGCTGTGCCCCCCCCCACTTTCCTCCCTTCAGACAGCCCAAAGCCCCCCAGCAGCTGCTTGCCCTCGGCAGGGGGAAGCTGGGGCCAGGGCTGTGCCCCCCCCAGCACCGCAGCCAGCTGCAGGCCATGGGTGGGTGCCCAGCCTGCCCTCAGCAGGATGAGGCCTCCCCCTAGCTTCCCCCAACAGTCAAATCTCTGTCTGCAGCCTGGGGGCAGGGCAGGAGCTGGGGCAGGTGGCTGCCAGGGCCTGCTGCTGAGCTTTGTGCCCCAGAAGGGGGAGTGGGCTTGGGGGAGCTGCTGAGGCACAGGGGCTGTGCCCCAGGGGCTGCCTGGGGGTGGCTAGAGGAGGAGAGCAAAGCCTGGGGGGGTGGCAAGAGATGGGGGGCACCCAGTGCCAGCCCTGCAGCCAGGGGCTCAGAGGAGCCATCAGCAACCAGGTGAGGGAGAGGGCATCATCCCCTGGCACCGATGCCCAGGGGCACAGGCGTGGTGCTGGGTGGGCAGCTGGCTGCCAAGGTCTGGGCTCAGCACCAAAGGGAGAGGTTGGGGAAGGAGCTGGGGGGTGCCAGGGGGCCAAGGAGGTGCCCAGCAGCCAGGAAAGTGCCCTGGGGGGAGGCCAAAGGTGCCCTGGGGGGCATGGAGCAGAGTGTGGGCAGCAGCAGGGGCAGGGAGGTTCTGCTGCCCCTCTGCTCTGCCCTGGGGAGGCCACAGCTGCAGGGCTGGGGGGGCAAGAGCCTGGGGCTGGCATCTGCTGAGGGGTGCCCAGGGGCATCAAGGGGCAGGCAGGAGGTGCCAGCAGGAGCTGGGGTGAGGCTGCTGGAGAGGCCTGGAGCAGGCTGCCCAGAGAGGCTGTGGAGAGCTTCCAACCCCCCCTGGTGCCATGGTGCCCCTGGGCACGGGGCTGGGGGTGCCCTGCTTGGGGGGGCAGGGGGCATTGGGTGGGCTCCAGGGCTCCCTTCCCTTCCCAGGCTGAGCTCTGGCTTGGGAAGGATCATCCCCCAGCACCTCTCCTGCCCCTCCTGCAGGCTCCCTCCCTGGCTCCCATCCCTGCAGGCTTTCTCCCTGGCCTGGGTGGGCTCCAGGGCTCCCTTCCCACCCCCACTTCCAGGCTGCACCTTGGGGTTCTCCTTCCCCCCCTCACTCTTCTCTTTGTTCCCAGCTGCCTCTCCCCTGCAGCTCGCTGCAGCCTCCTCTGCTGCCCCTCCTGGCATGCAGCTGGAGGTCTCCATGCCCAGGTGGCAACAAGTGCAGGACAGTGCTGAGGAGCTGCCAGGGAGGGCACTGAGGGCTCTTTGGCTCCCCTGGGAGCTGCTGCAGGCTCTGGTGCCCCCCCCGAGGCTGTTCTGCTCCCCTGCAGGTGACCTACAAGTGGCTGAGCTACACCCTGGGGGTCCATGTGAACCAGGCCAAGCAGTAGGTATTGCCTGGGCAGCAGGGGCACAGCACCCCCTGGGCAGCAGGGGCACAGCAGCCCCTGGGCAGCCTTGGCTGCTGCTGCCTGATAGGGGAGAACCAGCTGGGGGGTGGGGGACAGAGAGGGAGGTGGGCAGTGGGGGTGAGCCCCAGCTGGTGCCCACTCCCCAGGGGTGTCCCCAGGGCTGCTCAGTGCCAGCACTGAGCTGGGGGAGGGCTGGAGGCTGCCCTTGCAAATGGCACCAAGCTGGGTGGGAGCTGGAGGGGCAGGAGGGAGCTGCAGAGGGGTCTGGAGCCATGGGGGAGGGCAGTGGGATGAGGGCACCAAGGGCAAGGGCTGTCACTGCCCCTGGGGCACAGCCAGCACAGGAAGGCTCCAGGCTGGGGGCAGAGGGGCTGGGAAGTGCCTGGGGGGTTGTTGGCAGGGGCTGGAGAGGAGCCAGGGGGTGCCCAGGTGGGCAAGGAGGGCAGCAGCAGCCTGGTGTGGGCAGCAGGGGCAGGGCAGGGATTGTGCCCCTGGGCTGGGCACAGCTGCAAGCCTGGGGGCAGGGCTGGGAACTTCCTCGCCAGAGGGCACTGAGAGGCTGCCCAGGGCTCCCTGGCACTGCCAGCACAGCCTGGGGGGGGTCAGCCCTGCTGCCTCTGAGCCTTCCTCCAGCTCAGTGCTGGAGGTGCTGCCTGAGAACAGCCCCAGCCCTGCCCCCTGGGGGAGCTCCACAACTCCAGGCCTGCACTGGGGCTCAGTGCCAGCCACTGCCAGCTGCTCTGCCAGGCCTGCAGGACCCCTGGCACAGCCGCTCTGGAGGGAAGGGGGGTGGGGGGGTGCCCTGCAGGGGGCTGAGCCCTGCCTGTGCCTGCAGGATGCTGTTTGACTACGTGGAGAGGAAGAGGAAGGAGAGCTCAGGAGCTCAGCTCCACGTCACCTACCTGGTGGCAGGAGACCTGCTGCAGAATGGACACCTGGTGAGGGGCTGGGGGGCTGCTCACTGGGGGGCTGCTCACTAGGGGGCTGCTCACTGCAGCTCCTGGGCTCTGCTCTGCCAGGGCCAGGCCCAGCCTGCAGCTGTGTCCACAGCAATGGCCCAGCAGGGTGGGCAGGGGACGGCAGCTGCCCCTGGGGGGGGCCTTGGCAGCACTGGGGGTGGGTTCAGAGCAGGCTGAAGGGCAGAGCTCAGAGGGTTGGAATCATATCAGAGGCCAGAGGCAGGCTTGGAGCCTGGGTGGGGGCTCCTGGGGGCAGGTCTGGAGCCTGGGTGGGGGCTCCTGGGGGCAGGTCTGGAGCCTGTGGGGGGCTCCTGGGGGGAGGCCTGGAGCCTGGGGGGGGGCTCCTGGGGGCAGGCCTGGGGTCTGTGGAGCTCCCCTGGGGGCAGGACTGGCTCCAGCCTGGGGCAGCATCTTCATCACAGAGCTGGAGAAAGGCTCAGAGGGCACCCTGAGGCAGTTTGCTGCTGGCATCCAGCTGGTAGCAGTGGGCACAGCCCTCAGGCTGTGCTGGCAGTGCCAGGGAGCCCTGGGCAGGAAGCTGCTGAAGGCCAAGCAGGGCAAGGGCAGGGTCCTGCCCCTGGGCAGGGACAACCTCCTGGGGCAGCACAGCCCAGGGGGGAGCTGCTGGGGAGCAGCCGCCAGGAGGAGGAGCTGGGGGCGGGCACAAGGAGGTGCCCAGCAGCCAGCAAGGTGCCCTGGGGGGAGGCCAAAGGTGCCCTGGGGGGCAGGGAGCAGAGCCAGGTTGAGCTGCCGGGCGCTGCGCTGCGCTCTGCGCTCACCAGGGGGCGCCAGAGCGCTGCTGAGAGCCGCCGGCTGGGGCTGAGCTTGGTCCTCTCGAGGTGCCCTGGGGCTGGGGTCCCGGTGGGTGGCAGCAGGGGAGGGCAGAGGCCCTCTGCAGGGCTGAGGAGCTCTGGGGAGCTGCTGGGGGCTGCTGGCAGCAGGGAGCCACTGAGAGGGGAAGAGAACCTCCTGAGACCTTGGAGGCCAAGCACAGCCCCAGCCCTGCCCCAGCACCACCACCCCAGGGCCCTCAGCACCACAGCTCCACAACCCCTCCAGCCCTGGGCAGCCTGCCACAGGCCTGGGCACCCCTCAAGGGGCACCAATTGCTCCTCAGGGCCAAGCTCAACCTCCCCTGCCACAACCTGAGGCCATCTCCTCTTGGCCCAGCCCTCAGGAGCAGCCCTTGAGCCCCAGCTGGCTGCAAGCTGCTCTCAGGGAGCTGCAGAGAGCCACAAGCTCTCCCCTCAGCCTCCTCTGCTGCAGCCTCAACCCCCCCAGGGCCCTCAGCTGCTCCTCACAACTTCTCCACAGCCTTCTCCTCCTTCCCCACACCCCTCCCCAGCTTCCTTGCCCTGCTCTGGCCCTGCCCCAGCCCTCAAGGTCCCTCTGGCAGGGAGGGCCCAACCCTGCCCCCAGGCTTGCAGCTGTGGGCTCCCCTGGGTGCTGAGCCTGAGGGCAGGGGCAGAGCTCTTGGAACTCCTGCCTGGAGGCTTCCCCATGCCAGCTGTGGCTGGCAGCAGCAGCAGGGTGGTGCCCAGGGGCTGAGCTCTGCTTTTCTCTCTCTCTCACAGTGCCACAAGGTCGCAGTAGTGAGGGAGGACCAGCTGGAAGGTGAGAGCTGGGGGGCAGGGGGTGAGGAGAGCTCTGAGCCTGTCCTCTTCTGGGTTCTCCTGTGCGAGCTGGGCACTGCTGTGCCAGCTGCTTCCCAGGGTGGAGCCTCTTGGAGGGGCTCTGGGGTGGGCTTGGGCCATACCTTGAGCTGCTTCTGGAAATTTGCCTTTAGGTGAAGGTTGGCCGGAGGCAGCCTGGGAGAGCCTGGGGCCAGCCCCTGGCAGCCCAGAGCCCAGCCTAGGGGGGTGGGAAGTGATCCCTGGAACCCATCTATGCCAACCCAACCCCCCCTGCCCCCCAGCAGGGCACCCCCAGCAGCTTGCCCAGGGGCACCATGGCACCAGGGGGGGTTGGAAGCTCTCCACAGCCTCTCTGGGCAGCCTGCTCCAGGCCTCTCCAGCAGCCTCACCCCAAACAAGTTGCTCCTGCTGGCACCTCCTGCCTGCCCCTTGAGCCCTGGGCACCCCTCAGCAGATGCCAGCCCCAGGCTCTTGCCCCCCACAGCTCCTTGAGCTCTTGCTGAGCATTGCTCAGCTCGCCTCTGGGGCTGCTCCTCTGCAGGCTCTCAGCCCCAGGGCTCTCAGCTGCTCCCCAGGAGCTGCTCCAGGCCCTCAGCCTCTCCCCAGCCTCCCCTGGTGCCCAGGAGCAAGCTGGTGCCAGGCTCTGGAGCAGGAGCTGTGGGGCCAGGCCCAGGGGGGATGGTTTGGAGCTCCAGGAGGAAGCCTCAGGGCAGAGGGAAGGGAGGAGGCTGGGGAGAGCGTGGCCCAGGGTGCCCAGGGAGGGGGGAGCTGCCCCCTGGCTGGCAGCATCGCAGGGCAGGGGGTTTGGGGCTCTGAGCTCTGCCTGGGGCTGTCCCTGCTGGCTGCAGGGCTGGCACTGCCTGGCACTGCCTGGCACTGGGAGGTCTCATCCCACCCAAGCCCTCCTGTGCCTCCCTGGCAGGGGGCAGCAGTTTGGTGCCCAGGTCCTTGCTGCTGGGGTCCCCCCCTTGCTGGGCAGGGCTGTGGGGGGGCTCTGCCCTCAGGGCTCTCTTCTGCTTTGCTCTCAGGCCTGAAGTCCAAGCTGGCCTCCCTCTGCAGCCTCCACATCTACAGCATCCAGAGAGCCCTGCTGAAGGACTCAGCCCCCCTCTACAATACTGACTACGACATCACCAAGGCCAACCTCAGCTGCTGCTCCAAGTGAGCCCTGCTGGGGGCCTGGGCTGGGGGCACACAAGGCCTGGGAGGGACCTTGGAGCCCAACCAGGGCCCTCAGCACCACAGCTCCAGGGCTTGCTGACTCCCCCACTGCCCTGGGCAGCCTGCCACAGGCCTGGGCACCCCTCAAGGGGCACCAATTGCTCCTCAGGGCCAAGCTCAACCTCCCCTGCCACAACCTGAGGCCATCTCCTCTTGGCCCAGCCCTCAGGAGCAGCCCTTGAGCCCCAGCTGGCTGCAAGCTGCTCTCAGGGAGCTGCAGAGAGCCACAAGCTCTCCCCTCAGCCTCCTCTGCTGCAGCCTCAACCCCCCCAGGGCCCTCAGCTGCTCCTCACAACTTCTCCACAGCCTTCTCCTCCTTCCCCACACCCCTCCCCAGCTTCCTTGCCCTGCTCTGGCCTTGCTGCAGTCCCTCAGTGGCCTCCCAGGCCTGGCTCAGGCTGCCCTGAGGGGGGAGGTGGCTGAGGCCCCAGCCCTGGAGGTGCTTGCAGGAGCAGAGCTGTGGTGCTGGGGGCCAGGGGTGGGCTCCAGAGGTCACTTCCCACCCCCATGGGTGGTCCCCATGGCTCTGGGGGGGGAAGTGCTGCCCCTGGGGGTGGTCCCCATGGCTCTGGGGGGGGGAAGTGCTGCCCCTGGGGGTGGTGCCCATGGCTCTGGGGGGGGAAGTGCTGCCCCTGGGGGTGGTCCCCATGGCTCTGGGGGAAGTGCTGCCCCTGGGGGTGGTGCCCATGGCTCTGGGGGGGGAAGTGCTGCCCCTGGGGGTGGTGCCCATGGCTCTGGGGGAAGTGCTGCCCCTGGGGTGGTCCCCATGGCTCTGGGGGAAGTGCTGCCCCTGGGGGTGGTGCCCATGGCTCTGGGGGAAGTGCTGCCCCTGGGGGTGGTGCCCATGGCTCTGGGGGGGAAGTGGTGCCCCTGGGGGTGGTGCCCATGGCTCTGGGGGGGGAAGTGGTGCCCCTGGGGGTGGTCCCCATGGCTCTGGGGGGGGAAGTGCTGCCCCTGGGGGTGGTGCCCCTGGCTCGGGGGGGGGAAGTGCTGCCCCTGGGGGTGGTGCCCCTGGCTCGGGGGGGGGAAGTGCTGCCCCTGGGGGTGGTCCCCACGCGGGGATGATCCCTTTGGCCCTCCCTGCCCTGGGCATCCCAGCAGCTCCTCTGTCCTCGGAAGGCTCTCTCTGACCTCTCCTGGGGAGGTCTCCTCCCGTGCCAAGCTCTGTGCCCTGCAGGGGGGCACCGGGAGCCGGGGGCGGGGGGAATGCTGGGACGGGGGGGAGCCAAGCAGCAATGAGGAGGCTGCTAATGAGGAGGCTAATGAGCTGCTAATGAAGAGGCTGCTAATGAGGAGGTTGCTAATGAGGAGGTTGCTAATGAGGAGGTTGCTAATGAGCTGCTAATGAAGAGGCTAATGAGGAGGCTGCTAATGAGGAGGCTGCTAATGAAGAGGCTGCTAATGAGGAAGCTAATGAGCTGCTAATGAAGAGGCTAATGAGGAGGCTGCTAATGAGGCTAATGAGTTGCTAATGAGGAGGCTGCTAATGAGGAGGCTGCTAATGAGGAAGCTAATGAGCTGCTAATGAAGAGGCTAATGAGGAGGCTGCTAATGAGGAGGAGGCTAATGAGGAGGCTGCTAATGAGGAGGCTGCTAATGAGGGGGAGGCTAATGAGGCTGCTAATGAGGAAGTTGTTAATGAGGAGGCTGCTAATCAGCTGCTAATGAGGAGGCTGCTAAGGAGGAGGAGGCTAATGGGGAGGCTGCTAAGGAGGAGTCTGCTAATGAGGGGGAGGCTAATGAGGAGGCTGCTAATGAGGAGGCTGCTAATGAGGAGGTTGTTAATGAGGAGGCTGCTAATCAGCTGCTAATGAGGAGACTGCTAATGATGAGGAGGCTAATGAGGAGGCTGCTAATGAGGAAGCTGCTAATCAGCTGCTAATGAGGAGACTGCTAATGATGAGGAGGCTAATGAGGAGGCTGCTAATGAGGAGACTGCTAATGAGGAGGCTGCTAATCAGCTGCTAATGAGGAGACTGCTAATGATGAGGAGGCTAATGAGGAGGCTGCTAATGAGGAGACTGCTAATGAGGAGGCTGCTAATCAGCTGCTAATGAGGAGACTGCTAATGATGAGGAGGCTGCTAATGATGAGGAGGCTAATGAGGAGGCTGCTAATCAGCTGCTAATGAGGAGGCTGCTAATGATGAGGAGGCTAATGAGGAGGCTGCTAATGAGGAGGCTGCTAATGAGGAGTAGGCTAATGAGGAGGCTGCTAATGAGCTGCTAATGAGGAGACTGCTAATGATGAGGAGGCTAATGAGGAGGCTGCTAATGAGGAGGCTGCTAATGAGGAGGAGGCTAATGAGGAGGCTGCTAATGAGCTGCTAATGAGGAGACTGCTAATGATGAGGAGGCTGCTAATGATGAGGAGGCTAATGAGGAGGCTGCTAATCAGCTGCTAATGAGGAGGCTGCTAATGATGAGGAGGCTAATGAGGAGGCTGCTAATGAGGAGGCTGCTAATGAGGAGTAGGCTAATGAGGAGGCTGCTAATGAGGAGACTGCTAATGATGAGGAGGCTAATGAGGAGGCTGCTAATGAGGAGGCTGCTAATGAGGAGGAGGCTAATGAGGAGGCTGCTAATGAGGAGGCTGCTAATGAGCTGCTAACGCGGAGGCTGCAGGCAGCTGAGGGCAGTCTCCCTTCTCTGCCCCCCCAGGTTCAGCGCCATCCACTGCGCCGCCGCCGTCCCCCGGCCGCCCCCCGCGGCCCCCTGGGCCCCCCGCCGCCGGCCGGCGCCCAGCCCCGCCGCCCCCGGGCCGGCCCCAGGCCCCCGCGGCGGGCGGGCAGCAGCCCCGGGGCGGCGGGGGGGCGGGCGCCAGGGCGGCCCCCAGGGGCCAGGACGGCGCCAAGGCGGAGGGCAAGGAAGCCTCGGCCGTGAGTGCCCGGGGAGGGGGCAGGGACCCGGCAGCCCTCGGGGGGGGGCTTGGGTGGGCTGCCCCTGCCCTGTGTCCCCCCAGCGCTGTGCCCCCCCCAGCCCCTGTGCTGTGCACCCCCTGTGCCCCCCCAGCCCTTGTGCCCCCCAGCCCTTGTGCTGTGCCCCCCCAGCCCCTGTGCTGTGCCCCCCCAGCCCTTGTGCCCCCCAGCCCTTGTGCTGTGCCCCCCCAGCCCCTGTGCTGTGCCCCCCCAGCCCCTGTGCCCCCAGCCCTTGTGCTATGCCCCCAGCCCCTGTGCTGTGCCCCCAGCCCCTGTGCTGTGCCCCCAGCCCTTGTGCCCCCAGCCCTTGTGCTATGCCCCCAGCCCCTGTGCCCACCCAGCCCCTGTGCTGTGTCCCCCTGTGCCCCCAGCCCTGTCCCCATCCAGCCCCTGTGCCCTCCCAGCCCCTGTGCCCCCAACCCCTGTGCTGTCCCCCCCAACCCCTCTGCCCCCAGCCATTTGCCCCCTTCCTCTGTGCCTTCCCCCAGCCCCTGTGCCCTCCCCTGGCCCTCTCCCCCCCTCCCCAGCCCCTGTGCCACCCTTCTGTGCCCCTCCCCAGCCCTGTGCCCCTTCCTCTGTGCCTTTTCCCCTGTGCTTCCCCCCAGCCCTGCTCTCCCTTCACCTGGACACCACAGAGGGAGAGAAGCACAGAGGGGGCTGGCTTGGGAGAGACCCTGCAGCCTCCCCCCCTGCCCCCCACACCCCCCCTGCCCTGTGCCCCCTCAGCCCATGGCCCTCAGCACCACGGCTGCAGGGTTGGGCACTGCTGGGGGCTGCCCCCAGCCCTCTCCCCCCTGAGCTCTGCAGCTGGGTAGGGTCCCCAGGGAGGCCTCAGGCCTGGCCAGCAAGGCTCTGAGGAGCTGCCCTGTGGTGCCCTCAGGCCCTGCTGGGCTGCAGCCCTGCCTGGCACACAGCAGCCAGGGCAGGGGGTGTGCTCTGTTGTGTTGCAGGTGGCTGCAGCCAGCAGCAAGGCCCTGGGCAAGAGCAGCATCCTCAGCAACTTCTTTGGCAAAGCTGCACTCAGTGAGTGTGGGCAGGGGGCACTGGGACTGGCACAGCCCAGCCTGGGCAGGGGGCAGCCCCTGGGACCCCCAGGAGCAGCTGGGGAGGGGGTTGGGCACCACCACGGGCACCAAACCATGGCCCCTGGGACCCCTGCAGGGCTTGGGACTCCACCACTGCCCTGGGCAGCTGCCACAGGCCTGGGCACCCCTCAAGGGGCACCAATGGCTCCTCAGGGCCAAGCTCAACCTGCCCTGCCACAACCTGAGGCCATCTCCTCTTGGCCCAGCCCTCAGGAGCAGCCCTTGAGCCCCAGCTGGCTGCAAGCTGCTCTCAGGGAGCTGCAGAGAGCCACAAGCTCTCCCCTCAGCTTCCTCTGCTGCAGCCTCAACCCCCCCAGGGCCCTCAGCTGCTCCTCACAACTTCTCCACAGCCTTCTCCTCCTTCCCCACACCCCTCCCCAGCTTCCTTGCCCTGCTCTGGCCCTGCCCCAGAGCCCTCAATGCCCTCCTGCCCCCAGGATGTGAGCTGTGATGAGAGGATGCTGGAGGCCTGGAGCAGGCTCAGAGGGGTTCTGGAGTCTCCTCTGGAGAGCTTCCAACCCCCTCCCCCCTCGGCCTCCCTGGCCCCCAGGGCACCTTGCTGCCCCCCCAGCTCCTTCTCCAGCTGCTCCCCAGCAGCTCTCCTCTCAGTCCAGCTCCCTGCTGGGGTCTCCCCCTCCTTGCTGGGGTCCCCAGGAGCCCTGAGGCCTTGCAGGCTGCAGCCCCCCCGGCTGCTGCTGCCCCTGGAGGCTGCTCCTGGCTCTGCTCCCTGCAGGGCTTGGCTGCAGCTGCTGCCCCCCAGGCCTCTGCAGGTGGTGCTGTGCCCCAGGGGCTCTCTGGCAGAGGCTCTTCCAAGCCTCCTGCAGGGCTTTAGCTGCTGCTGAGCCCCCAGGGGTGCTCCTCAGGATGGGGGTGAGGCTGGCAGCCTGCCCAGCTGTGCCCTCAGCAGCAGATCCAAGCTGTGGCCCAGCCAGGGGCTGCCTCCTGGCCCTGCAGTCCTGCCTGGCACAGCTTGGCCCAGGCCAGCTCCCTGCACCCAGGACCCTCAGCTCTGGTGCCCTGGGGGCCCCCTGGGGGCTCAGGGGTCGGCTGGCCAAGGCCTGGAGCTCTCAGCTGCCAACCTTGGTGCTTTGCTCTTCCCTTCCCAGACAAGCTGAAGGGCAGCACAGTGCCCAAGGAGGAGAAAGAGATGGCCAAGGCCTCAGCTCCTGCAGCAGAGCCAGGGCCAGGCTCCAGCAGTGCTGGGAGGAGAGCAGAGGCTGCTGGGAGCCAGCAGAAGGAGAGCAAGAGGTGAGGAGAGGCTCCCCAGGGAGTCCCTGTGGGCTCTGCACCCCCCTGGGGGGTGACCTCCAGGGAGCTGAGTGCCCAGAGCTGGGGCAGCTCCTGTGGGCAGCTCCCAGAGGGCATCAAGACTGGAGAAATGCCAGCCTGGGGGTGGGGGGGAGAGTGGGAAGGGACCCCTGGTGCCCACCCATGCCAACCCAACCCCCCCCTGCCCCTTACCCAGGGGTACCATGGCACCAGGGGGGGTTGGAAGCTCTCCATAACCTCTCTGGGCAGCCTGCTCCAGGCCTCTCCAGCAACCTCACCCCAAACAAGTTGCTCCTGCTGGCACCTCCTGGCTGCCCCTTGCTGCCCCTTGAGCCCTGGGCACCACTCAGCAGATGCCAGCCCCAGGCTCTTGCCCCCCAGCCCTGCAGCTAGAGCAGAGGGGCAGCAGAATCTCCCTGCCCCTGCTGCTGCTGCCCACACTCTGCTCCATGCCCCCCAGGACACCTTTGGCCTCCCCCCAGGGCACTTTGCTGGCTGCTGGGCACCTCCTTGTGCCCCCCCCCAGGGCATTTTGCTGGCTCCTGGGGTGGTGGCTCTCCAGCAGCCAAGCTCCTGCCCTCCCAACCCCCCCCCCAGAGCTCTCAGCACACAAAGTTGTGTTTGTTGGTGCCCTCAGCTGAGCTCCTGCCTCACTACCCCCTCCCCCTCCCTGGGCTGTGGCTCCAGCCCCAGCCCTTTGTGTCCTTTCCAAGCCAAACTGCCATCCCCCAGGGCCTCTGCAGACTGCTGGGGGCTCTCTGGTGGCCTCTGGCAGGCTCTGGGGTGGTCCCAGCCCTCTGCTGCCAGCCCCCAGCACAGCCTCTCCTCAGCTGCTTGCCCTTGTTTAACAGCCTCAGCCCGGGAGCCAAGGGGCCTGGAGGTGCCACCTGGCAGCTGGGGTGGTGCTGGGGAGGCCCTGGGGGCAGCCTGGGGGCAGCCAGCAGCAGCAGAAAGCTTTCTTGTGAGCCCTGGACGTGGCTCCAGCTCCCAGACACTACCTCAGAGAGCTGAAAGCAGCTTCTCAGCCAGGCCTGCTGGGGACCACAGCACAAATCTCCTCTCTGCCAGGGGGCTGGGGCCAAGCTAGGTGAGGTCCTGGGCCCCAGGAGCTGCTGAGGAGCAGCAGAGATCCTCCAGATCCCCAGGAGCTGCTGAGGGGCCAAGGAGATCCTCCAGATCCCCAGGAGCTGCTGAGGGGCCAAGGAGATCCTCCTGAGCCCCAGGAGCTGCTGAGGGGCCAAAGAGATCCTCCTGAGCCCCAGGAGCTGCTGAGGGGCGAAGGAGATCCTCCTGAGCCCCAGGAGCTGCTGAGGGTCAGCAGAGATCCTCCTGAGCCCCAGGAGCTGCTGAGGGGCCAAAGAGATCCTCCTGAGCCCCAGGAGCTGCTGAGGGGCAGCAGAAATCCTCCTGAGCCCCAGGAGCTGCTGAGGGTCCAAAGAGATCCTCCTGGGCCCCAGGAGCTGCTGAGGGGCCAAGGAGATCCTCCAGATCCCCAGGAGCTGCTGAGGGGCCAAGGAGATCCTCCAGATCCCCAGGAGCTGCTGAGGGGCCAAGGAGATCCTCCTGAGCCCCAGGAGCTGCTGAGGGGCCAAAGAGATCCTCCTGAGCCCCAGGAGCTGCTGAGGGGCAGCAGAAATCCTCCTGAGCCCCAGGAGCTGCTGAGGGGCCAAAGAGATCCTCCTGAGCCCCAGGAGCTGCTGAGGGGCAACAGAAATCCTCCTGAGCCCCAGGAGCTGCTGAGGGTCAGCAGAGATCCTCCTGAGCCCCAGGAGCTGCTGAGGGGCGAAGGAGATCCTCCTGAGCCCCAGGAGCTGCTGAGGGGCCAAAGAGATCCTCCTGAGCCCCAGGAGCTGCTGAGGGGCCAAAGAGATCCTCCTGAGCCCCAGGAGCTGCTGAGGGGCAGCAGAAATCCTCCTGAGCCCCAGGAGCTGCTGAGGGTCCAAAGAGATCCTCCTGGGCCCCAGGAGCTGCTGAGGGGCCAAGGAGATCCTCCAGATCCCCAGGAGCTGCTGAGGGGCCAAGGAGATCCTCCAGATCCCCAGGAGCTGCTGAGGGGCCAAGGAGATCCTCCTGAGCCCCAGGAGCTGCTGAGGGGCCAAAGAGATCCTCCTGAGCCCCAGGAGCTGCTGAGGGGCAGCAGAAATCCTCCTGAGCCCCAGGAGCTGCTGAGGGGCCAAAGAGATCCTCCTGAGCCCCAGGAGCTGCTGAGGGGCAACAGAAATCCTCCTGAGCCCCAGGAGCTGCTGAGGGTCAGCAGAGATCCTCCTGAGCCCCAGGAGCTGCTGAGGGTCAGCAGAGATCCTCCTGAGCCCTAGGAGCTGCTGAGGGGCCAAAGAGATCCTCCTGGGCCCCAGGAGCTGCTGAGGGGCCAAAGAGATCCTCCTGGGCCCCAGGAGCTGCTGAGGGGCCAAAGAGATCCTCCTGGGCCCCAGGAGCTGCTGAGGGGCCAAAGAGATCCTCCTGGGCCCCAGGAGCTGCTGAGGGTCAGTAGAGATCCTCCTGGGCCCCAGGAGCTGCTGAGAGTCAGCAGAGATCCTCCTGAGCCCCAGGAGCTGCTGAGGAGCAGCAGAGATCCTCCTGAGCCCCAGGAGCTGCTGAGGGGCCAAGGAGATCCTCCAGATCCCCAGGAGCTGCTGAGGGGCCAAGGAGATCCTCCTGAGCCCCAGGAGCTGCTGAGGGGCCAAAGAGATCCTCCTGAGCCCCAGGAGCTGCTGAGGGGCCAAAGAGATCCTCCTGAGCCCCAGGAGCTGCTGAGGGGCCAAGGAGATCCTCCTGGGCCCCAGGAGCTGCTGAGGGTCCAAAGAGATCCTCCTGAGCCCCAGGAGCTGCTGAGGGGCCAAGGAGATCCTCCTGAGCCCCAGGAGCTGCTGAGGGGCCAAAGAGATCCTCCTGAGCCCCAGGAGCTGCTGAGGGGCAGCAGAAATCCTCCTGAGCCCCAGGAGCTGCTGAGGGTCCAAAGAGATCCTCCTGGGCCCCAGGAGCTGCTGAGGGGCCAAGGAGATCCTCCTGAGCCCCAGGAGCTGCTGAGGGGCCAAAGAGATCCTCCTGAGCCCCAGGAGCTGCTGAGGGTCAGCAGAGATCCTCCTGGGCCCCAGGAGCTGCTGAGGGTCAGCAGAGATCCTCCTGAGCCCCAGGAGCTGCTGAGGGTCAGCAGAGATCCTCCTGAGCCCTAGGAGCTGCTGAGGGGCCAAAGAGATCCTCCTGGGCCCCAGGAGCTGCTGAGGGGCCAAAGAGATCCTCCTGGGCCCCAGGAGCTGCTGAGGGGCCAAAGAGATCCTCCTGAGCCCCAGGAGCTGCTGAGGGGCCAAGGAGATCCTCCTGAGCCCCAGGAGCTGCTGGGGGGCCAAAGAGATCCTCCTGGGCCCCAGGAGCTGCTGAGGGTCAGTAGAGATCCTCCTGGGCCCCAGGAGCTGCTGAGGGTCATTAGAGATCCTCCTGGGCCCCAGGAGCTGCTGAGGGTCAGTAGAGATAATCCTGAGCCCCAGGAGCTGCTGAGGGTCAGCAGAGATCCTCCTGGGCCCCAGGAGCTGCTGAGGGTCAGCAGAGATCCTCCTGGGCCCCAGGAGCTGCTGAGGGTCAGCAGAGATCCTCCTGAGCCCTAGGAGCTGCTGAGGGTCAGTAGAGATCCTCCTGGGCCCCAGGAGCTGCTGAGGGGCCAAAGAGATCCTCCTGGGCCCCAGGAGCTGCTGAGGGGCCAAAGAGATCCTCCTGGGCCCCAGGAGCTGCTGAGGGTCAGTAGAGATCCTCCTGAGCCCCAGGAGCTGCTGAGGGGCCAAAGAGATCCTCCTGAGCCCCAGGAGCTGCTGAGGGGCCAAAGAGATCCTCCTGGGCCCCAGGAGCTGCTGAGGGGCCAAAGAGATCCTCCTGGGCCCCAGGAGCTGCTGAGGGTCAGCAGAGATCCTCCTGGGCCCCAGGAGCTGCTGAGGGTCAGCAGAGATCCTCCTGAGCCCCAGGAGCTGCTGAGGGTCAGCAGAGATCCTCCTGGGCCCCAGGAGCTGCTGAGGGTCAGTAGAGATCCTCCTGGGCCCCAGGAGCTGCTGAGGGTCAGTAGAGATCCTCCTGGGCCCCAGGAGCTGCTGAGGGGCCAAAGAGATCCTCCTGGGCCCCAGGAGCTGCTGAGGGTCAGTAGAGATCCTCCTGGGCCCCAGGAGCTGCTCAGGGTCAATAGAGATCATCCTGAGCCCCAGGAGCTGCTGAGGGTCAGTAGAGATCCTCCTGGGCCCCAGGAGCTGCTCAGGGTCAATAGAGATCCTCCTGAGCCCCAGGAGCTGCTGAGGGTCAGTAGAGATCCTCCTGAGCCCCAGGAGCTGCTGAGGGGCCAAAGAGATCCTCCTGAGCCCCAGGAGCTGCTGAGGGGCCAAAGAGATCCTCCTGAGCCCCAGGAGCTGCTGAGGGTCAGTAGAGATCCTCCTGGGCCCCAGGAGCTGCTGGGGGCCAAAGAGATCCTCCTGGGCCCCAGGAGCTGCTGAGGGTCAGTAGAGATCCTCCTGGGCCCCAGGAGCTGCTGAGGGTCAGTAGAGATCCTCCTGGGCCCCAGGAGCTGCTGAGGGGCCAAAGAGATCCTCCTGGGCCCCAGGAGCTGCTGAGGGTCAGTAGAGATCCTCCTGAGCCCCAGGAGCTGCTGAGGGGCCAAAGAGATCCTCCTGAGCCCCAGGAGCTGCTGAGGGTCCAAAGAGATCCTCCTGGGCCCCAGGAGCTGCTGAGGGGCCAAAGAGATCCTCCTGGGCCCCAGGAGCTGCTGAGGGTCAGCAGAGATCCTCCTGAGCCCCAGGAGCTGCTGAGGGTCAGCAGAGATCCTCCTGAGCCCCAGGAGCTGCTGAGGGTCAGCAGAGATCCTCCTGGGCCCCAGGAGCTGCTGAGGGTCAGTAGAGATCCTCCTGGGCCCCAGGAGCTGCTGAGGGGCCAAAGAGATCCTCCTGGGCCCCAGGAGCTGCTGAGGGTCAGTAGAGATCCTCCTGGGCCCCAGGAGCTGCTGAGGGTCAGTAGAGATCCTCCTGGGCCCCAGGAGCTGCTCAGGGTCAATAGAGATCATCCTGAGCCCCAGGAGCTGCTGAGGGTCAGTAGAGATCCTCCTGGGCCCCAGGAGCTGCTCAGGGTCAATAGAGATCATCCTGAGCCCCAGGAGCTGCTGAGGGTCAGTAGAGATCCTCCTGAGCCCCAGGAGCTGCTGAGGGGCCAAAGAGATCCTCCTGAGCCCCAGGAGCTGCTGAGGGGCCAAAGAGATCCTCCTGAGCCCCAGGAGCTGCTGAGGGTCAGTAGAGATCCTCCTGGGCCCCAGGAGCTGCTGGGGGGCCAAAGAGATCCTCCTGGGCCCCAGGAGCTGCTGAGGGTCAGTAGAGATCCTCCTGAGCCCCAGGAGCTGCTGAGGGTCAGTAGAGATCCTCCTGAGCCCCAGGAGCTGCTGAGGGTCAGTAGAGATCCTCCTGAGCCCCAGGAGCTGCTGAGGGTCAGTAGAGATCCTCCTGGGCCCCAGGAGCTGCTGGGGGTCAGTAGAGATCATCCTGGGCCCCAGGAGCTGCTGAGGGTCAGTAGAGATCCTCCTGGGCCCCAGGAGCTGCTGGGGGGCCAAAGAGATTCTCCTGGGCCCCAGGACTGGCTCCATTCTGGGGCAGCATCTTCATCACAGAGCTGGAGGAAGGCTCAGAGGGGACCCTGAGGCAGTTTGATGCTGGCATCCAGCTGGTAGCAGTGGGCACAGCCCTCAGGCTGTGCTGGCAGTGCCAGGGAGCCCTGGGCAGGAAGCTGCTGGAGGCCAAGCAGGGCAAGGGCAGGGTCCTGCCCCTGGGCAGGGACAACCTCCTGCAGCAGCACAGCCCAGGGGGAGCTGCTGGGGAGCAGCTGCCAGGAGGAGAAGCTGGGGTGGGCACAAGGAGGTACCCAGCAGCCAGCAAGGTGCCCTGGGGGGAGGCCAAAGGTGCCCTGGGGGGCATGGAGCAGAGTGTGGGCAGCAGCAGGGGCAGGGAGGTTCTGCTGCCCCTCTGCTCTGCCCTGGGGAGGCCACAGCTGCAGGGCTGGGGGGCAAGAGCCTGGGGCTGGCATCTGCTGAGTGCTGCCCAGGGCTCAAGGGGCAGCAAGGGGCAGGCAGGAGGTGCCAGCAGGAGCAACTTGTTTGGGGTGAGGCTGCTGGAGAGGCCTGGAGCAGGCTGCCCAGAGAGGCTGTGGAGAGCTTCCAACCCCCCCTGGTGCCATGGTGCCCCTGGGCAAGCTACTGGGGGTGCCCTGCTTGGGGGTGGGCGCCAGGGGTTCCCTACCCTCCTCTCCCAGGCTGGCACTCCCTGATCTGAAGCTCTGTGCCCTCCCTGCCCAGCACAACTCCACTGCTTCCCTTTCCTTTCTCTGCTCCTTTTCAGTGGCAGCAAACTGAAGAAGGATCTGGAGAAGGAGAAGGAGGAAGAGGAAGTTCCTGAGCTGAGGAAGAGGAAGAGGAAAAGAATCCAGCAGCCTCTCTCTGGCAGCAGTGATGAGGAAGGTGAGGAGCAGGGATGAAGCTCAGGGCCCTGGAGGTAGAGGAGCCTGGGATGAAGGATGGTTGAAGATCCTCCTGTTCCCCCCCTGGCCATGGTGCCCCTGGGCAAGCTGCTGGGGGTGGCCCACTGGGGGGCAGGGGAGTTGGGTTGGCCTGGGTGGGCTCCAGAGGCACATCAGAGCTCTGCTCTCCAGATGCTCCTCTGCTTTGCAGATGTCCAACTGCCTCCCACAGCTGAGGAAGAGGAGGAGGCTTCATCCCCACCTCCTGCAGCTGCCCTGGGGGCCGAGCTGCAACCTGCTGCCGTGGAGGTGAGAGCTGAGGGCTGGGACAGGGCCAGAGCAGGGCAAGGAAGCTGGGGAGGGGTGTGGGGAAGGAGGAGAAGGCTGTGGAGAAGTTGTGAGGAGCAGCTGAGGGCCCTGGGGGGGTTGAGGCTGCAGCAGAGGAGGCTGAGGGGAGAGCTTGTGGCTCTCTGCAGCTCCCTGAGAGCAGCTTGCAGCCAGCTGGGGCTCAAGGGCTGCTCCTGAGGGCTGGGCCAAGAGGAGATGGCCTCAGGTTGTGGCAGGGGAGGTTGAGCTTGGCCCTGAGGAGCAATTGGTGCCCCTTGAGGGGTGCCCAGGCCTGTGGCAGGCTGCCCAGGGCACAGTGGTGGAGTCCCCATGGCTGGAGGGGTCTCCAAGCCCTGGAGCTGTGGTGCTGAGGGCCATGGGGTGGTGGTGCTGGGGCAGAGCTGGGGCTGTGCTTGGCCTCCTCAGTCCCAGCCCTTCTCTGGAGCTCTCTTGGTGTCTTTCAGGGGAGGTCTGCCCAGCACTCTGCAGGGGCTCAGGGTCCATCTCACCCCCAGCCCTGCCCCTGCCCTGCTCTGGCCCTGCCCCAGCCCTCAAGCTCCTCCTGGCAGGGAGGGCCCAACCCTGCCCCCAGGCTTGCAGCTGTGGGCTCCCCAGTGCCCAGCCCAGGGGCACAATCCCTGCCCTGCTCCTGCTGCCCACCCCATTGCTGCTGCAGCCCAGGCTGCTGCTGCCCTCCTTGCCCACCTGGGCACCCCCTGGCTCCTCTCCAGCTGCCGACACCAACCCCCCCCAGGGCCTTTCCCCCATGCCCAGGCACTTCCCAGCCCCCAGCCTGGAGCCCTCCAGTGCTGGCAGTGCCAGCCCTCGGTGCCCCTCACAGCCCTCCTGCCCAGCTCTCAGCTGGCACTGCTGGGCTCCTGCTGCCCTGCCCTGTGCCCAGGGCCTCAGCTGCTGCTTGCCCCTCTGCAGGGTGCTGCCCAGGCTCCAGCTGCAGGGAGGAGGAGGAGGAGGAGGCAGCGAGTGCTGAAGTCCAAGATGTTCATAGATGAGGAGGAAGGCTGCATGGGTGAGCAATGCCAGGCTGGGCTGGCACAGGGGGCACCCACTGCCCTTCCTGCTGCCCCTCCAGCTCAGCCTGCCAGGCCTGGGGGGCTGCAGCTGGCAAGGGACTCCTGGAGCCCACCCAGGGCAGGGCCCACAGGGATGTGTCCGGGGGTGGTGGGGGGCAAGGTGCTGGGGCTGGCATCTGCTAGGAGGTACCAGGGGGGCAGCAAGTGGCAGCCAGGGGGTGCCAGGGGGCAGCAAGTGGCAGCCAGGGGGTGCCAAGGGGCAAGGGGGCAGCAAGTGGTAGCCAGGGGGTGCCAAGGGGCAAAGGGGCAGCAAGTGGCAGCCAGGGGGTGCCAAGGGGCAAGGGGGCAGCAAGTGGCAGCCAGGGGGTGCCAAGGGAGCAGGGGGCAGCAAGTGGCAGCCATGGGGTGCCAAGGGAGCAGGGGGCAGCAAGTGGCAGCCAGGGGGTGCCAAGGGGCAAGGGGGCAGCAAGTGGTAGCCAGGGGGTGCCAAGGGGCAAGGGGGCAGCAAGTGGTAGCCAGGGGGTGCCAAGGGGCAAAGGGGCAGCAAGTGGCAGCCAGGGGGTGCCAAGGGGCAAGGGGGCAGCAAGTGGCAGCCAGGGAGTGGCAGCCAGGGGGTGGCAGGGGGCAGGGGGCAGCTGGGGAGGCCATGAGGGGTGGGCAGCTGTGTGGTGCAGCTGGCAGGGGCTGTGCCCTCACTGCCCCTGCCCTGTGCCCTCCCTTTGTGCCCAGTGACAGAGAAGGTCTACGAGAGCGAGTCCTGCAGTGCCAGCGAGGAGGAGGAGCAGCCCTGCGCCCCCCTGGCACCAGCTGTGCCCAGGGCCCCTGCCCCGCCCCCCAGGAGGGAGCCCAAGGAGGAGAGGAAGAGCCAGAAGAGAGCAGCAGCTGCCAGCAGTGCCAGCAGGGCCAGCAGGCAGCCCTCCATCATGGGCTTCCTGCACAGGAAGTGAGCTGGCACCCCCTCTGCCCGCCTGGGGCAGTGCCCAGCTGTGCCCCCTGCCCCCCCCTGGGGTGTGCCCTGTGCTGGGGCAGTGCCCAGCTGTGCCCCCTGCCCCCCCCCGGGGTGTGCCCTGTGCTGGGGCAGTGCCCAGCTGTGCCCCCTGCCCCCCCCCGGGGTGTGCCCTGTGCTGGGGCAGTGCCCAGCTGTGCCCCCTGCCCTGCCCCAGGGGCTGCTGCTGGCTGTGTGAGCCGCCCCCTGGCACTGTCCTGGGCACCTCTGAGCAGGCTGGCACCCACCAGCTAGGAGCTATGCCCAGAGGAGCTCCTGGCAGCCCTCAAGACCTTCAGCTGGGGCTGCTGGGTGCCCACTGAGTGCCCACCGGAGCTGGGGCCCTCCTGGTGCCCCTCTGGCAGCCTCCAGGCAGAGCCTGGGGGCAGCTGCAGGGCACTCAGGAGGCAGAGCTGGGCAGCAGGGCCCAGGGCTGGCGCTGCCCCTAGGCACAGCAGCTCACAATAAACCTGCCAGGCCCTCCTCCTTCCTCCTCCTCTTCCTCTCTGGGGGGGGCTCAGGGCACCTATGGGGGGGCAGGACCCTATTGGATGGGCACAGGATGGTGCCAGCATCCCCCCAGCCTGCCCTGCACTGGCACTGGCAGGGAAAGCAAGGCCCCAGGGGCTGCACAGCCAGGAAGGGGCAGCTCTGGGGGCACCCCTGGGGGGGCAGCTCTGGGGGAGCAGCTCTGGGTGCTGCTCTGAGGGCACCTCTGGGTCCCTGCTCTGAGGGCACCTCTGGGTCCTGCTCTGAGGGCACCTCTGGGTCCCTGCTCTGAGGGCACCTCTGGGTGCTGCTCTGAGGGCACCTCTGGGTCCTGCTCTGAGGGCACTCTGGGTGCTGCTCTGAGGGCACCTCTGGGTGCTGCTCTGAGGGCACCTCTGGGTCCCAGCTCTGAGGGCACCTCTGGGTCCTTGCTCTGAGGGCACCTCTGGGTCCCTCCCCTGAGGGCACCTCTGGGTCCCTGCTCTGAGGGCACTCTGGGTGCTGCTCTGAGGGCACTCTGGGTCCCTGCTCTGAGGGCACCTCTGGGTCCTGCTCTGAGGGCACTCTGGGTGCTGCTCTGAGGGCACTCTGGGTCCCTGCTCTGAGGGCACCTCTGGGTCCCTCCCCTGAGGGCACCTCTGGGTCCCTGCTCTGAGGGCACTCTGGGTGCTGCTCTGAGGGCACTCTGGGTGCTGCTCTGAGGGCACTCTGGGTCCCTGCTCTGAGGGCACCTCTGGGTGCTGCTCTGAGGGCACTCTGGGTGCTGCTCTGAGGGCACTCTGGGTGCTGCTCTGAGGGCACCTCTGGGTCCCAGCTCTGAGGGCACCTCTGGGTCCCTCCCCTGAGGGCACCTCTGGGTCCCTGCTCTGAGGGCACCTCTGGGTTCTGCTCTGAGGGCACCTCTGGGTCCCAGCTCTGAGGGCACCTCTGGGTCCCTGCTCTGAGGGCACCTCTGGGTGCTGCTCTGAGGGCACCTCTGGGTCCCAGCTCTGAGGGCACTCTGGGTGCTGCTCTGAGGGCACCTCTGGGTCCCAGCTCTGAGGGCACCTCTGGGTGCTGCTCTGAGGGCACTCTGGGTCCCTGCTCTGAGGGCACCTCTGGGTCCCTCCCCTGAGGGCACCTCTGGGTCCCTGCTCTGAGGGCACTCTGGGTCCCAGCTCTGAGGGCACCTCTGGGTCCCAGCTCTGAGGGCACCTCTGGGTGCTGCTCTGAGGGCACTCTGGGTCCCTGCTCTGAGGGCACCTCTGGGTCCCTCCCCTGAGGGCACCTCTGGGTCCCTGCTCTGAGGGCACTCTGGGTCTCAGCTCTGAGGGCACTCTGGGTCCCAGCTCTGAGGGCACCTCTGGGTCCCTGCTCTGAGGGCACCTCTGGGTCCTGCTCTGAGGGCACCTCTGGGTCCCTGCTCTGAGGGCACCTCTGGGTGCTGCTCTGAGGGCACTCTGGGTGCTGCTCTGAGGGCACCTCTGGGTCCCAGCTCTGAGGGCACCTCTGGGTCCCAGCTCTGAGGGCACCTCTGGGTCCCTCCCCTGAGGGCACCTCTGGGTCCCTGCTCTGAGGGCACTCTGGGTGCTGCTCTGAGGGCACTCTGGGTCCCTGCTCTGAGGGCACCTCTGGGTGCTGCTCTGAGGGCACTCTGGGTGCTGCTCTGAGGGCACCTCTGGGTCCCTCCCCTGAGGGCACCTCTGGGTCCCTGCTCTGAGGGCACTCTGGGTGCTGCTCTGAGGGCACTCTGGGTCCCTGCTCTGAGGGCACCTCTGGGTCCTGCTCTGAGGGCACTCTGGGTGCTGCTCTGAGGGCACTCTGGGTGCTGCTCTGAGGGCACCTCTGGGTCCCAGCTCTGAGGGCACCTCTGGGTCCCTCCCCTGAGGGCACCTCTGGGTCCCTGCTCTGAGGGCACTCTGGGTTCTGCTCTGAGGGCACCTCTGGGTCCCAGCTCTGAGGGCACTCTGGGTGCTGCTCTGAGGGCACCTCTGGGTCCCTGCTCTGAGGGCACCTCTGGGTGCTGCTCTGAGGGCACCTCTGGGTCCCAGCTCTGAGGGCACTCTGGGTGCTGCTCTGAGGGCACCTCTGGGTCCCAGCTCTGAGGGCACCTCTGGGTGCTGCTCTGAGGGCACTCTGGGTCCCTGCTCTGAGGGCACCTCTGGGTCCCTGCTCTGAGGGCACTCTGGGTGCTGCTCTGAGGGCACTCTGGGTCCCTCCCCTGAGGGCACCTCTGGGTCCCTGCTCTGAGGGCACTCTGGGTGCTGCTCTGAGGGCACTCTGGGTCCCTGCTCTGAGGGCACCTCTGGGTCCCTCCCCTGAGGGCACCTCTGGGTCCCTGCTCTGAGGGCACCTCTGGGTCCTGCTCTGAGGGCACTCTGGGTGCTGCTCTGAGGGCACCTCTGGGTCCCAGCTCTGAGGGCACCTCTGGGTCCCTGCTCTGAGGGCACCTCTGGGTTCTGCTCTGAGGGCACCTCTGGGTCCCAGCTCTGAGGGCACTCTGGGTGCTGCTCTGAGGGCACTCTGGGTCCCAGCTCTGAGGGCACCTCTGGGTCCTTGCTCTGAGGGCACCTCTGGGTCCCTCCCCTGAGGGCACCTCTGGGTCCCTGCTCTGAGGGCACTCTGGGTTCTGCTCTGAGGGCACCTCTGGGTCCCAGCTCCGAGGGCACTCTGGGTGCTGCTCTGAGGGCACCTCTGGGTCCCAGCTCTGAGGGCACTCTGGGTGCTGCTCTGAGGGCACTCTGGGTCCCTGCTCTGAGGGCACCTCTGGGTCCCTGCTCTGAGGGCACTCTGGGTGCTGCTCTGAGGGCACTCTGGGTCCCTGCTCTGAGGGCACCTCTGGGTCCCAGCTCTGAGGGCACCTCTGGGTCCTGCTCTGAGGGCACTCTGGGTGCTGCTCTGAGGGCACCTCTGGGTGCTGCTCTGAGGGCACTCTGGGTCCCTGCTCTGAGGGCACCTCTGGGTCCCAGCTCTGAGGGCACCTCTGGGTCCTGCTCTGAGGGCACCTCTGGGTCCCTGCTCTGAGGGCACCTCTGGGTGCCAGCTCTGAGGGCACCTCTGGGTCCTGCTCTGAGGGCACCTCTGGGTGCCAGCTCTGAGGGCACCTCTGGGTCCTGCTCTGAGGGCACCTCTGGGTGCCAGCTCTGAGGGCACCTCTGCGTCCTGCTCTGAGGGCACCTCTGGGTCCCTGCTCTGAGGGCACCTCTGGGTCCTGCTCTGAGGGCACCTCTGGGTGCCAGCTCTGAGGGCACTCTGGGTCCCTGCTCTGAGGGCACCTCTGGGTCCTGCTCTGAGGGCACCTCTGCGTCCCTGCTCTGAGGCTACCTCTGGGTGCTGCTCTGAGGGCACCTCTGGGTGCCTGCTCTGAGGGCACTCTGGGTCCCAGCTCTGAGGGCACCTCTGGGTCCCTGCTCTGAGGTCACTTCTGGGTCCCAGCTCTGAGGGCACCTCTGGGTCCCAGCTCTGAGGGCACCTCTGGGTCCTGCTCTGAGGGCACCTCTGGGTGCCAGCTCTGAGGGCACCTCTGGGTCCTACTCTGAGGGCACCTCTGGGTCCCAGCTCTGAGGGCACCTCTGGGTCCCTGCTCTGAGGGCACTCTGGGTCCCTGCTCTGAGGGCACCTCTGGGTCCTGCTCTGAGGGCACCTCTGGGTCCCTGCTCTGAGGGCACTCTGGGTCCCAGCTCTGAGGGCACTCTGGGTGCTGCTCTGAGGGCACCTCTGGGTGCCAGCTCTGAGGGCACCTCTGGGTCCTGCTCTGAGGGCACCTCTGGGTGCCAGCTCTGAGGGCACCTCTGGGTCCTGCTCTGAGGGCACCTCTGGGTCCCAGCTCTGAGGGCACTCTGGGTGCTGCTCTGAGGGCACCTCTGGGTCCTGCTCTGAGGGCACCTCTGGGTCCCTGCTCTGAGGGCACTTCTGGGTCCCTGCTCTGAGGGCACCTCTGGGTCCCAGCTCTGAGGGCACTCTGGGTGCTGCTCTGAGGGCACCTCTGGGTCCCTGCTCTGAGGGCACCTCTGGGTGCCAGCTCTGAGGGCACCTCTGGGTCCTGCTCTGAGGGCACCTCTGGGTGCCAGCTCTGAGGGCACCTCTGGGTCCTGCTCTGAGGGCACCTCTGGGTGCCAGCTCTGAGGGCACCTCTGCGTCCTGCTCTGAGGGCACCTCTGGGTGCCAGCTCTGAGGGCACCTCTGGGTCCCTGCTCTGAGGGCACCTCTGGGTCCTGCTCTGAGGGCACCTCTGGGTGCCAGCTCTGAGGGCACTCTGGGTCCCTGCTCTGAGGGCACCTCTGGGTCCTGCTCTGAGGGCACCTCTGCGTCCCTGCTCTGAGGGCACCTCTGGGTGCTGCTCTGAGGGCACCTCTGGGTGCCTGCTCTGAGGGCACTCTGGGTCCCAGCTCTGAGGGCACTCTGGGTGCTGCTCTGAGGGCACCTCTGGGTCCCAGCTCTGAGGGCACCTCTGGGTCCCTGCTCTGAGGTCACTTCTGGGTCCCTGCTCTGAGGGCACCTCTGGGTCCCAGCTCTGAGGGCACCTCTGGGTCACTTCTCTGAGGGCACCTCTGGGTCCTGCTCTGAGGGCACCTCTGGGTGCCAGCTCTGAGGGCACCTCTGGGTCCTGCTCTGAGGGCACCTCTGGGTGCCAGCTCTGAGGGCACCTCTGGGTCCCTGCTCTGAGGGCACCTCTGGGTCCTGCTCTGAGGGCACCTCTGGGTGCCAGCTCTGAGGGCACCTCTGGGTCCCAGCTCTGAGGGCACTCTGGGTCCCTGCTCTGAGGGCACCTCTGGGTGCTGCTCTGAGGGCACCTCTGGGTCCCTGCTCTGAGGGCACCTCTGGGTGCTGCTCTGAGGGCACCTCTCGGTCCCTGCTCTGAGGGCACCTCTGGGTCCTTGCTCTGAGGGCACCTCTGGGTGCTGCTCTGAGGGCACCTCTGGGTCCCAGCTCTGAGGGCACTCTGGGTGCTGCTCTGAGGGCACCTCTGGGTCCCAGCTCTGAGGGCACCTCTGGGTCCCTGCTCTGAGGGCACTTCTGGGTCCCAGCTCTGAGGGCACCTCTGGGTCCTGCTCTGAGGGCACCTCTGGGTCCCAGCTCTGAGGGCACCTCTGGGTCCTGCTCTGAGGGCACCTCTGGGTGCCAGCTCTGAGGGCACCTCTGGGTCCCTGCTCTGAGGGCACCTCTGGGTCCTGCTCTGAGGGCACCTCTGGGTGCCAGCTCTGAGGGCACCTCTGGGTGCTGCTCTGAGGCCACCTCTGTGTGCCAGCTCTGAGGGCACCTCTGGGTCCTGCTCTGAGGGCACCTCTGGGTGCCAGCTCTGAGGGCACCTCTGGGTCCTGCTCTGAGGGCACCTCTGGGTGCCAGCTCTGAGGGCACTCTGGGTGCTGCTCTGAGGGCACCTCTGGGTCCCTGCTCTGAGGGCACCTCTGGGTCCTGCTCTGAGGGCACCTCTGGGTCCCTGCTCTGAGGGCACCTCTGGGTGCTGCTCTGAGGGCACCTCTGGGTCCCTGCTCTGAGGGCACCTCTGGGTGCCAGCTCTGAGGGCACCTCTGGGTGCTGCTCTGAGGGCACCTCTGGGTGCTGCTCTGAGGGCACCTCTTGGTGCCAGCTCTGAGGGCACCTCTGGGTCCCAGCTCTGAGGGCACTCTGGGTCCCTGCTCTGAGGGCACCTCTGGGTGCTGCTCTGAGGGCACCTCTGGGTCCCTGCTCTGAGGGCACCTCTGGGTCCTTGCTCTGAGGGCACCTCTGGGTGCTGCTCTGAGGGCACCTCTGGGTCCCAGCTCTGAGGGCACTCTGGGTGCTGCTCTGAGGGCACCTCTGGGTGCCAGCTCTGAGGGCACCTCTGGGTCCTGCTCTGAGGGCACCTCTGGGTGCCAGCTCTGAGGGCACTCTGGGTGCTGCTCTGAGGGCACCTCTGGGTCCCTGCTCTGAGGGCACCTCTGGGTCCTGCTCTGAGGGCACCTCTGGGTCCCTGCTCTGAGGGCACCTCTGGGTGCCAGCTCTGAGGGCACCTCTGGGTGCTGCTCTGAGGGCACCTCTTGGTGCCAGCTCTGAGGGCACCTCTGGGTCCCAGCTCTGAGGGCACTCTGGGTCCCTGCTCTGAGGGCACCTCTGGGTGCTGCTCTGAGGGCACCTCTGGGTCCCTGCTCTGAGGGCACCTCTGGGTCCTTGCTCTGAGGGCACCTCTGGGTGCTGCTCTGAGGGCACCTCTGGGTCCCAGCTCTGAGGGCACTCTGGGTGCTGCTCTGAGGGCACCTCTGGGTGCCAGCTCTGAGGGCACCTCTGGGTCCTGCTCTGAGGGCACCTCTGGGTGCCAGCTCTGAGGGCACTCTGGGTGCTGCTCTGAGGGCACCTCTGGGTCCTGCTCTGAGGGCACCTCTGGGTCCCTGCTCTGAGGGCACCTCTGGGTGCTGCTCTGAGGGCACCTCTGGGTCCCTGCTCTGAGGGCACCTCTGGGTGCCAGCTCTGAGGGCACCTCTGGGTGCTGCTCTGAGGGCACCTCTGGGTGCCAGCTCTGAGGGCACCTCTGGGTCCTGCTCTGAGGGCACCTCTGGGTGCCAGCTCTGAGGGCACCTCTGGGTCCCTGCTCTGAGGGCACCTCTGGGTCCTGCTCTGAGGGCACCTCTGGGTCCCAGCTCTGAGGGCACTCTGGGTGCTGCTCTGAGGGCACCTCTGGGTCCCTGCTCTGAGGGCACCTCTGGGTGCTGCTCTGAGGGCACCTCTGGGTCCCTGCTCTGAGGGCACCTCTGGGTCCTGCTCTGAGGGTACCTCTGGGTCCCTGCTCTGAGGGCACCTCTGGGTGCTGCTCTGAGGGCACTCTGGGTGCTGCTCTGAGGGCACCTCTGGGTGCTGCTCTGAGGGCACTTCTGGGTGCCAGCTCTGAGGACACCTCTGGGTCCCAGCTCTGAGGGCACTCTGGGTCCCAGCTCTGAGGGCACTCTGGGTGCTGCTCTGAGGGCACCTCTCGTCCCAGGTCTGAGGGCACCTCTGGGTCCCTGCTCTGAGGGCACTTCTGGGTCCCAGCTCTGAGGGCACCTCTGGGTCCCTGCTCTGAGGGCACCTCTGGGTCCTGCTCTGAGGGCACCTCTGGGTGCCAGCTCTGAGGGCACCTCTGGGTCCTGCTCTGAGGGCACCTCTGGGTGCCAGCTCTGAGGGCACCTCTGGGTCCCTGCTCTGAGGGCACCTCTGGGTCCTGCTCTGAGGGCACCTCTGGGTCCCAGCTCTGAGGGCACTCTGGGTCCCTGCTCTGAGGGCACCTCTGGGTGCTGCTCTGAGGGCACCTCTGGGTCCCTGCTCTGAGGGCACCTCTGGGTGCCAGCTCTGAGGGCACCTCTGGGTCCCTGCTCTGAGGGCACCTCTGGGTCCTGCTCTGAGGGCACCTCTGGGTGCCAGCTCTGAGGGCACCTCTGGGTCCCAGCTCTGAGGGCACTCTGGGTCCCTGCTCTGAGGGCACCTCTGGGTCCCTGCTCTGAGGGCACTCTGGGTCCTGCTCTGAGGGCACCTCTGGGTCCCAGCTCTGAGGGCACTCTGGGTCCCTGCTCTGAGGGCACCTCTGGGTCCCAGCTCTGAGGGCACTCTGGGTCCTGCTCTGAGGGCACCTCTGGGTCCCAGCTCTGAGGGCACTCTGGGTCCCTGCTCTGAGGGAACCTCTGGGTGCTGCTCTGAGGGCACCTCTGGGTCCCTGCTCTGAGGGCACCTCTGGGTCCTGCTCTGAGGGCACCTCTGGGTGCCAGCTCTGAGGGCACCTCTGGGTCCCTGCTCTGAGGGCACCTCTGGGTCCTGCTCTGAGGGCACCTCTGGGTGCCAGCTCTGAGGGCACCTCTGGGTCCTGCTCTGAGGGCACTCTGGGTGCCAGCTCTGAGGGCACCTCTGGGTCCTGCTCTGAGGGCACCTCTGGGTGCCAGCTCTGAGGGCACCTCTGGGTCCTGCTCTGAGGGCACCTCTGGGTCCCAGCTCTGAGGGCACTCTGGGTGCTGCTCTGAGGGCACCTCTGGGTCCCTGCTCTGAGGGCACTCTGGGTGCTGCTCTGAGGGCACCTCTGGGTCCCTGCTCTGAGGGCACCTCTGGGTGCTGCTCTGAGGGCACCTCTGGGTCCCAGCTCTGAGGGCACCTCTGGGTCCTTGCTCTGAGGGCACCTCTGGGTGCTGCTCTGAGGGCACTCTGGGTGCTGCTCTGAGGGCACTCTGGGTGCTGCTCTGAGGGCACCTCTGGGTCCCAGCTCTGAGGACACCTCTGGGTCCCAGCTCTGAGGGCACCTCTGGGTCCCTGCTCTGAGGGCACTTCTGGGTCCCAGCTCTGAGGGCACCTCTGGGTCCCTGCTCTGAGGGCACCTCTGGGTCCTGCTCTGAGGGCACCTCTGGGTGCCAGCTCTGAGGGCACCTCTGGGTCCTGCTCTGAGGGCACCTCTGGGTGCCAGCTCTGAGGGCACCTCTGGGTCCCTGCTCTGAGGGCACCTCTGGGTCCTGCTCTGAGGGCACCTCTGGGTGCCAGCTCTGAGGGCACCTCTGTGTCCCAGCTCCGAGGGCACTCTGGGTCCCTGCTCTGAGGGCACCTCTGGGTGCTGCTCTGAGGGCACCTCTGGGTCCCTGCTCTGAGGGCACCTCTGGGTGCTGCTCTGAGGGCACCTCTGGGTCCCTGCTCTGAGGGCACTCTGGGTCCCAGCTCTGAGGGCACCTCTGGGTCCCTGCTCTGAGGGCACCTCTGGGTGCCAGCTCTGAGGGCACCTCTGGGTCCTGCTCTGAGGGCACCTCTGGGTGCCAGCTCTGAGGGCACCTCTGGGTCCTGCTCTGAGGGCACCTCTGGGTGCCAGCTCTGAGGGCACCTCTGGGTCCTGCTCTGAGGGCACCTCTGGGTGCCAGCTCTGAGGGCACCTCTGGGTCCTGCTCTGAGGGCTCCTCTGGGTCCCAGCTCTGAGGGCACTCTGGGTGCTGCTCTGAGGGCACCTCTGGGTCCCTGCTCTGAGGGCACTCTGGGTGCTGCTCTGAGGGTACCTCTGGGTCCCTGCTCTGAGGGCACCTCTGGGTGCTGCTCTGAGGGCACTCTGGGTGCTGCTCTGAGGGCACCTCTGGGTGCTGCTCTGAGGGCACTCTGGGTGCTGCTCTGAGGGCACTTCTGGGTCCCTGCTCTGGGGGCACCTCTGGGTGCTGCTCTGAGGGCACTCTGGGTGCTGCTCTGAGGGCACCTCTGGGTCCCACCTCTGAGGGCACTCTGGGTGCTGCTCTGAGGGCACCTCTGGGTCCCTGCTCTGAGGGCACCTCTGGGTGCTGCTCTGAGGGCACTCTGGGTCCTGCTCTGAGGGCACTCTGGGTGCTGCTCTGAGGGCACCTCTGGGTCCCTGCTCTGAGGGCACCTCTGGGTGCTGCTCTGAGGGCACTCTGGGTCCTGCTCTGAGGGCACTCTGGGTGCTGCTCTGAGGGCACCTCTGGGTCCTGCTCTGAGGGCACTCTGGGTGCTGCTCTGAGGGCACCTCTGGGTCTCAGCTCTGAGGGCACCTCTGGGTCTCAGCTCTGAGGGCACCTCTGGGTGCTGCTCTGAGGGCACCTCTGGGTCCCTGCTCTGAGGGCACCTCTGGGTGCCAGCTCTGAGGGCACCTCTGGGTCTCAGCTCTGAGGGCACCCCTGGGTCCCTGCTCTGAGGGCACCCCTGGGTGCTGCTCTGAGGGCACTCTGGGTGCTGCTCTGAGGGCACCTCTGGGTCCCAGCTCTGAGGGCACCTCTGGGTGCTGCTCTGAGGGCACCTCTGGGTCCCTGCTCTGAGGGCACCTCTGGGTGCTGCTCTGAGGGCACCTCTGGGTCCCTGCTCTGAGGGCACCTCTGGGTGCCAGCTCTGAGGGCACTCTGGGTCCCAGCTCTGAGGGCTCCTCTGGGTCCCTGCTCTGAGGGCACTCTGGGTCCCTGCTCTGAGGGCACCTCTGGGTGCTGCTGTGAGGGGCAGCCCTGGGGGCCCTGAGGTGGTCTCCAGCCTCCCCCTGGGTGCCACAGGAAGCCTCTCCCTGGTTGCCAACCCTTCAGCAGCCCCGGAGGGGGCATCCAAGGAGCTGGAGGCCACCCCTCTGGGGGCTGGCAGCTGCTAGAGGAGGAAGAGGAGGAGGAGGATGAGGTCATTGGCTTGGGAAGGGCTGAGGAGCACCTCAGGTCCTGCAGACATGAGGTCACCTTCCTGAGGAAGAGGAGGGAGCGGGGGTGGAGGGGAGGCAGCAGCAGAGGACACTGAGGGCCCTGTCAGGAGCTGCCAGCAGGGCCTTGGTGCCCCCTGAGATGCCCTCAGCCAGCTGGCACAGGGTGCCCTGAAGTGCTCTGCCTGCAGCCACCCAGGGGAAGCTCTCAGCCACACTCTGGGGCAGGGAGAGGGCTTGGAGCCCATGGAGGGCAACCACGGCCCCAGCACCACCCCCCCAGGGCCCTCAGCACCACAGCTCCAGGGCTTGGAGACCCCTCCAGCCATGGGGACTCCACCACTGTGCCCTGGGCAGCCTGCCACAGGCCTGGGCACCCCTCAGGGGTCACCAATTGCTCCTCAGGGCCGAGCTGCAGAGAGCCACAAGCTCTCCCCTCAGCCTCCTCTTGCTGCAGCCTCAACCCCCCCAGGGCCCTCAGCTGCTCCTCACAACTTCTCCACAGCCTTCTCCTCCTTCCCCACACCCCTCCCCAGCTTCCTTGCCCTGCCCTCCATGACCTCCTGGCAGGAAGGAGGCCAGCCCTGCCCCCAGGCTTGCAGCTGGCATCTGTCCAGGGGCAGCCAGGAGGTGCCAGCAGGAGCAACTTGTTTGGGGTGAGGCTGCTGGAGAGGCCTGGAGCAGGCTGCCCAGAGAGGTTGTGGAGAGCTTCCAACCCCCCCTGGTGCCATGGTGCCCCTGGGCAAGCTGCTGGGGGTGCCCTGCTGGCCTGGGGAGGCTCCAGGAACTGCAGGGGCTTGGAGCAGCCTCCTCAGCTCCTTATCAGCCCAGAGCCTGCCCAGGAGCTGCTGGGCCTTGGAGCAGCCTCCTCAGGTCCTTATCAGCCCAGAGCCTGCCCAGGAGCTGCAGGGGCTTGGAGCAGCCTCCTCAGGTCCTTATCAGCCCAGAGTCTGCCCAGGAGCTGCTGGGCCTTGGAGCAGCCTCCTCAGGTCCTTATCAGCCCAGAGCCTGCCCAGGAGCTGCTGGGGCTTGGAGCTTCCATGAGCAGAGATCTCCTTGCCCAGGACCTCCTGCACCAGCCCAGGGCAGCTGGCACCAAGCAGACCCCAGCCAGGAGGGCAGGCAGAGGGCAGCTCACCCCAAGGGTCCTGAGCAGCACAGCCCCAGGGCTTGGAGGTCCCTCTGGCCCTGTGGACTCCACCCCTGCCCTGGGCAGCCTGGGCCAGGCCTGGGCATGGCAGCATGGGCACAACTGGATGACCTTGGAGGGCTTGGAGTTGTATGAGCCTCAGCCTCCCCCTGGCCTTCAGCACCCCCAGGTGAAGCCCTGCCTGGCACTGGGGGGTGCCATGTGGGTGCCCCCAGGTGAAGCCCAGCCTGGCACTGGGAGGTGCCATGGGGGTGCCCCCAGGTGAAGCCCAGCCTGGCACTGGGGGGTGCCCCCAGGTGAAGTCCAGCAGGGTTTTGGGAGGTGCCATGGAGGTGCCCCCAGGTGCCCCCCAGCAGGGCTCTGGGAGGAGCAGCCCTGCTCACAGTGAGCCTTTTGTAGCCCCCTGGCAGCCCCTCCTGCACCGCTCAGCAGCTTGCTTGGGCACCCCCCCAGCACCCCAGGCCCTCCCCTCTGCCAGCCTGGCTCTGCCCCCAGCCTCTCCTGCCCTCCCTGTGCCCAGCCCAGGCCCTCCTCCAGCCCTCAGCAGGCTGTGGACCCCAAGCCGCTGGTGCAGGATGGGCCCCTGGTGCTGAGCACAGCACCTACGGGTGGGCTCTGCACCCCCCCAGGAGCCTCAGCCCAGCCCTGAGGACGCTGCCTGGGGGAGCCCAAGGGAGCAGGGGGCGGGGGGGGGGATCCTCCTCAGCAGGATGGGGATCCCCTCCCATGGGCTTGAGGCTCCTGCTCCATCGGGGCGGGGGTGGAGGCTCACACCCCCGTGGGGGGAGGCTCCCACCCCGCCAGTATGAGGGTCCCAGCCCCCTGGGGTGAGGGTCTCACCCTACTGGCTGAGGGTCTTCCCTGCCCGCAGCTTGAGGCTTCCACCCCCCCCGGGATCAGGGTCCTACCCCCCCCGGAGGCAGGAGCCCACCCTACGGGGGTGAGGGTCTCACCTCCCCATTCTGAGGGTCCCACCCCCCTGGGGTGAGGCTCTACCCCCTCCCCGAGCACCGAAACCTCCCCCCAGGATGGGAGCCCCAAGCCCAGGCTGGGTCCCGGCGCCGCCCCCGAGGAGGAGGAGGCAGAAGAGGCTGAACCAAGAGAGCTTTAATCAGCGGCGGAGGCTCCGGGGCGGGCAGGGCAGAAGAAACCGAAAGGGAGGAAGAGGGGCGGGGGAGGGGCAGAGGGGGAGGGGCAAATCCCTGCCCCAAACCGTCAGGAAATGGCCCAAAAGCCCTTGGCAGGCTGCAGGGGGAGGGAGGCTGCTGCGGGGGAGAGGGAGAGGGAGGGGGAAGCTGTTGGAGGGAGAGGGAGGCTGCTGTGGGGGAAGGGAGAGGGAGAAGGAGAGGGAGGCTGCTGGAGGGAGAAGGGGAGGGAGAGGGAGGCTGTTAGAGGGAGAGGGGGAGGAAGGCTGCTGGAGGGAGAGGAGCAGAGGGAGAGAGAGGGAGGCTGCTGTGGGGGAAGGGAGAGGGAGGCTGCTGGAGGGAGAAGGGGAGGGAGAGGGAGGCTGCTGCAGGGAGAGGGAGGCTGCTGCACAGAGAAGGGAGAGGGAGGCTGCTGGAGGGAGAAGGGGAGGGAGAGGGAGAAGGACAGGGAGAGGGAGGCTGTTAGAGGGAGAGGGGGAGGAAGGCTGCTGGAGGGAGAGGAGCAGAGGGAGAGAGAGGGAGGCTGCTGTGGGGGAAGGGAGAGGGAGGCTGCTGGAGGGAGAAGGGGAGGGAGAGGGAGGCTGCTGGAGGGAGAGGGAGGCTGCTGCAGGGAGAGGGAGGCTGCTGGAGGGAGAAGGGGAGGGAGAGGGAGGCTGCTGGAGGGAGAGGGAGGCTGCTGCAGGGAGAGGGAGGCTGCTGCACAGAGAAGGGAGAGGGAGGCTGCTGCAGGGAGAGGGAGGCTGCTGCACAGAGAAGGGAGAGGGAGGCTGCTGCAGGGAGAGGGAGGCTGCTGCAGGGAGAAGGGAGAGGGAGGCTGCTGCAGGGAGAGGGAGGCTGCTGCAGGGGGGTTCTGGCCCTTAGTGTGTGGGGGTGGGGGTCAGGCCCTCAGCACGGGGGGGGCTGGATGGGGTCTGCCCTGGTGCTGGGGGCAGGGGCAGGCAGGATGGGGTCTGCCCTGGTGCTGGGGGCTGGTGCTGGGGGCAGGGGCAGGCAGGATGGGGTCTGCCCTGGTGCTGGAGGCTGGTGCTGGGGGCAGGGGCAGGCAGGATGGGGTCTGCCCTGGTGCTGGGGTTGGTGCTGGGTCAGGAGCAGGGGCTGGGCCCCGCTCTGCTCCCAGGCGGCTCCTGTGGCGGCTGCAGGCTCCAGCTGGCACCGCCGGGGCTCCGGTGCCAGCCACCTGCCCTGGCACCGGCTGCCCGGCAGCCTCCGGTGGGTTCTGCCCTGCCTGGGGCTGGCTCTGGAGGCTCCCCCGCAGCCGTGCCAGGCTCCAAAGCAGCTGGGGAGGGGTCCTGGGGGGTCCTAGGGGGGCAGGTGGCTGCGTGTGGGGTGGCAGAGGTGCCAGGGCTGAGGGCAAGGCTCTGCTGGCTACAGGTCCTGGGAGTCCTCCTCGGGGCCCTGTGTGCCCCCCGGCTCCTGGCGCTGGGCTCTGAGCGACCCCCAGAGACCTGCAGGAGGAGAGAGACCTCTGAGAGCACCCCCGGGAGCCCCCCACAGCCCCCCTGGCAACGCCCCAGCCCCCCCAGCAGGGCACCCCCAGCAGGGCATTCCCAACAGGGCACCCCCAAGCAGGGCACCCCAGCAGCTTGCCCAGGGGCACCATGGCCATGGGGGGTGGGAAGCTCTCCACACAAGGAGACTCCACAGGGGTCCCCAGAAGAACAGGGGGTCCCCAGGAGCACTCAGCAGGGCAGGGGGTCCCCAGGAGGGGTCCCCAGGAGGGGTCCCCAGCAGGGCAAAGGATCCCCAGCAAGGCAGGGGGTCACCAGGAGAGGTCCCCAGGAGTCCCCAGCAGGGCAGAGGGTCCCTAGCAGGGCAGAGAATCCCCAGGGGTCCCCAGGAGGGGTCCCCAGCAGGGCAGGGGTCCCCAGGAGGGCAAAGGGTCCCCAGGAGGGGTCCCCAGCAGGATAGGGGTCCCCAGCAGGGCAGGGGTGCCCGGGCAGGGCAGGGGGTCCCCAGGGGTCCCCAGGAACCTCCAAGGTCCCTTCCAAGCCCTCCTGGGGGTCTCCAGGAGCTGCTTGCAGGGGGGGAGGGCTGAGGCTCCCCGAGGCCAGAGGCTGCTGGGCACCAGCCTGAGGCCTGGCAGGGGCAGAGGATGGCAGCAGAGCAGGAGGGCATCGAGCAGCAGCGCAGGGAGCTCCTCAGCCAGGGCTCCCTGCAGAGGTGGCACCCCTGGCACAGCTGAGGGACAGAGCAGGTCGTGCCCCCCCCCCCCCAGCAGAGCACCAGCCAGGGGCTGGCAGAGCCCCTGAGGAAGCCCCCAGGGGGCACAGAGCTGGGCAAAGCCCCAGCCTGGCACACACACAATCCCCCCAAGGCCCTGGGCCCTGGGGCTCACCTTTGGTCAGATGCCAGCTGTGAACCTCCACCTCCCCTGCAGGCTCCCTCTGCTCTGCCACGGTCCTGAGCACCGAGCTGGGGGGCTCCGAGCTGGGGGGCACCAGCAGGGCACGGCGGGGGGGGGAGCTGGCACAGCGGGGGGGGGCTGCCACTTCGGGGGGCTTGGCACTGGCTGCTGGGCACAAAGAACAGGACCAGGGGTGGGGGTGGGGGCAGGGAGGGGCTCGGAGGAGCCATCAGCAACCAGGTGAGGGAGAGGGCATCCCCCTGGCACCGATGCCCAGGGGCACAGGCGTGGTGCTGGGTAGGCAGCTGGCTGCCAAGGTCTGGGCTCAGCACCAAAGGGAGAGGTTGGGAAAGGAGCTGAGGGGTGCCAGGGGGCCAAGGAGGTGCCCAGCAGTCAGCAAGGTGCTCTGGGGGGAGGCCAAAGGTGCCCTGGGGGGCAAGGAGCAGAGTGTGGGCAGCAGCAGGGGCAGGGAGGTTCTGCTGCCCCTCTGCTCTGCCCTGGGGAGGCCACAGCTGCAGGGCTGGGGGGGCAAGAGCCTGGGGCTGGCATCTGCTCAGGGGTGCCCAGGGGCAAGGGGCACCTAGGTGGTGGAGTCCCCAGACCTGGAGGGGTCTCCAAGCCCTGGGCTGTGGTGCTGAGGCCATGCGGGTGGTGCTGGGGGGGTGTTGGGGTGGTGCTGAGTCCATGGGGTGGTGCTGGGTCCATGGGGTGGTGCTGAGTCCATGGGGTGGTGCTAGGTCCATGGGGGTTGATGCTGGGTCCATGGGGGTGATGCTAGGTCCATGGGGGTGGCGCTGGGGGTGCTGGGTCCATTAGGGGGTGCTGGGCCCATGGGGATGGTGCTGGGTCCATGGGGGTGATGCTAGGTCCATGGGGGTGGTGCTGGGGGTGCTGGGTCCATGGGGATGGTGCTGGGTCCATTGGGGGTTGCTGGGGGTGCTGGGTCCATTGGGGGTGCTGGGGGTGCTTGGCCCATTGGGGAGTGCTGGGGGTGCTGGGTCCATTGGGGGTGCTGGGGGTGCTGGGTCCATGGGGGTTGCTGGGGGTGCTGGGTCCATTGGGGGTGCTGGGGGTGCTGGGTCCATTGGGGAGTGCTGGGGGTGCTGGGTCCATTGGGGGTGCTGGGGGTGCTGGGTCCATTGGGGGTGCTGGGGGTGCTGGGTCCATGGGGGTTGCTGGGGGGGTGCTGGGTCCATTGGGGGGTGCTGGGGGGTGCTGGGTCCATTGGGGAGTGCTGGGGGGTGCTGGGTCCATTGGGGGGTGCTGGGGGGTGCTGGGTCCCTGGCTGGCTCCAGCCTCGGCATGGGCAGGGAGTGCTTGGCCTGGCTGAGCTTCGAGGTCTCCCCCCAGGCCGCTCCGCGGTGCCACCTACCTGGGCACACCTTGCAGCACTTGCCAGGCAGTGCCTGGGGGTGGGCACAGGGGTATGCCCCGGGGCAGGAGAGCCTCTGGCAGTGCTGGAGGCCATCCTTGCAGGTGCAGAGGACGCAGGGCAGGAGGCCGTGGGGGCGCAGGGCGGGATGCCACACGGCCCCGTGCGAGTAGCTCTGGCCCTGGTAGACACAAGCTGCGGGAGAAGGGCACAGGCTGGCACCTCCAGAGACCACCCCGGGGCCAGCCCCTGCCCCAGGGCAGGGCACACGGGAACACATCCGGGGGGGGGCTGTGCCAGAACCTCTCTGGGCAGCCCGCCCCAGGGCTCTGCCACCCTCCCCTCACAGCTCTTCCTCATGCCCAGCTGGCCCTGCTCCTCCTCCTCCTCCCTGCTCACCCAAGGCTTGGTGGCTCTCAGCATTCTGTGTAGGGGTGGCCCTGCTGTGCCCCTCCTGTGCCTTTGCTGTCCTGGGGAGCATGGTCCAGCAGCAGGGGGCACAGGGACCTGCACCCATCCCACCCAGGAGGTGCCAAAGGCAGAGGAAGCAGCTCCAAGAGGTGGAGGCTGCCGGGGTGAGTGGTGCCCAGGAATGGAGCTGCCTCTGAGCCTCGGAAGCTCCGAGACCTGCGGGGCTGTGCCAGGCGCGGGGCTGTGCCAGGCACCCGGGGTCCCTGCGGGGATGTGCCAGGCGTGGGGCTGTGCCAGGCGCCCGGGGTCCCTGCGGGGCTGTGCCAGACACCCGGGGTCCCCGCCGGATTCCCCGCGGGGCTGTGCCAGGCGCGGGGCTGTGCCAGGCACCCGGGGTCCCTGCGGGGATGTGCCAGGCGTGAGGCTGTGCCAGGCGCCCGGGGTCCCTGCGGGGCTGTGCCAAGCGCAGGGCTGTGCCAGGCGCCAGGGGTCCCTGCGGGGCTGTGCCAGGCACCCGGGATCCCCGCCGGATTCCCCGCGGGGCTGTGCCAGGCGCGGGGCTGTGCCAGGCGCGGGGCTGTGCCAGGCACCCGGCTTCCCCGCGGGGCTGTGCCAGGCGCGGGGCTGTGCCAGGCACCCGGCTTCCCCGCGGGGCTGTGCCAGGCGCGGGGCTGTGCCAGGCGCTCGGCTTCCCCGCGGGGCTGTGCCAGGCGCTCGGGTTCCCCGCGGGGCTGTGCCAGGCGCGGGGCTGTGCCAGGCGCCAGGGGTCCCTGCGGGGCTGCGCCAGGCGCCAGGGGTCCCTGCGGGGCTGCGCCAGGTGCGGGGCTGTGCCGAGGCTGCCCCCTGCCGGCTGCTCCGCGCACAGCCCCCAGCGGCGCCCCGAGCGCCGCAGCTCCGAGAGCCCTTCCCGGGGGCAGCTCCGGCAGAGCCCCGCGGCAGGACCTGGGCCCTGGCCGCTCCTGCCTGGCTCCCGGCGCCGCCTCCTGCCCTCCCTGCCCTGCTCTGTGCCACAGGAGCAGGAGCGCAGCACTGGCACCGCCCAGGGCGCGGGGGCACCTCCCTGACCCTGGCAGGAGCAGGTGGAGGCTCCCAGCCGGGCACCTCCCTCCCCGGGTCCCAGACCCCCAGCAGCCCCAGGACCCGCTACGGAGGGGCCGGACTGGTGCCAGTCGCAGGGCGGGGGGCGGCAGGGTTCGTGGGGGCTGCGGGAGGTTGGTGGTGTGGGGAAGGTGGAAGGACTCCGTGGTGGGAACCTGGAAGCTGCTGCTGGAGAAGGTTCCCTGGAGATGGCAAAGTCACCCTGGGCACCACCCAGGTTGCTGGGCACCCCATGGGCACCCCGGGCATCGCCGCCCCCTACCTTTCTCTTGCCTCTCCGTCAGGACGATCTGCACCGTGGTGCCTCCTCCGCCCTTGGCTCTGAAGTTCCTGGGAATGAGCTCCAGGGCGGAGGGGAGGACGGCAGAGGGGGAGGCTCCGGCTGGCTTCCTGCCCGGGGCTTCCCCCGAGCACTGCTCCTGGGAGCGCCTCTGTCGGAGGAGGAAGAAGTGGAAGGAGAAGGAGAAGGAGAAGGAGAAGGAGAAGGAGAAGGAGAAGGAGAAGGAGAAGGAGAAGGAGAAGGAGAAGGAGAAGGAGAAGGAGAAGGAGAAGGAGAAGGAGAAGGAGAAGAGAGGACTGAGCAGCAGCAGCTGCGCTGCTCTCACCTCTGGGCAAAGCCTCCCAGAGCCCTCCCACAGTTGGCACCGGGAAGGGGCAGAGACCCCCAGAGGGCAGCAGAGACCCCAGAGCCCTTCTGGTGCCCGCAGCCAGCCCAGAGGCACTGAGCAGTTTGTGCCACTGCCCCACGCTGCTGCCCACCCTCCCCTGCTGCCCACCGCTCCCTGCTGCCCACCGCTCCCTGCTGCCCACCCTCCCCTGCTGCCCACCGCTCCCTGCTGCCCACCGCTCCCTGCTGCCCACCCTCCTCTGCTGCCCACCCTCCCCTGCTGCCCACCGCTCCCTGCTGCCCACCGCTCCCTGCTGCCCACCCTCCCCTGCTGCCCACCGCTCCCTGCTGCCCACCGCTCCCTGCTGCCCACCCTCCTCTGCTGCCCACCCTCCCCTGCTGCCCACCGCCCCCTGCTGCCCACCGCCCCCTGCTGCCCACCCTCCTCTGCTGCCCACCCTCCCCTGCTGCCCACCGCCCTCTGCTGCCCACCGCCCCTGCTGCCCACCCTCCCCTGCTGCCCACCGCCCTCTGCTGCCCACCGCCCCTGCTGCCCACCCTCCCCTGCTGCCCACCGCCCTCTGCTGCCCACCGCCCCCTGCTGCCCACCCTCCCCTGCTGCCCACCGCCCTCTGCTGCCCACCGCCCCTGCTGCCCACCCTCCCCTGCTGCCCACCGCCCCTGCTGCCCACCCTCCCCTGCTGCCCACCACCCCTGCTGCCCACCGCCCATCCTGCCCACCGCCCCTGCTGCCCACCCTCCCCTGCTGCCCACCGCCCCTGCTGCCCACCGCCCCCTGCTGCCCACTGCTCCCTGCTGCCCACCGCCCCTGCTGCCCACCGCCCTCTGCTGCCCACCGCCCCTGCTGCCCACCCTCCCCTGCTGCCCACCGCCCCCTGCTGCCCACCGCCCCCTGCTGCCCACTGCTCCCTGCTGCCCACCCTCCCCGGGGCATATCCCCCTCAGCTCCTGCTCAGCCCCAGGCTCTCAGTGGAGCTCCTTTGGGCGCTGAGCTGAGCGCCATCCCCCCACAGCCCACCCAGGACCCGAGGGGCTGCATCCTGCCCCTTCCCCTGGCTGGCACCAGGAGGGTTGCTGCGGGTCCTGCACCAGCCCAGCCCTGGGGCAGGGCAGGGCACCAAGGGTCCTCTTGTGCCAGCTCTGGAGGCTCCATGATGGGGGGAGGGCTGGCACCCAGCAGGATGGCAAAGGGCAGGAGCTGGAGGTGGCCTAATCCCAGAGACCTGGCACAGGGCACCAGGCTCTGGAGTGTGCCAGGAGCACCCTGGGTAGCCAGGGAGGCAACTTTGGCATTGCTGGGGCTACAGATACAAAAACGGCAGAGCAGGATGGTGCCCAGCTCCAGCTCTGGTGCCCAGCTCCATCCCTGCTGCCCAACTGCAGCCCTGGTGCCCAGCTCCAGCTCTGGTGCCCAGCTCCATCCCTGCTGCCCAACTGCAGCCCTCGTGCCCAGCTCCAGTCCTGGTGCCCAGCTAAATGCCTGGTGCCCAACTGCAGCCCTGGTGCCCAGCTCCAGCTCTGGTGCCCAGCTCCATCCCTGGTGCCCAACTGCAGCCCTGGTGTCCAGCTCCAGTCCTGGTGTCCAGCTCCAGCCCCATCCCTAGTGCCCAGCCCCAGTCCTGGTGCCTAAACCCATCCCTGGCACCCAGCTCCATCCCTGGTGCCCAGCTCCAGCCCTGGCAGCCCTCAGGAGTGCTGAGCAGGGCAGCAGAGTGGAGAGGAGGCTCCAGGCCCTGAGGCAGGACCCAGAGCCGGGTCTGGGGCACCTGAGCCCATGGGCAGGGTACCCCCTGGCTGCTGGACACCTCTGGGCTTCCTCTCTCTGTGGTGCCAGCAGAGAGAAGCAGTGCCAGGGGGTGCCAGCTCCCACAGGGCCTTTGCCCTGGCAGGGGCACTTCAGAGGACCCTGAGGTCTGAGTAGACCTCCCCTCGAGTCAGCTTCAAACCCAACTCTGTCAGCCAGGTGCCAGCCAGGTGCCCGCCTGGTGCCCACGGCTCTGCCCCTGGCAGCTGCACCTCTGGGGGCAGGCAGAGGCCAAGGGCTCCAGGGGGCAGCGCTGGGGGCATCCCCCGGGGGGGGAGGAGGCAAAGGTCACTTACAGCTCCCCTGGGCACCTGCAGCCAGTCCTCTGCGGGGGGCACCTCGGAGGGCACAGCTGCAAGGGAAGAGAACCCAGAGCGGGGCTGAGGAGCTGGGGGCAGCCCTGGCCTGGGCTGGCAGCAGAGCAGAGAAGAGATTTGGGCACCCAATGGCCAGAGCCCAGTCTGGGGGTGGGTAGGAAAGAACCCCTGGTGCCCACCCAGGCTGTGCCAGCAGGGCACCCCCAGCAACTTGCCCCAGGGGCACCATGGCACCAGGGGGGGTTGGAAGCTCTCCACAGCCTCTCTGGGCAACCTGATCCAGGCCTCTCCAGCAGCCTCACCCCAAACAAGTTGCTCCTGCTGGCACCTCCTGCCTGCCCCTTGCTGCCCCATGAGCCCTGGGCAGCACTCAGCAGATGCCAGCCCCAGGCTCTTGCCCCCCACAGCTCCTTGAGCTCTTGCTGAGCATTGCTCAGCTCCCCTCTGGGGCTGCTCTGCTCCAGCCTCAGCAGCCCCCAGGGCCCTCAGCTGCTCCTCACAACTTCCCCAGACCCTTCCCCTCCTTCCCCAGACCCTTCCCCACCCTTGTTGTCCTCCCCTGGCCCTCAGCCTCTCCCCAGCCTCCCCCTGGAGCCTCCCCAGCAGCTCCCAGGCTCTGCCCTGGGCAGCCCAGCCCTGGCCCCAGCCCTGCAGCTGTGCCCCCCCGGGGCAGGGCAGGTTCTCATCACCCAAAGCCCACAGGAGCTGCACCCCCAGACCCATTTTGTGCCTCCCTCTACCAGCAGCTCAGCTCCAAGCCTTGGCCCTGCAGCTCCTGCAGCTGGGGGCCAGAGCTGGGCGCTGGGGGGTGAGGGGCTGGGGGTGGCACCTGGAGGTCTCCATGCCCAGGGCCCCCCCCGAGGGCCTTCCAGCCCCAGGAAGGTTTCTGCCCTGCAGGACTCATCTTGCACTTTGCCCTCTGCCCCTCAGGGTGGGCACCTGGGCACGTGGGGCTGGGGCCCCTCCCCCCCTTCCCAGGCTGGGCCAGGGCACACCAGCAGTGTGCCCGAGAGGTGCCAGCCCAGCCCTGCTGCCCTGGGGTGCAGGAGGAGCATCCTCTGGATGTCCTGGCACCTCCCCTGGCTGCCCTGGCACCTCCCCTGGCAGCCCTGGCACCTCTCCTGGGGCAGCAGCAGGCACCACCTTGAGGCAGTCCAGCCTGGCACCTCCAGCCCTGCTGGGTGAGGGAGCTGAGGGCTCTGCCCTCCCCGCAGGGCACCTCCTGGGCGAGGCAGCAGTGCCAGGGCACAGAGTTCAGTCCTGCCAGGGGGGTGTGGGACAGCTCCAGAGGGAACCTGAGCCCTGGCACGGGCAAAGAAGTCTTCTCCTGCTCCTGGGCACCCCAGGGGCATGGTTGGCAGCTCAGGTGCTGCCGAGGGCACCTGGAAGCACTGCCAGCAGGTGCCAGCAGCCGGCTGAGCTGTGCCAGCTGGTGGGATGGTGCCAGCCCTGGTTACCTGTGCAGGGCTGGCAGCAGGAGCCTGGCACAGGGCGGGCGAGGTGCAGGGCAGCTGGGGGCAGGGCACCGACCCGCAGGAGAGTTGCCCTCCCTGGGGGGCAGTGGAGGCAGGGGCAGCATGGCACAGGGGCAGGCAGCGCTGGGTGGGCACCGCCTGGGGCTGGCACCGCCTGGGCAGCAGCTCTGGCAGAGGAGCTCAGAACTCCTCTCCACCCTGCCGAGAGCTGCAGCCCTGCCCCTGCCACCCTCCTCATCCAGTGCCCCCCTCCTCTGCCCTCCTCCTGTGCCACTGTGCCCCCCTGGCACAGCTGCTCTGCCCTCCTGGCACAGCCACTGTGCCCCCTGGCATGGCTGCTCTGCCCCTCCACATGCCCACGGCTGGGGTGGTCTTGTCCCAGGGGCAGGAGGAGGCTCTGCCCTCATGCCAGGCGCCCTTGGTGCTACCAGCTGTGAGGTGCCCACCAGGCTCTGCCCAGCCCCCAGCCGGGACTGGTACAAGAGCCTCTCCTGTGCCATCTGCCAACAGGGGGCAGAGAGGCACAGGGAGCGGTGCCAGGCACTCACGGAGCAGCGGCACTGGGCACACTGGGTGGGCTCAGGGGGCACGGGGGGCACGGGGGGCAGTGCCAGGCACTCACGGAGCAGCGGCACAGGGCACACTGGGTGGGCAGCCAGCCTGGCACCAGCTCCCCGCTGCCGAGGGTCCCTCCGGGCTCGTAGCTGCTGCCCTGGCAGCTGCAGGTCCTGGTGCCAGCACCAAGGTCAGAGGGAGGCTGCGGCTCTGCCAGGGCGGAGGAGGCCCAGGGCGGGGTTGGCACCGTCGCTGCCCGGGCAGTGCCCACGGAGCAGGGGTGCACTGCAGCCCCCCCCCGGCACTGCCCAGGAGGTCAAATGAGGCCTCTAGAGCCCACAGCTGGCAGGAAGGGGCTGGGGGCACTGCATGGAACCACAGCACAGCCTAGGGGGGGGGTGGGAAGGGATCCCCGGTGCCCACCCAGGCTGTGCCAGCAGGGCACCCCCAGCAGCGTGCCCAGGGGCACCATGGCCAGGGAGGGTTGGAAGCTCTCCAGGAGCTCTCTGGGCAGCCTGCTCCAGGCCTCTCCAGTAGCCTGGCACCTCCTGGATGCCCCTTGGGTGCTCCTTAGTGCTCCTTAGTGCCCCTGGGCACCCCTCAGCAGATGCCAGCCCCCGTCTCTTGCCCCCCCAGCTCTGCTGCTGTGCCCCCCCACAGGGCAGAGCAGAGGGGCAGCAGAACCTCCCTGCCCCTGCTGCTGCCCACACTCTGCTCCATGCCCCCCAGGGCACTTTGCTGGCTGCTGGGCACCTCCTTGGCCCCTGGCACCCCCAGCTGCTTTCCCAACCTCTCTCTTTGGTGCTGAGCCCAGACCTTGGCAGCCAGCTGCCCACCCAGCACCACGCCTGCACCCCTGGGCATCAGTGCCAGGGGGATGCCCTCTCCCTCACCTTTGGCGTCCCCCCAGGACACCTTGCTGGCTGCTGGGCACCTCCTTGTGCCCTCCCAGGACACCTCGCTGGTGCCCACAGCTGAGCTGTGCCCTGCAGCAGCCACCTTGCCAACCCCTCCCCGCCAGATGCCAACCTACCGAGGCAGCGTGGGCAGCACTGCTGGGGGTCTGTGACGGGGCGGGGGCAGGGCAGAGCTGGGCACTGGATTCGGTAGCAGCTGACGTGGGCATTCTGGAGGGCACAGCACTGGGTCAGGCCCCTGCAGTCGTCCTCCCCGGGCCGGGCCGGGGGGGCTCTGCCGGCTGCAGGACTTGGCCCTGGAGCCCCCTGGAAGGTCTCTTCCCACCCAGCCCGGCCCGGGGGGCTCTGCTCCCCCCTGCAGGGGCAGCAGGGAGGGCGGTGGGCACCTCCCCGGGGCACATCCTGCTGCCGGAGCTCCCCGAGCCCAGCGGATGCCCACCCCCAGCACGCCCCCAGCCCACACTCAGCTCATCCCCAGCCCACCCCCAGCCTCCTCATGGTCCCCTCCCAACTTCCCGCGGTCCTGCAGCTGCCCTGAGCCAGGACACCCCCCGCAGCCCCCCGAGAGAAGCCCCCCCGCAGCCCCCGAGCAGCCCCCCGCTAGGACCTCTGCAGGGCAGCCCACCAGTAGCCCCCCAAAGGCTCCTCAGCAGGCAGCCCCCCAGCAGCCCCCTAGCGAGATCCCCTGCAGTGCAGCCCCCAGCAGCCCCCAACAGGACTCACAGCACCCCTTCAGCAGGACCCTCTGCAGAGCAGCTCCCAGCAGCCCCCCAACAGGACCCCCGGCAGGACCCCCGGCACCCCTCCAGCAGCCCCCCGGCGCCCCCCGCCCCCGTCCCGGCCGTGCCTGTGCGCAGCGGCAGCGCACGCAGGGGTCGGTGCCCTGCGGCCGCAGGCTCGGATGCCAGCTGTGCCCGGGGCTGAAGCGGCGACCCTGGAACTGGCACAGCGCCCCCGGCCCTGCAAGGCAACCGGGACACACCCGGGACAGGGCAACCAGAGTGAGATCCGGGACAGGGCAACCAGAGTGAGATCCGGGACAGGCCAACCAGGACAGACCCGGGACAGGGCAACCAGGGTCAGACCCGGGACAGGGCAACCAGAGTGAGATCCGGGACAGGCCAACCAGGACAGACCCGGGACAGGGCAACCAGGGTCAGACCCGGGACAGGGCAACCAGGGTGAGAGCCGGGAGAGGGCAACCAGGGTCAGACCCGGGACAGGGCAGCCAGGGGGAGAGCCGGGACAGGGCAACCAGGGTGAGATCCGGGACAGGCCAACCAGGACAGACCCGGGACAGGGCAACCAGGGTCAGACCCGGGACAGGGCAACCAGGGTGAGAGCCGGGAGAGGGCAACCAGGGTCAGACCCGGGACAGGGCAGCCAGGGGGAGAGCCGGGACAGGGCAACCAGGGTCAGACCCGGGACAGGGCAACCAGGGTGAGAGCTGGGAGAGGGCAACCAGGGTCAGACCCGGGACAAGGCAACCAGGGTCAGACCCGGGACAGGGCAACCAGGACAGACCCGGGACAGGGCAACCAGGACAGACCCAGGACAGGGCAACCAGGGTCAGACCCGGGACAGGGCAACCAGGGTCAGACCCGGGACAGGGCAACCAGGGACAAATCCGGGACAGGGCAGCCAGGGTGAGACCCGGGACAGGGCAGCCAGGGTCAGACCCGGGACAGGGCAGCCAGAAGAGGCTGGGTCAGACCCAGGCTGGCGCTGGGCACATCTCTGTGCCCCCTTGGTGCCTGCAGCAGCAGCTGGTGGCCACGTCCCAGCCAGCAGCCCCCCGAGGGACCCCTCAGAGTCTGGGGGCTGGAGGCTGGGACCCCCCTGAGCCAAAGAGCAGCTGCTGGACCCGGGTAGGCTGCAGCCGTGGGGGAAGGCAAGGGGCAGAAGGGCACCAGCCATGCCCACCGGCACCACCCAGGCAGCACAACCCAGGCCCCACCCCCCGAACCTGGCACCGAAGAACAGCTCCAGGTCCTGCAGGGCTCTAGCCCCTGCAGCCCCGAAGTGCCAGCAGTGCCACCGGCTGCTGCTGCTCCCCCGGGGGCTGTCCCCAAACCCTGAGCAGCTGCAGGGACCCCCCCAGGGTGAAGCTCTGCCCTGCTACAGCTGCCCCCCGGGGCTGGCAGAGGTTTTCCACAGCCTCCCCCTGGAAGCTGGGGGTGATGCCAGGGGTGAGCTCACGGAGGGCACTCAAGGTGGCCTGGGTGGTGACGTTGGCAGAAGGACAGCAGAGACATTGAAGGGCCCTGAAGTGTTTGTGAGCTTCTTAGAACCTTGCAGCAGCCTGGGGAAGGGGTGAGGGGAGCCAGGGGGCTGCTTGCCAGGGCACAGTGCCCAGCTGCAGCCAGTGCGAGTTGGGCACCACAGGTGCTGAGCCCAGTGGGCTGGGGGTCCCCTGGGGAGGAGGAGAGGGACCTCAAAAGGAGCTTGGTGCTGGCACCTGCCCTGCTCTGCCACCTGGAGAGCCCGGGGGGAGGCTGCCCACACCTGGCAGAGCTGAGGTTTGACCACCAGGGTGGGGAGAGCCTGGCACAGGGTGCCCAGGGAGAGGGGAGATGCCCCCCAGCTGGCAGCAGCCCAGGGCAGGTCGTTTGGGATTCTGAGCTCTGCTTGGGGCTGTCCCTGCTGGCTGCAGAGCTGGCACTGGGTGATCCCAAGAGAGACAAACTGGCACCTCCTGGCTGCCACTTGGTGACCCTTGACCCCTTGGTCTGGCCCTGGGCACCCCTCAGCAGATGCCAGCCCCAGCCTCTCCCCCCTCACCCCCAGCCCTGCAGCTGTGGCCTCCCCAGGGCAGAGCAGAGGGGCAGCAGAACCTCCCTGCCCCTGCTGCTGCCCACACTCTGCTCCATGCCCCCCAGGGCACCTTTGGCCTCCCCCAGGGCACCTTTCTGGCTGCTGGGTACCTCCTTGTGCCCACCCCCAGCTCCTTCTCCTGGCAGCTGCTCCCCAGCAGCTCCCCCCTGGGCTGTGCTGCTGCAGGAGGTTGTCCCTGTCCAGGGGCAGGACCCTGCCCTTGCCCTGCTTGGCCTTCAGCAGCTTCCTGCCCAGGGCTCCCTGGCACTGCCAGCACAGCCTGAGGGCTGTGCCCACTGCTCCCAGCTGGGTGCCAGCAGCAAACTGCCTCAGGGTGCCCTCTGAGCCTTCCTCCAGCTCCATGATGAAGATGTTGCCCCACTCTGAAGCCAGATCTCTGGGGTGGTCCCCTCCAGCTCCAGGCCAGGTCTGGGTCAGGAGCTGATCCCCAGCCCCTCCCCAGCCCTTTGCCAAGCCCCAGCCTGGGCTGCAGCCCCCAGGGCAGACCCCCAGCGGTATGGGGCTGAGGGAGCTCCCAGAGCTGCCTGCTGCTGCCCCACACCTCCTAACCCTGGGCCACCAGCAGCAGCCCCAAGGATGGACCCCAGGGCAACCTCCACAGCCACGACCTCCACAGCCACGACCTCCACAGCCACAACTGCCTGCTGCTGTCCTGCCTGCTCTGGCAGGGGGTCCCTGGCTGGGTGTGCACACAGCACAGCCAGGGAGGTGCACAGGGGATGGAGATGGAGATGGAGAAGGAGAGGGGGATGGAGATGGAAAAGGGGATGGAGATGGAGAAGGGGAAGGGATGGAGATGGAGAAGGAGAGGGGATGGAGAAGGAGAGGGGATGGAGATGGAGATGGAGAAGCGGATGGAGAAGGAGAGGAGATGGAGAAGGAGAGGAGATGGAGAAGAAGAGGGGATGGAGATGGAGATAGAGATGAATAAAGGATGGAGATAGAGAAGGGATGGGTGTGGAGGTGGACAGGGCTTGACATGGAGGTAGACACGGGATGGACATGGAGGTGGGCAAGGGATGGACGTGGAGGTGGCCATGCCCCAAAGCCCCCCCAGAGCCCCTGGGTTCCCCAGCGCTGGGGGCCTGGGGCAGGGTGGGAGGAGCGCGGCCGGGGAGGGTCCGGGAAGCACTTACGAGCCCGGGCTCGGCTCTCGGCGGCGAAGAGGAGCAGAAGGCACCGGAGGAGGAAGGCGACAGGACCCATCCCGGGGAGCATCGCAGCTCGGTGGCGCTGGTCCCGGCGCTGGTCCCGGTGCCCTCTGATGTCTCGATCCCGCTGCTGGTGCCCTGCGGTGCCGCGGTCTTGGTCCCAGTGTCGGCTGAGCCGGAGCCGGTGCCCGGGGGTGCCGTCGGGCCGAGGCGATGCCCGGGGCCGGGGCTGCCGGTGCCGAGGGTGCCCGGACGCCGGTTCTCGGAGGTGCCGATTCCCGGGGCTGCCTGTCCCGGGAGTGCTGCGATGCCGGCGCCCGAGAGTACCGGTGGCGGGGCTGTCGATGCCCGTAGCCGGGGATGCCGACGCCCACAGGTGCCGGTGCCTCGGTACGGCTCTGAGGCTCCTCGTCCGGCGGGGCCGGGAGTTTGTTCGTCGCCGTTAGGGGCGGGGGCGGGGCGGGGGCTGGTGCCGGGCAGGGGTTGGAGGGGCTCCAATTTTTCCCAATTTCTCACTTTTTTGGGGGGTGTTTTAGGAAAGTCTCCGGCGGCAGGAGGGAGGGCAGGGAAGGGAGGAGGGGTGCGGGAGCCGCAGGGTTAACCCCTGAAGCCCTGGATCACCATATCCCTGCATCACTCCATCCTTGGATCCCTCCATCCCTGCATCCCTGCATCCCTCCATCCCTGCATCCCTCCATCCCCATATCCCCCCATCTCTCCATTCCTGGATCACCTTACCCCTGGATCCCTCCACCCCTGGATCCCCTTATCCTGTGTCCCTGGATCCCCATATCCCTACATCCCTTCACCCCTGGATCCCCTTATCCTTGCATCCCTCCATCTCCATATCCCTGCATCCCCATATCCCTGCATCTCTCCCTCTCTCTATCCCTACATCCCTGTATCTCCATATCCCTGCACCCCTCCATCCTTGCATCCCTACTTCCTTGCACCCCTGTATCTCTTCATCCCTGTATTCCTCCATCCCTGTATCCCAGTTTCCCTGTACTACTCCATCCCTGTATGCCTGTATTCCTCTATCCCTCCTTCCCTGTGTCACTCAATGCCTGCATCCCTCCATCCCTGTACTCCTCCATCCTTCCCTCTCTCCTTCCCTGTGTCACTCAATGCCTGCATCCCTCCATTCCTGGATCCCTCCACCCCTGCATCCCTGACTGGGCTGGGAAGGTCCTGCCGAGCCGGTGGGGTACAGTAGCCCCCGCACACGCATGCTTCCCTCCCCTCTCCCCTTGCCCCTCCTGAGACCACAGAGACCTCCAGGCTGGGGACCACCAGGTGCAGCCCCTCACCCTGCCTTGCAGGGGCCACAGCCCTGGGGGCTTGTCCCTGCCCCTATCTCCTGTCCCCACTACAGCACTTCCCCACCGGCTCCCCGTGGGAAGCCTCTGCCCGGGGCTGGCACCAGTGCCGGGGGGGGGGGGGGGGCACAAAGGGCAGCGGTGGTGGCAGAACGCTGCCAGGCCCTCGGCAAAGAATCCTCCCCCGGTAGGCTGCAGCGAGTCCGGGACGCGGGGCCGGAGCCGTGCGCGGGCCGAGGGTACCCTCTGCAGGGCACTGAGCTCCATACCAACCCCCGGAGCTCCTGCAGCCAGCAGGCACAGCCCCGACCATGACAGACCCCCCACGGTGCCAGCCAGGGGGCATCTCCCACCCGTCTGGGCACCCTGGGCCGGGTTCTGCCCAGCCTCCGCTCAGCATTTCCTCCTCTCGGCTCCTTGCAGGGCTGGGGGGGGCGAGCAGTTGGGCACAGAGGTGCCAGGCAGTGTGCAGGAGGGGCTGGTGGGGGGTGGGGGAGGGAGGGCAGGAGACCCCTGCCAAGCCTCTGCAGCCAGCTGGAACCGCGGGGGGCTTCAGTGGGCAGCTGCTTACTGCTCCCATCCTCCCTGCTGCACCCCCAAGGGGTGCCCAGCTCAGGGACCAGGCTGATCCTGGGCACCTATGGGGACAGCTTGTGCCAGCTCTGTACCCAGCAGCATCTGAAGCAGGCACCAGAGCTGCTGGGCTGTGCCCAGCCTCAGCAAGAAGTTGCTGCCCTCTTCATGGCATCCCAGAGCCCAGCCTGGAGGGGTGAGAAGGGAGCTCTGTAGCCCACCCATGCCAACCCAACCCCCCCTGCCCCCCAGCAGGACACCCCCAGCAGCTTGCCCAGGGGTACCATGGCCGGGGGGGGGTTGGAAGCTCTCCACAGCCTCTCTGGGCAACCTGATCCAGGCCTCCAGTAGCCTCACCCCAAACAAGTTGCTCCTGCTGGCACCTCCTGGCTGCCCCTTGCTGCCCCTTGAGCCCTGGGCACCCCTCAGCAGATGCCAGCCCCAGGCTCTTGCCCCCCACAGCTCCTTGAGCTCTTGCTGAGCATTGCTCAGATCCCTTCTGGGGCTGCTCCTCTCCAGGCTCTCAGCTGCTCCTCACTTTTCCAGACTCTTCCCCTCCTTCTCCAGACCCTTCCCCACGTCCTCCTCTGCCCCTCAGCCTCTCCCCAGCTGTTCCCAGTCTCTGAACTGGGCAGCCCAGACCTGGCACCAGCCCTGCAGCTGTGCCCCCCATGAAGGGCAGGGCAGAGGAGCAGGGGCAGGGGCGGCGGCAGGGGCGGCAGTAGGGGAAGGGGATGGCAGTAGGGGAAGGGGCACGGGAAGGGGCAGGGGGCGGTGGCAGGGGCAGGAGAAGGGGGGGGCAGGAGAAGGGGGGGGGCAGTAGAGGGAGCAGGGCAGTAGGGGGAGGGGGGAGCAGCAGAGCAGGACTCGACCCCATCCCATCCCATCCCTTCCCTTCCCATCCCATCCCTTCCCTTCCCATCCCATCCCATCCCATCCCTTCCCATCCCATCCCATCCCACACCCTCCCCGGCGCAGACCCCTCCTGCTCCCCGCCCCCCCGCCCACGGTTATGTACCTTCCGCCTAGACCCCGCCCCCTGTGCTCAGGCCCCGCCCCACGCACGTCTCTCAGGCCTCGCCTCTTGCCCTCAAGCCCCGCCCCGGACCCCACGCACTTCGCGCAGGCCCCGCCCCCTGCCCTGCAGGCCCCGCCCCGTTCTCACGCGCTCCGCGCAGGCCCCGCCCCCAGTGCCGGCCATGGCTCCGCGCGGCCGGGGCTCGGCGCTATCGCCGCCGCTGTCGCCGCTCCTGGCGCTGTCACTGCTGCTGTCGCTGGCCCTGCCGCTGGCCCTGTCGCTGCCCCTGTCGCCGCCCCTGTCGCCGCCCCTGTCGCCCTCACCCCCTGCCGCGGCCCGGGAGCGGCTGCTGGAGGCGGCCGGGGGCTGGGGCTGGCGGAACCTGTCCTGCCCTGTCTGCAAGGTCCTGTTCGCTGCGCTGGATGTGGCGCTGCAGGTGGGACGCGGGGGGACGGGGGAGGACATGGGGAGGACATGGGGGGGACGTGGGGGGGACGTGGAGGGGACATCCGGAGAGGGAAGAGCAGGGACAGGGAGGGGGAAGTGGCACGGGAGTGGGGGAGGGAGGGGACAGCGCGTGGGAGAGGAGCAGCGTGGGGCAGAGAGGGGAGGGGGGACAGGGATGGGGGACAGGGGACAGAGGGGACAGAGCCGGGACGGGGCAGGGCCCAGGCTGAAGGCAGGAACTAGAGCAAGGCCCAGGTCCCGTGACGGGACAGGCCAGGGCTTGTGACAGGCACGGGAGGGGACCGGGACTGGGACCGGGACGGGGGCAGGAACCAGCTGCGACAGGGACTGGGATGGGATCGACGAGGATGGGGACAGGCTGGGACAGGGATAGGGACAAGCAGGAGATGGAACAGAGTTGGGACAGGGGCAGAGCAGGGTCAGGGACAGGCTGGGGACAGGGACAGGAATGGTGTCAGGTCGGTCACAGGACAGGGACACATGGGACAGGGACAGGCTGGGGACAGGGACAGGGGCAGAGCAGGGACTGGAACAGGCTGGGGACAGGGACAGGGATGGGGGCAGGTCGGTCACAGGACAGGGACACATGGGACAGGGACAGGGTGGGGACAGGGACGGGGGCAGAGCAGGGACTGGGACAGGCTGGGGACAGGGACAGGGATGGGGGCAGGTCGGTCACAGGACAGGGACACATGGGACAGGGACAGGCTGGGGACAGGGACAGGGGCAGAGCAGGGACTGGAACAGGCTGGGGACAGGGACAGGGATGGGGGCAGGTCGGTCACAGGACAGGGACACATGGGACAGGGACAGGCTGGGGACAGGGACAGGGGCAGAGCAGGGACTGGAACAGGCTGGGGACAGGGACAGGGATGGGGGCAGGTCGGTCACAGGACAGGGACACATGGGACAGGGACAGGGTGGGGACAGGGACGGGGGCAGAGCAGGGACTGGGACAGGCTGAGGCAGGGCTGAGACTGGAATTAGGACCTGAGCTAGGATCTTGTGACTGGGCCAGGCTGGAACTCGTCTGGCTTGGGACAGGGATAGGCTGGGACAGGGACTGGGATAGGTGGAGTGGGGCCAGGTGGGACAGGGAGAGGAGAGGGACAGGGACAGGCTGGGACAGGGACTGAGATGGGGACAGGGACAGGAGAGGGACAAGCTGGAGCTGAGGACAGGGCAGGGAGAGGGACCCTGTGGTGGGACAGGCTGGGAACAGGCCAGGAGCTGGGACAGGCTGGGACACGGCTAGGGATGAGGATAGAACTGGGACAGGGACAGGGCTGGGACAGACTGGGACAGATTGGGACTATGACAGGGCTGAGAGAGAGACAGGGATAGAACTGGAACAGGGACAGGGCTGGGACAGATTAGGACTAGGACAGGGCTGAGAGACAGGGATAGAACTGGAACAGGGACAGGGCTGGGACAGACTAGGACTAGGACAGGGCTGGGACAGGGACAGGGCTGGGACAGACTGGGACAGGCTGTGGCTTGGAACAGCATGGGAAGAGGGAGACTGGGATGGGTATGGGACAGTCCCCAGGGTTGATGGTGGGCACTGCTGGGATGGTGGCAGAAGGGTGTTGGATGATGTCAGGATGAGGTTGGATCAGGTTGGGATGAGGTTGGATGAGGTTGAGACGATATTGGCTGAGGTTGGGATGAGGTTAGAATGAGGTTGGATGAGGTTGGAATGATATTGGATGAGGTTGGGATGAAGTTAGTTGATGTTGGGATGAGGTCGGACCAGGTTGGGATGTGGTAGGATCAGGTTGGATGAGGTTGGATGGGGTTGGATCAGGTTGGGATCAGGTTGGATGAGGTTGGGTTGAGGTTGGATCAGGATGGGATGAAGTTAGTTGATGTTGGGATGAGGTAGGATCAGGTTTGATGAGGTCAGGATGAGATTGAATGAGATTGGGATGAGGTTGGATGGGGTTGGGATGAGGTTGGATGAGGTTGCATCAGGCTGAGATGAGGTTAGATGAGGCTGGGATGAGGTTGGATCAGGTTTGGATGAGGTTGGATCAGGTTGGATGAGGTTGGGATGAGGTGAGATGAGGTTGGATGAGGTTGGATCAGGCTGGGATGAGGTGGGATCAGGTTGGGATGAGGTTGGATGAGGCTGGGATGAGGTTGGGATCAGGTTGGATCAGGCTGGGATGAGGTGGGATCAGGTTGGGATGAGGCTGGATCAGGCTGGGATGAGGTGGGATCAGGTTGGGATGAGGTGGGATCAGGTTGGGATGAGGTTGGATGAGGTTGGATCAGGTTGGGATGAGGTGGGATCAGGTTGGGATGAGGTTGGATCAGGTTGGGATGAGGCTGGATCAGGCTGGGATGAGGCGGGATCAGGTTGGAATGAGGCTGGATCAGGCTGGGATGAGGTGGGATCAGGTTGGGATGAGGTTGGATGAGGCTGGATCAGGCTGGGATGAGGCGGGATCAGGTTGGGATGAGGTGGGATCAGGTTGGATCAGGTTGGGATGAGGCTGGATCAGGCTGGGATGAGTTGGGATCAGGTTGGGATGAGGTTGAATCAGGTTGGGATGAGGCTGGATCAGGCTGGGATGAGGTGGGATCAGGTTGGGATGTGGTAGGATCAGGTTGGGATGAGGTGGGATGAGGTTGGATCAGGCTGGGATGAGTTGGGATCAGGTTGGGATGAGGTTGGATCAGGTTGGATCAGGTTGGGATGAGATGGGATCAGGTTGGGATGAGGTGGGATGAGGCTGGATCAGGCTGGGATGAGTTGGGATCAGGTTGGGATGAGGTTGGATGAGGCTGGATCAGGCTGGGATGAGGCTGGATCAGGTTGGGATGAGGTTGGATCAGGTTGGGATGAGGCTGGATCAGGCTGGGATGAGGTGGGATCAGGTTGGGATGAGGTTGAATCAGGTTGGGATGAGGCTGGATCAGGCTGGGATGAGGTGGGATCAGGTTGGGATGAGGTGGGATGAGGCTGGATCAGGCTGGGATGAGTTGGGATCAGGTTGGGATGAGGTTGGATCAGGTTGGGATGAGTTGGGATCAGGTTGGGATGAGGTTGGATGAGGCTGGATCAGGCTGGGATGAGTTGGGATCAGGTTGGGATGAGGTTGAATCAGGTTGGGATGAGGCTGGATCAGGCTGGGATGAGGTGGGATCAGGTTGGGATGAGGTTGAATCAGGTTGGGATGAGGCTGGATCAGGCTGGGATGAGGTGGGATCAGGTTGGGATGAGGTGGGATGAGGCTGGATCAGGCTGGGATGAGTTGGGATCAGGTTGGGATGAGGTTGGATCAGGTTGGATCAGGTTGGGATGAGATGGGATCAGGTTGGGATGAGGTTGGATGAGGCTGGATCAGGCTGGGATGAGGCGGATCAGCTCGGCCGCCCTCGCCCTGCCCTGGCAGGCACCCCCAGCTCCCCTTCCCTCTGCCCCCCGCAGATGGAGCCCAACGTGGCACGGGTGGGGCGCGTGGCCTCGCGGCTGTGCCAGGACCTGCGGCTGGCACGGCCCCCGGTGTGCCAGCAGGCGGTGGAGCTGTTCCAGCACGACATGGTGACGGCCTGGGCGCGCTCGGTGCTGCGGCCGGGCGAGGCCTGCGGGCTGCTGCTGGGGCAGCGCTGCGGGCACTGGGACATCCTGGCGGACTGGAACCTCACCATGCCCGACACCCCCAAGCCCCCCGTGAGACCCCCGGCGCCGCCCCCGCCCGGGGCCCCCGTGGACCACATCCTCTTCCTCACCGACCTGCACTGGGACCGCTGGTACCGGCCAGGCAGCGCCGTGGCCTGCCCGGATCCCCTGTGCTGCCGCGGGGCGCCGCTGGGCACCCCCGGTGGGGCTGGCTTCTGGGGGTCCTACGGCAAGTGCGACCTCCCCCTGCACACCATCGATGCCCTGCTGGAGCACGCCGTGGGCATCGTGGCCAACGGCAGCCTGGGCAGCCTCCAGCCCATCGTGGGCAGCTGGGGACGGCACCCAGGGGGTGCCGAGGTGATGGTGGAGGGCGCCGTGGGGGCTGCCAACGCCAGCGGGGCCGGCGCCAAGCGCTCCGTGGGCAGCGGGAAGGGCAGTAAGGACTCCGCGGCCGAGGGGCAGGGGGCCGCCGGTGCCCGCGGGGCGGGGCGGTTCTCGGCCGTGTACTGGACCGGGGACATCCCTGCCCACGACGTGTGGCGCCAGAGCCGCTCCGACCAGCTGGGGGCGCTGCGGACGGTGACGCAGCTGCTGCGCAGGCACCTGGGCACCGTGCCGGTGTACCCGGCCGTGGGCAACCACGAAGCCACCCCCGTGAACGCCTTCCCCCCGCCCTCCGTCACCGGCAACCAATCTGCACAGTGGCTCTACCAGGCCATGGCCGAGCAGTGGCAGCAGTGGCTGCCCCCCGACGCCCTCCGCACCCTGCGGTGGGCAGCCCGGGCACGGCGAGGCGGGGGAATGGGGGAGTGGGGGGCGCTGTGGGTACTGGGGGGAGTGAGGGCATTGGGGGCACTGGGGGGAGTGGGGGAATAGGGGCACTGGCGGGCACAGAGGGTACTGTGGCCACTGCAGGCACTGTGGGGAGTGGGGGCATTGGAGGCACTGGGGGGAATGGGGGTACAGGGGGCACGGAAGGCACTGTGGGCACTATGGGCAGTGTGGGCTCTGGGAGCACTGAAGGCACTACTGGGGGGCCCGGGGGCGGGCAGCGGTGGTGTTCGGGGGAGTTCCCCAGCACTGACCTCCCCCTGTGCCCCCCAGGACCGCCGGGTTCTACACGCTGCAGGTCAGCCCCGGGCTGCGGCTGGTCTCCCTCAATATGAACTACTGCTCCCAGGCCAACTTCTGGCTGCTGCTCAACGCCACCGACCCCGCGGGGCAGCTCCAGTGGCTGCTGGGGGTGCTGCAGGCGGCCGAGGACCAGGGAGAGAAGGTCCGGGGGGGAGGCAGGGCGCTGGGGGGGCCGCTAGGGGGTGCCAGAGGGGTTCTAGGGAGCGTGGAGGGCCGCTAAGGGGAGCTGGTGGGGTGGTGAGGACCGCTAGAGGGCGCTAGAGGGGCTGTGTGGGGGCGCTAGAGGGCCTCAAGGGAGTGCTGGGGGTCGCTAAGGGGAGCTAGTGGGGTGCTGAGGGCCGCTAGACGAGCGCTGGGGAGCTGCTAGGGGAGCACTGGGAGCACTTTGAGTGGTCTGTGGGGGGTACTGAGGGCATTTGGGGGAGGTCCAAGAGGTGCTAGGGGGCGCTAGAGGGGTTTTGGGACCGCTAGAGGGCGCTGAGGGGCACTAGAGGGGATCTGGGGGTACTGTGAGTGGCCTACGGGGGTACTGAGGGGATTTGGGGAGGGTGTGAGTGGTCTGGGGGATTTGGGGAGGGGATGAGAGGGGCTGGGGGAATGCTAGGGTGTGCTAGACGGGTGCTGGGGGTGGGGGCCGCTAGGGGGCGTTGTGAGTGGTCTACGGAGGATACTGGGGGATTTGGGGAGGGTCTGAGAGGTGCTGGGGGTCTGGGGGCATTTGGGGGACACTTGGGGTCTGGTGGCACTTGGGGGTCCAGGACATTAGGGGGTCTGGGGGCCACTGGGGGTCTCAGGGCATTTGGGGGACACTTGGGGTCTGGAGGCACCTGGGGGTGTGGGGGCATTTGGGGGACACTTGGGGGTCTGGAGGCACCTGGGGGTGTGGGGGCATTTGGGGGACGCTTGGGGGTCTGGGGGCACTTGGGAGACACTTGAGGGTCTGGGGGCACTGGGGTCCAGGGCATTAGGGGGTCTGGGGGCACTGGGGTGTCTTGGGGCATTTGGGGGACACTTGGGGGTCTGGGGGCACTGGGGTCCAGGACATTAGGGGGGTCTGGGGGCACTGGGGTGTCTTGGGGCATTTGGGGGACACTTGGGGGTCTGGGGGCACTTGGGGGGGCTGAGGGGATACAGGGAGGCTCTAAGGGGACTCCGTGGGGGGGGAGTCTCGGGGGGTCCCTGGGGGTCTTTGGGTGCCCCTGGGACCTTCCTCCCCCCAGATTTGTGCCCCCCCTAGGTGCACATCATTGGGCACATCCCCCCCGGGCACTGCCTGCGGGCATGGAGCTGGAACTACTACAGCATAGTGAACAGGTGGGCATGGGGCCAGGGGGTGCCAGGGCATGGAGCTGGAACTGCTACAGCATAGTGAACAGGTGGGCATGGGGCCAAGGGTGCCAGGGCATGGAGCTGGAACTGCTACAGCATAGTGAACAGGTGGGCATGGGGCCAAGGGTGCCAGGGCATGGAGCTGGAACTGCTACAGCATAGTGAACAGGTGGGCATGGGGCCAGGGGGTGACAGTACAGTGCCAGGATGGTGTGCCAGCATGATGCCAGGAAGATGCTGTGGTGGTACCAGGACAGTGCCAGGTCAGTGCCAGGATGGTCTCAGGACAGTGCCAGGGCCATGTCAGGACAGTTACAGGATGGTGGCAGGGCAGTACCTGGCAGGGGCTGCCTGGCTGAGTGGTGCCCATGGCAGGTATGAGGGCACCATCGCCGGGCAGTTCTTTGGGCACACTCACCTGGACGAGTTTGAGCTCTTCTACGACGAGGAGACCCTGAGTCGCCCTCTGGGGGTGGCATTCCTGGCACCCAGTGCCACCACCTACATCAGCCTCAACCCCGGTATGGCCCCTGCCAGCCTGCCCCAGTGCCAACCCTGACACCCTGCCCTCCCCCTGACCCTGCCAGCCTGCCCCAGTGCCAACCCTGACACCCTGCCCTCCCCCTGACCCTGCCAGCCTGCCCCAGTGCCAGCCCTGACACCCTGCCCTCCCCCTGACCCTGCCAGCCTGCCCCAGTGCCAGCCCTGACACCCTGCCCTCCCCCTGACCCTACCAGCCTGCTCCAGTGCCAGCCCTGACACCCTGCCCTCCCCCTGACCCTGCCAGCCTGCCCTCACCCTGCCGCCAGTCTGTCCTCTCCCTGACCCTGCTGTCAGCCTGCCCACAATGCCAGCCTTGCCACCCTGCCCTCCCCCTGACCCTACCAGCCTGTCCCAGTGCCAGCCCTGCCACCCTGCCCTCACCCTGCCCCTGCTGCCAGCCTGAGCCCTCCACCACATGTTGCCCATGGCACAACCCTTCACGGTGCCACCCTTGACCACTGCCCACCAAAGCCTTTGCCCCTTCCCACGGTGCCCCTCTTGCCCTCATGCTGCCCATGGTGTACCCAGTGCCTGTGCCCCTCGCTTTCCGGAGCCGCTGCCCGGTGTCATTGCCCCCTGCTGTCCGGTGCCAGTCCTCCCGCCCTCGCTGCCCGGTGCCATTGCCCCACTACCGGGTGCCTGTCCCTCCCCCCGCCGCCCGGTGGCAATGCCCTCGCCACCCCCCTTCCCGGTACCGCTGCTCCGCCCTCACCTCGCCGCCCGGTGCCGCTCCCCGGCGCTGCCCACCCCCCCCGGTTCCCGGTGCGCCTAATGGCGGCTGAGAGAGTGCCCGGTGCCCGCAGGGTACCGAATCTACTCGGTGGCAGGGCAGTACCCGGACAGCTCCCGGGAGGTCCTGGACCACTTCACCTTCATCCTCAACCTGACCGAGAACGGCGGCGGCGGCAGTGGCGGCAGCGGCGGCAGCGGCGGCAGCGGCGGCAGCGGCGTCCCGGTCTCCCCCCCGCGCTGGCGGCTGCTGTACCGAGCCCGGGAGGCTCTGGGGCTGCCCGGGGCCGGTGCCGCCGACTGGGACCTGCTGCTGCGGCGGCTGCAGAGCGAGCGGCGACTCTTCGACCGCTTCTGGTTCCTGCGCCACAAGGGGCACCCCCCGCGGGCACCCTGCGGGGCGCCCTGCCAGGCTGCCACCCTCTGCGCCCTGCGCACCGCCCGCTCTGGCGACCCTCAGCTGTGCCAGCACCTGCCCGTGCCCCCGCGGGCCTGGCACGGCCAAAGCCTCTGCTGAGCCCGGCAAGGGGGGGCACGGGGAAGGGGACAGAGGGAGAGGGACAAAGAAGGGAGGAGGCAAAAGGAGGAGGGCAAAAGGAGGAGGGCACCGTTGGCAGGGGGGAAGGGGAGGGAGCAAAGAAGGGAGGGGGCAAGGAGAGGAGGGCACCGCCGGGAGGGGCACAAGGAGGAGGGCAGAGGGAGGAGGGCACCGCCGGGAGCGGGGCGGCAGGAGTGGGGGCATCAGGAGTGGGCACACTTCGGGGGGCACAAAGGGAATGGGGGTGGCAGGAGTGGGGGTCCCAAGGGTGGTGGCACCAGCGAAGGGACACCAGGGGTGGGGGCATCAGGAGTGGGGGCACCGGGGATGGCACACCGGGAAGAGGGGCAGCAGGAGTGGGAGCACCACGGGTGGGGGCACCAGGGGTGTGGGCACCATGGGTGGGGGCCAGCATCAGAGCAGGGCATCAGGATTGCAGAACGTGGGGCACCAGGATGCCACCATGTCCAAGAGCAGGAGGGTGGCAGAGCATTGGGCACCAGGATGCCACCATACCAAGACAGCAGCACAGCAGAGCATTGTGGCACTGCCTGGCACCGCATAGCCCCAGCCAGACAGCAGGACATGGGCACAGCAGGGCACCAGGATGCCACCACACCAAGCCACAGTCGTGCCAGGCCACTAGGACACCACCACCGGGATACCACCACACCAGCCTGGCACACCAGGGCACAGGGATACTGGCACACCCACTGGGAGATGGGGCACCCTGGGAAATGGGCACACTGGCATGCTGGGGCACCAGAACGCTGGCACACCAGGATAGTGGGATGCCAGGACACTGGCGCATTGGGGCATGGGGACACTGGGATGCCAGGACACTGGCACATTTGGCTATGGGGATGCTGGGATGCCAGGATGCTGGCAAGCTAGGGCAGCAGGACGCTGGCACACTGAACCCCCGTGCCCCCGTTCTGCCCCCTGGCTGGCATAATAAAGGCACTGGCACAGAGGCTGCTGTTGGGCACGGTGCCTTTATTCCCAGCTCCATGCCCAGTGCCCTCCTGGGGGGGCACAGGAAAGCTCCACATGCACTGGCACAGCCCCCCACCCCCCAGCCCCCTGGGGGGGCAGGACCCCCACCTCGGACCTCCCCCAACATGGCACAGACGTGGAGGAGCACAGGGTGGGCACCCCCTTGATGCCCACCCTGTGCTGCCCCCCTCCAAATGGGATGCCCCTGAACAGGGTCCTTTGCCCCTCCCTCCCCCTGTGTGGTGCCAGTGACATCAGGAGGTGTTGGGGTGCCCAGGGAGGGTGCCCAGGGGTGGCTGGGGAGGGGCTTGGTGGTTGTGGCTCCCCCCAAGGGGTCTGTGCCCAGAGGGGTGCCCAAGGAGTACCCAGAGGTGGCTAGGGGAGGGGATGTCTGTGTGCCCAGGGGGGTACCCAGGGTGTGCCCAGGGGTGCCTGGAAGGAGGGTCTCTGTGCCCAGGGGGGTGCCCAGGAGGGGTCTCTCTGGGCTCTCCCTTCAGGGTCCCTGTGCCCAGGGGATGCCCAGGGGTGACTGGGAGGAGGGTCCCCGTGCCTGGGGTGGGGTGTCTCTGGTCTCTCCCCCCTCAGGGGCTCTGTGCCCAGGGGATACCCAAGGTTGGCTGGGGGGGGCGTCTGTGCCCAGGGGGTACTCAGGGGGTGCCCGGGGGGAGTCTCTGTGCCCAAGGGGTGCCCAGGAGGGGGTCTCTGTGCCGAGGGGGGTACCCAGGGGATACCCAAGGTCAGCAGGGGGGTGTCTCTGTGCCCGGAGGGGTGCCCGAGGGGGGGTGTCTCTGGTATCTCCCCCCTCAGGGGCTGTGTGCCCCGGCGCGTTTGAGGGTGCCCAGCAGGGTCCTCACCCCCCTGCTCACCGAGGTGCCAACCCTGCGGGCGACGGAGGGCGCGGGGGGGGCTGGCAGGCAGGAGCTGGAGCTGGGGCTGGGGGCCGAGCGTCCAGGCACTTCTGGTACCGCAGCTGGGGGGCACCGGGGCAGCTGTCAGGGGGAGGGCACCGGGGAGGGCACCGAGGGGGCGTGGGAGGGGGGCAGGGGGTGCTTGGGGGCCTGGGGGGGTCCTGCTGGGGGGCTGGGGGAGCTCACTGGGCCAAGGGGGTCTCAGCTCTGGGGGGGTTCCATAGGTCTAGGGGTGCCCAGGGGGTGCCCATGGGGGGTCAGGGCATGGGGGGGTCATTGGGGCAGGAGGTGCCCAGGGAGTGCCCATGGGATGGCTGGGGGTCTGGAGGTGCCGGCGGGGGGCAGTGATCAGTGAGTCTGGCAGTGCCCAGGGGGAGATCAGTGGGTCAGAGCGTGCCCAGGGGGTGCCCATGGGAGATCAATGGCTCTGGGGTGCCTAGGGGGTGCCCATGGGAGGGGTCATTGGGTCAGGGAGTGCCCAGGAGGTGTCACTGGGTCTGGGGTGCCCAGGGTGTGCCCATAGGGTAACCATGGATCAAGGGGTGCCCAGGGGCTGTCACCAGGTCTGGGGGTGCCCAGAGGGGCTCAATGGATCAAGGGGTGCCCAGGGGGTGCCCATGGGGGCTCAGTGGATCAAGGGGTGCGCAGGGAGGGTCACAGGGCCCACGGGTGCCCGGGGGGGGGTGCCCCAGGGTACCCATGGGGACTCAGTGGATCAAGGGGTGCCCAGAGGGTGCCCATGGGGGATCAATAGATCAAGGGGCGCCCAGGGAGGGGCAGGGAGGCTGGCACTCACCGCGCACGCCCCCTGCAGGGCCTCGCTGAGGCGGGCAGCGTTGGGGTGGCACCAGAGCAGGTGGCAGCGGAAGGCTCGGGGGGCAGCGGCCACGATGAAGGCGAAGGAGCGAACGTCCCTGCCCACGCCCAGGAAGGAGAGGAACCGCACCCGGGCCTCGCCCAGCACCCACCCCGTCTGCGGGCACAGCGGGCACACAGCCTGCCACCCAGCCTGGCGCCACCAGAACCCAGCCCTGCCCAAGGGCACCCAGCCCCAGGAAGGAGAGGAACCGCACCCGGGCATCGCCCAGCACCCACCCCATCTGCGGGCACAGCGGGCACACAGCCTGCCACCCAGCCTGGCACCACCAGAACCCAGCCCTGCCCAAGGGCACCCAGCCCCAGGAAGGAGAGGAACCGCACCCGGGCCTCGCCCAGCACCCACCCTGTCTGCGGGCACAGCGGGCACACAGCCTGCCACCCAGCCTGGCACCACCAGAACCCAGCCCTGCCCAAGGGCACCCAGCCCCAGGAAGGAGAGGAACTGCACCCGGGCCTCGCCCAGCACCCACCCTGTCTGCGGGCACAGCGGGCACACAGCCTGCCACCCAGCCTAGCACCACCAGAACCCAGCCCTGCCCAAGGGCACCCAGCCCCAGGAAGGAGAGGAACCGCACCCGGGCCTCGCCCAGCACCCACCCCGTCTGTGGGCACAGCAGGCACACAGCCTGCCACCCAGCCTGGCACCACCAGCACCCAGCCCCAGGAAGGAGAGGAACCGCACCCGGGCCTCGCCCAGCACCCACCCCGTCTGCGGGCACAGCAGGCACACAGCCTGCCACCCAGCCTGGCACCACCGGCACCCAGCCCCAGGGAGGAACCGCACCCGGGCCTCGCCCAACACCCACCTTATCTGCAGGCACAGCAGGCACCATGGTTGAGCCATGGTGCCAGCCTCACCCTAACTTCCCACACCATGGCGCCAACCTGCCCCTTAGCCTGAGCCTGGTGCCACTCTGACATTCTCACTGCATTACCACCCTCACCCTGATGCCTGCTTGCCACGGTGCCACTCTGACTTTGGTGCCACCCTCATCACATGGTGCCCATGGTGCTACCCTTGCCCATGACTCTTCATACTGCCCTGGCCCACCCCAGTGCCCTCCCAGTGCCCTGTAAGGGCATCTTCAGCAATGTCCACAGTGCTGCAGTGCCCGCAGTGCCCTCCAGTGCCCTCTAGCGCCCCCCATGCCCGGTGCCCACCTGCTGGTGTGTGATGGTGACCGTGGCCGGGGCCACGCTGACCACCGCCGGGGTCCAGAGCTCAGGGGAGCCTGCGGCCAGCGCCAGCTCCAGCGCCGCGTTCAGCACCTCCATACCTGGACAGCGACGGAGGGACAGGGACAGACCGACAGCGACAGACGGACAGCAACAGACGGACAAGGATGGGGACAGCGACAGACGGACAGCAACAGACCGACAGCGACAGACGGACAGGGATGGGGACAGTGATAGACGGACAGGGATGGGGACAGCGATAGACGGACAGGGACAGACCGACAGCGATAGACAGACACGGACAGACGGACAAGGATGGGGACAGCGACAGACGGACAGGGACAGACCGACAGCGACAGACGGACAGAGGTGGGGACAGGGACAGACGGACAGGAACACACAGGGACAGACGGACAAGGATGGGGACAGCAACAGACGGACAGGAACAGAGGGGTTAGGGAAGGGGATGGGCACAGACGGACACACGGACACGGGGACAGAAAGACAAGGACAGAGAAACAGGAATGGGGACAGAAGGACAGGCAGAAAGAGGGACAGGGACACAGGGACACAGGCACAGACGGACAAGGACAGAGATAGACAGGGATGGGGACAAAGAGACAGGGACAGACAGACAGGGATGGGGACAGAGGGACAGGGATGGGGATAGAGAGAGGGACACAGGGACAGGTGGTCAAGGACAAAGGAACAAGGAGAGGACAAGAAAGGCAGGGAGGGCACAGGGAGGGCACAAGAGGGCAGGAGTGGCACAGGAGATGAGAAAGAGTTGAGAAGGGGCAGGTAGGGGGCAGGGAGCCTCCAGTGCTGCCCCCCCCAGCAGCAGCCCCCCAGGGTCACATCCTCAGTGCCCCCCAGTTCCCCCCTAATACCCACCCACAGGCTTGCTGACTGGCACACAGCCACAGCAGTGCCCCCCAGTGCCCCCCAGTACCCACCCACAGGCTTGCTGATTGGCACACAGCCACAGCAGTGCCCCCAGTGCCCCCAGTACCCACCCACAGGCTTGCTGACTGGCACACAGCCACAGCAGTGCCCCCAGTGCCCCCAGTACCCACCCACAGGCTTGCTGACTGGCACACAGCCACAGCAGTGCCCCCCAGTGCCCCCCAGTACCCACCCACAGGCTTGCTGACTGGCACACAGCCACAGCAGTGCCCCCCAGTGCCCCCCAGTACCCACCCACAGGCTTGCTGATTGGCACACAGCCACAGCAGTGCCCCCCAGTGCCCCCCCAGTACCCACCCACAGGCTTGCTGACTGGCACACAGCCACAGCAGTGCCCCCCAGTGCCCCCCAGTACCCACCCACAGGCTTGCTGACTGGCACACAGCCATGGTACCGAGCAGGGAAGTGCTGCACAGGCTCAGCCTTGGGCACTGGGAACTCGGCTGGGGGGGGGGGGCTGCAGTGAGACCCCCACCCCGGTATCCCCCATGGACCCACCCTGGCACCCCCCATGGACCCCCCAAACACTCCCCCATGGACCCCCCCGGGACCCCCCATGGACCCCCAAACTCCCCCGCCATGGACCCCCAGCACCTCCCCATCGACTCCCCAAACACCCCCATGGACCCCCAGGCCCCCACTATGGACCTCGCCAAACACCCCCATGGGCCCCCTGCATCCCCATGGACCTCCCCAAACACCCCACATGGACCCCCAAACACCCCCATCCACCCCCGGCACCTCCATCAACCCCCAAACACCCCGCCATGGACCCCCAGCACTCCCCCATGGACCCCCAAACACCCCCTATGAACCCCCAGCAACCTCCATCGACCCCCAAACACCCCCATGGGCCCCCTGGCACCCCCACAGACCCCGCAAACACCCTTCCGTGGACCCCTCCCAAACACCCCCATGGACCCCCAAACTCCCCCATCGATCCCCCAGCACCTTCCATCAACCCTCCCCAGCACTCCCCATCGACCCCCCAGCACCCTCCATCGACCACCCAAACACCCCCCATGGACCCCTCCCGGGCCCCCCACTACGGAACCCTCCACCGCATCCCCCATGGACCCCTTCCAAACACCCTCCCATAGACCCCCGGACCCCCAAACACTTCTCCATGGACCCCCAGCACCCCCACAGACCCCCAAACACCCCCTATGGGCCCCCAGCAACCTCCATCGACCCCCCAAACACCCCCATGGACCATGGACCCCCAGGCCCCCTACTATGAACCTCCCCAAACACTCCCCCATGGCTCCCCCAGCACTCCCCCACGGACCCCCAAACACTCCCCATGGACCCCCCCAGTACTCCCCCATGGACCCCCAAACACCCCCATGGACTCCCCTGGCACCATCCCCCATGACCCCCTTATACCCCCACACTGACTCCCCTATGGCACTCCCCCATGGCACCCCCATGACCCTTCCCTGGCACCCCACACTGACCCCCCACAAACACCCCCCGAAACACCCCCTCCAGCACCTGCCTCATGGCCCCCCCCCCCAGAGCCCCCACACTAACCCCCCCATGACGCCCCCCCAGCACTCCCCCAGCCCCCCCAGCGCCCCCCAGTGCCGTACCATGGAAGGGGACCTCCACCATTGGGGGGGGGCGCTGGGGCTGCTCCTTCTGTGGCTCCAGCAGCAGCTGAGGGGAAGTGGAGAGCTGGGGGGGGGAGGGTGGAGGAGGGGGCGGGGGAGGGGGTGATGGGGAGGGGAATTTGAGGGGGGGTTGTTAGGAACGGGGGAGCACAGTTGGGGGTCCCTGGGGGATCCTGACCCTACCTGGGAGCTGAGATCCTCCTCGGGGGGGGCCTCACTGCAGGGGAAGGGGTGGTCAGAGGCTGCCCCAGACACCCCCCTACAAAGACCCCCCCCAGAAATCCCTCCCTAGAGATTCCCCCCCCTAGAGACCCCCTTCCAAAACCCTCTCCCTAGAGATCCCCCCCACAGCCTCCAGGGACCCCCCCAGAGACCCCCCCAAAAGAGACCTTCCCAAGACAACCCCCAGAGACACACCCCCCCAGAGACCCTTCCCCCTGAGATGCCCCCAGAAACCCACCCGAGACCCCGAGACCCCCCCACAGAGACCCCTCCCAGAGACACCCCCAGAGACCCTCCCCCCGAGACACCCCCAGAGACACCCCCAGAGACCCTCCCCCGAGACACCCCCAGAGACCTGCTCCAGAGACCCCCCACAGAGTCCCCTCCCAGAGACACCCCAGAGACCCTTCTCCTGAGACACCCCCAGAGACACACCCCCAGAGACCCTTCCCCTGAGACACCCCCAGAGACCTGCTCAAGAGATCCCCCAGAGACCCCTCCCAGAGACACCCCCAGAGACCCTCCCCTGAGACGCCCCCAGAGTCCCCTCCCAGAGACACCCCCAGAGACCCTCCCCTGAGACGCCCCCAGAGTCCCCTCCCAGAGACCCCCACAGAGACCCTCCCCGAGACACCCCCAGAAACCTGCTCCAGAGACCCCCACAGAGACCCCTCCCAGAGACACCCCCAGAGACCTTCCCCTGAGACGCCCCCAGAGTCCCCTCCCAGAGACACCCCCAGAGACAACTCCAAAGACCCTCCCCCTGAGACCCCCACAGAGACCCCTCCCAGAGACACCCCTCAAGACCCTTCCCCGAGACCCCCCACAGAGACCCCTCCCAGAGACACCCCCAAGACCCTCCCCTGAGACACCCCCAGAGACCTGCTCCAGAGACCCCCCCAGAGTCCCCTCCCAGAGACACCCCAGACCCTCCCCTTGAGATCCCCCAGAGACCTGCCCCAGAGACCCCTACAGCCACCCCCAGCCCTTCCTGAGACCCCCAAAGTAAACCCCCAGAGACCCCCAGCCCCCCATGGACCCCAAGGCCCCCAAGATGCCCAACACCCCCCCAGCCCCCCCTCACCCCTGCGCCTGCAGCTCCTTCTCCTGCTCCTCTTCTTCCTCCTCTTCCTCCTCCTCAGGGGGGTCCTGGGTCGGGGAGGAGCAGTTGTGGGACCCCCAGCCCCCTGCCAGTCCCCCCCAGTCCCAATCCCTCCCCAGCCCCCAGCCCCTCCTCACCTGCCAGGGGCTGCCCTCAGCTGGGGGGAGCCTGGTCCAGGGCAGCTGCGGGAGAGGGAGGTCAGGGGGGGCTGAGCCACAGCTGGGGGCAGCTGGGGGGCAGCTATGGGGCAGCTATAGGGCCAGTGTGGGGCAGGTATGGGACAGTTATAGGGTGCAGCTATGGGGCAGGTGTGGGGCAGTTATGGGGAAGGCATGGGGCAGGGATGGGGTAGCTATGAGGCAAGTGTGGGGCAGGTATGGTGCAAGAATGGGGCAGTTGTGGGGCAGCAGTGGGGCATCTGGGGGCACGTGCAGGGCAGTTATGGGGTAAGTATGGGGCACTTATGGGGCAGGTGTGGGGCAGGCCTGGAGCAGTTATGGGGCAGGTGTAGGCCAGCTGGAGGGTATCTGGGGGCAGGTGTGGGGCAGCAGCAGGGCAGCTGGGGGGCAGCTGGGGGCACATGTGGGGCAGTTATGGGGTAGGTATGGGGCAGGTATGGAGCAGCTGATGGGCAGCTATGGGGCATGTGTGGGGCAGGTGTGGGCAGGTGTAGGGCAGGCGTGGGGTAGGTGTAGGGCAGCCATGGGCAGATGTAGGGCAGTTATTGGGCAGCTATGGGGCAGGTGTAGGGTAGGCGTGGGGCAGGTGTAGGGCAGCCATGGGCAGATGTAGGGCAGTTATTGGGCAGCTATGGGGCAGGTGTAGGGTAGGCGTGGGGCAGGTGTAGGGCAGCCATGGGCAGATGTAGGGCAGTTATTGGGCAGCTATGGGGCAGGTGCAGGGTAGGCGTGGGGCAGGTGTGGGGCAGGTGTAGGGCAGGTGTGGGGCAGCAGTGGGCAGGTGTAGGGCAGTTATGGGGCAGCTATGGGGCAGCTATGGGGCAGGTGTAGGGCAGGCGTGGGGCAGCCATGGGCAGATGTAGGGCAGTTATTGGGCAGCTATGGGGCAGGTGTAGGGCAGGCGTGGGGCAGGTGTGGGGCAGCCATGGGCAGATGTAGGGCAGTTATTGGGCAGCTATGGGGCATGTGTAGGGCAGGTGCGGGGCAGCTATGGGACAGGTGTAGGGCAGGCGTGGGGCAGCAGTGGGCAGGTGTAGGGCAATAATTGGGCAGCTATGGGGCAGGTGTGGGGCAGGTGTAGGGCAGGCGTGGGGCAGCAGTGGGCAGGTGTAGGGCAATAATTGGGCAGCTATGGGGCAGGTGTAGGGCAGGTGCGGGGCAGCAGTGGGCAGGTGTAGGGCAATAATTGGGCAGCTATGGGGCAGGTGTGGGGCAGGTGTAGGGCAGGCGTGGGGCAGCAGTGGGCAGGTGTAGGGCAGTTATGGGGCAGGTGTGGGGCAGCAGTGGGGCAGCCATGGGCAGACGTAGGGCAGTTATTGGGCAGCTATGGGGCAGGTGTAGGGCAGGTGCGGGGCAGCTATGGGACAGGTGTAGGGCAGGCGTGGGGCAGCAGTGGGCCGGTGTAGGGCAGTTATGGGGCAGGTGTGGGGCAGCAGTGGGGCAGCCATGGGACACTCACCGTGGGGCCGGGGCCTGGCACCGGGGGTGGCTCCCACTGGGTGGTGCCCGTTGGGACGTGCCAGTAGTAGGGCCCCGGGGGGTCGCTCACCCGCAGCCAGCCAGGGGGCAGCGCCGAGTCCTGCCCCATGCCCACGCCTGCCCACGGTGCCACTGGGGGGCAGAGGGCACAGCAGTGGGGCAGAGGGCACAGCAGTGGGGCAGGAGTGGGGCAGATGTGGGGCCGGGTGGCACTGGGGTGACAACAGGGCAGCACAGAGATGACGCAGGGTGGCGCTAGGATAACATCGGGGGGCACCGCGGTGGCACTGGGATGCAGATGGGGTGACACTGGTGGCACTAGGATGACACAGGGTGGCACAGGGGTGGCACTAACGTGGCACTGGGATGACACAGGGTGACACAGGCGTGACACGGATGAAAATGGGGGGGCATTGGGATGGCACAGGGTGGCACTGGGGTGGCACAGGGTGGCACAGGGGCCCACCTGCCTCCTCGGTGTCATCGCCGGGGGGGGTCCCGGTGGTGTCGCTCCCAGGGGGGGTCCCGGTGTCACCCCCGGGGGGGGTCCCTGCGCTGTCCCCAAGGGGGGTCTCAGGGTCCCCATCCCCGGGGGGGCTCCCGGTGTCCTCATCGCCGGGGGGGGTCCGGGTGTCGTCCCCCTCCCCGGGGGGGCTCTCGGTGCCCCCCAGTTCATTCCGGTTCTGGTCGCGGTTCCCCTGCAGCCATTTGGCGTTGGAGGGCACCGGGACCCCCGCCAGCCCCGGGCCGGTACCGGGGAGGCCTCCGAGGGGGTCCGCGTCGACCCCCCCCGGGCGGTTGTCGTTGACGAGGTCACTGCGGTGGTTCCGGGCCCGAGACATGGCCCCGGGGGGGGACACAGAGGCACCGGGACCCCCCCGGGACCCCACTGCCGCCGGTTCCTGCTACGGGCCCCGGGGCAGCGGCAGCGCCATCGGCTGGGGAGGGGCGGCCGTGAGAGGGGAGCCGGTAACCCCCCAGGCACCGACACCCCCCCAGACACCGAGCCCCCCCCCGGGACACCTCCCCCATAGCACTGGGGTGTCCCTCCCGGGTCTGCCCCCCCCTTCCCCGGGACGCTCCGGGAAACCCAGTCCCGGTGCCTCCCTTCCCCGGTGCCCCCCCGACAGCCCCCGGACACCGACCCGCTCCCCACCAAGGACCCCCTCTCATAATGTCCCCCCCGCAGGGTCCTGTCGCCCCCCTCTCCCTGGGGTCCCCCCGCGCCCCGGGTCCCGGTGTCCCCCCCGGTGCCACCCCGCAGTCCGTTCCCCAACCCCCGCCACGGTCCCGGGACCCCCTGACCTCCCCCAGCTCTTGTGTCCCCCCACCATGGGGCCCCTCGGAACCCCCCCGGTCCTGTCACCTCCCCCCGGACCACCTCGGGAACCCCAGGCCCCGTCGCGGCCCGGCCCCGGTACCTGCGGCGGCGGCTCCGGTAACGGGGAGGGGGGGGGGAGGGCAAGGGGGGAGGAAGGGGGGGAGGGGCTGCGGCGCCGCTTCCGCTTCCAGGGGCGGGGACAGAGCCCCCCCGGGACCCCCCCTTCGGGAACCGGGGATGGGAAACGGGGACGGAGCTGGCACCGGGAATGAGACCAGGAATGGGAAGGGGAAATGGGACCGGGACCGGGGGTGGGGATGAGCAATGGAGCTGGCACCGGGACCGGCACCGAGAACAGGAACGGGAACGGGGCTGGCACCGGGACCGGGGGTGGGGATGAGCAATGGAGCTGGCACCGGGACCGGCACCGAGAACAGGAATGGGAACGGGGCTAGCACCGGGACCGGGGGTGGGGATGAGCAATGGAGCTGGCACCGGGACCGGCACCGAGAACAGGAACGGGAACGGGGCTAACACTGGGGCCGGGGGTGGGGATGAGCAATGGAGCTGGCACCGGGACCGGCACCGAGAACAGGAACGGGAACGGGGCTAACACTGGGGCCGGGGGTGGGGATGAGCAATGGAGCTGGCACCAGGACCGGCACCGAGAACAGGAACGGGAACGGGGCTAACACTGGGACCGGGGGTGGGGATGAGCAATGGAGCTGGCACAGGAACCGGCACCGAGGACTGGAACCAGGATGGGGAACGAGATCGCCACCGGGAACGGGAATGGGAACGGCGCTGACCCCGGGAGAGGGGCCGGGAACAGGAGTGGGGCCAGGAAAGGCGCTGGCACAGCGCGAGGGGGCGGCACAAGCTGGCATCGGGAGCAGCACCGGGCATGGCAGCGGGATCAGGGCTGAGATCAGCACCGGGACTGGGGACGGGCACCGGAATGAGACTGGCACCAGCCCTGGCACTGAAGGATGCAGTGCGATGGGGCAGCACAGGGTGGCACTGGGAACGGGGCTGGGAACGAGGCTGGCACCGCGAGTGGGGGGTGAGACTGGCACCAGGAACACAACAGGAGCAGCAGTGGGGCTAGGGACTGGCACCGGGACTGGCAGTGGGAATGGAGTTGGCACTGGGACTGATGCTAGCACCAGGAATGGGCCTAGCACAGCCTGGTACAGCCTGGACTGGGTTGAACTGGGCTGTGCCAGGCTGCATTGGGCTGTGCCAGGCTGTACCGGGCTGCATTGGGCTGTGCCAGGCTGTACCGGGCTGTGCCAGGGTATCACAGCAGTACACTGGGGGCTGGAAGGGACCTCCAGGGCTCACCCAGCACAACCCTCTGTCAGGGCAGGGCACACAGTGCAGGGCATCCAGGGCAGGGGCACCCAGGGCATGCCACTCAGGAGCACATCCTGGGGAGGGGAAGCTCTCAGCCCCTGGGCAGCTGTGCCAGGGCTGTGCCAGCTTCACTGCAGAGCTGCAGCCTGTGCCCACTGCTCCTTGCCCTGTCCCTGGGCACTGCTAAGCAGAGCCTGGTCCCTGCCCCTCAGCCATTGATTGGCATTGACTGGGTGCCCCTCAGCCTCTGCCTGCAGCAGAGCTGCTCCAGGCCCAGTGGCATTCTCCTGGCACTGCCCTGGGCTCTCCCCGGCAGACCTCTGCCCCTCCTGAGTTGGCAGCCTGGAGCTGGGCACAGCACACTGGGGGTGGTCTGAGCAGGGCACAGCAGAGGGCATCAGAACCTCCTCAGCCCTGCTGGCCTTACCCTTCTTGATGCCCCCTGGGATGCCCTTGGCTCTCCTGGCCACCAGGGCACTTTGCTGTGCCAGGGAGAACTTGATGCCCACCAGGGCCCCCCCAAACCTGCCCTGGTGCCAGGGGCTGCTGCTACCCAGCTGCAGGGCACTCCCAAACCTGCCCTCTGTGCCCTCCCCCAGGTGGTTCTCATAAAGACACTGAACAGAAGTGTGCCAAGCACTGTCCCCTGGGGCACAGCACTGGGCACAGGCCTCCAGCCTGGCTCTGTGCCACCCTCTGAGCTCTGCTGTGGAGCCAGAACTCAGCCCGGGAGCAACCACCTGTGCCAACCACGAGCTGCCCCACCAGGAGTCCAGGCAGGTGGCACCCACTGCTCTGCCACCCTCTACCCCACATCCCTGTGCCCATGTGCTGGTGCCATGGAGAGTCACACTGGTGCCATACTGGTGCCACCTGACACCACACCACTGCCAGACTGGTGTTCGTGGTGCCACATCAGTGTCATGCTGGTGCCAGGCAGGGCCACACTGGTGCCACCTGACACCACAGCAATGCCAGGCTGGTACCATGATGCTCTATCAGGAGCTGTGCTGTGCCAGGCTGTGCCAGCCTCTCCTGGGTTATGCCAGGCTGTACGGGGTTGTGCTTTGCTGTGCTGGGCTCTACCTGGCCATGCCAGGTGGTGCCAGGCTGTGCCAGGCTATTGACGTCACATGAGCTGTCCCACGTCATCATCACAGGTTGGCACCACAGATAGGCACCACAGGTCCCTGCCACACACTGATGCCACAAGGTGGCAGCATGGCACTGCCACACACTGGGGTCACTGGCACCACCATGCCTTGGTGGCACTGGTGGCACACACTGGCACCAGCACACATGGGCACCACGTCCCTGACATCCACCAGTGGCACACACTGGCACCAGCATATCAGCAGCACACATGGGCACCACCTCACTGGCACACACATGGGCATGACATCACTGGCACACATATGGCCACCACATCCCTGGCACACACATGGGCACGACATCACTGGCACACATATGGGCACCACATCCCTGGCACACACATGGGCACCACCTCACTGGCACACACATGGGCACGATATCACTGGCACACATATGGGCACCACATCCCTGGCACACACATGGGCACCACACCACTGCCATACACATGGGCACCATGTCCCTGACACACACATGGGCACATCACTGGCAGACACATGGGCATCACATCCCTGGCACACACATGGTAACCACCTCACTGGCACACATATGGGCACCACATCCCTGGCGCACACATGGGCACATCACTGGCACACACATGAGCACCACATCCCTGGCACACACATGGGCACCACCTCACTGGCACACATATGGGCACATCACTGGCACACATATGGGCACCACACCCCTGGCACACACATGGGCACCACCTCACAGGCACACATATGGGCACCACGTCACTGGCATACACATGGGCACCATGTCCCTGGCACACACATGGGCACATCACTGGCACACACATGGGCACCACACCCCTAGCATACACATGGGCACCATGTCCCTGGCACACACATGGGCACATCACTGGCACACACCAATGCCACCCCCCGGCATACACATGGGCACCATGTCCCTGGCACACACATGGGCACATCACTGACGCACACCAATGCCACAAACTGGCACCAGTGGCTGGTACCAGCACAGGCTGCAGCCTCTGCCACCCTCCCTTGCTGCCATGCCAGTCCCTACCAGGTGCCACCTGCTGCCACTGTGCTTTGGCACTGTCACACCCAGCAGAGCCTGGCACCACGAGTGGCTGCCAGAGGCTGGCATCAGGGCACAGAGAGCTGACACACGGCGGTGGCACAGCAGAGATCACCTGACACTGGCACACACAGGTGGCACTGCCTGGGCACAGGGCAGGGACAGAGGACAGGGCCCAGGGGCCAGCTGCCACCACCTTGTCCCCCGTGTCCCCAGGGCCTGGCCCCTGGCCATGTCCCCACAGAGCCACCACCAGCTGTGCCCTCTGTCGGCTCCGTGCCTGGCAGTGGCTGGCACTGGGATGTGCCACCCACAGCTGTCACCCACAGCCACCACCAATGTCCCCAAGGTCCCCAGGACCCCCCCACACCCCCTTGGCCGCCACCAACCATGTCCCTAATGTCCCACAACCCCCAATGATGCTCCCAAGACCACCACCACTGTCCCCAAGGCCACCACCAATGTCCCCAAGGCCACCACCAGTGTCCCCATGGCCACCACTCACCCCCATGGCTACCACCAAGGTCCCTAAGGCCACCAATGATGTCCCCAAGGCCACCCCCACCCCTGTGACTCTCACCACCAATGCCCCCAAGGCCACCACCCACCCCCATGGCCACTACCAAGGTCCCCAAGACCACCATCAGTGTCCCTAAGGCCATCCCAAATGTCCCCAAGACCACCACCAATGTCCCCAGGGCCACCATCAAGGTCCCCAAGCCACAACCAATGTCCCCAAGACAACCACCCACCCCTCTGACCCTCACCACCAATGTCCCCAAGGCCACCACCAAGTTCCCAAAGCTATCACCAGGGTCCCCAAGACCACCACCAGTGTCCCTAAAGCCATCCCCAATGCCCCCAAAACCACCATCAAGGTCCACAAGGCCACCAATGGTGTCCCTAAGACCACCACCAAGGTCCCCAGTGTCACCATCAATGTCCCCAAGGCCACCACCAAGGTCCCAAAGCCACCAGTGATGTCCCAAAGACCACCACCAACGTCCTCAAGACCACCAGAAAGGTCCCAAAGCCACCAGTGACGTCCCCAAGACCACCACCAATGTCCCCAAAGCCACCACCAATGTCCCCAAAGTCACCACCAAGGTCCCAAAGCCACCAGTGACGTCCCCAAGACCACCACTAATGTCCCCAAGGCCACCCCCCACCCCTGTGACCCTCACCACCAATGTCCCCAAGGCCACCACCCACCCCCAAGACCACCCCAAACGTCCCCAAGCTACCTCCCCTCTCAACCCCCCAATGTCCCCAAAGCCCCCAGTGATGTCCCCGAGGCCACCACCACGACTTTACTTTGGGGGGAGGAGGGAGGATGCCGTTGCCATGGCGACCAACAGGGTCCCCAAGTCTGGTGGCATTTGGGGGGGGGGGGCGCTTGGGAGCTCTCCCCCCACTGCAGAGACGCATTTTGGACGAGACCATTGCGGGGTAGGGGGGGGAGAAGTGTGGTGTTCCCCACTCAATATCCCACGGGACCCCCTTCCCGGGGACTCCCCACTGGGGGACGCGTCGCAAGCGACGCGTCCCCCCCCTCCAGTGGAAAGTCCCCGGGAGGGGGATCCCGTGAATTTAAAGGGGGGGTTCCAAGTGTGGTGTCCCCCCCACGATGGAATGGTTCAGTCCTGCCCATCCCTGGCGCAGTCCGAGCGAGGATGCGCGGCGTGGGGTGAAGAGAGGAGGGGGCTTCGAGGGGGTGAGTGAATTTTGGGGGGTGGGGAGGGGGCGACGGTGATATGGGGGATGAGGAAGGGGGAGAAGGAGATTTGGGGTTTGCGTAAGGAGGAAGGGGTTTTGGGGGCGGGGAGGGAAAGGTGGGAGGGGGTCGTGGGGAGGAGGGGAAGGGGGCTGGGGAGGGAGGGTTGGGGGAAGGGATGGGGGGACAGGGACAAGGGGGAGGTGGGGACATGGGGGTGCGGGGATGGGACTGTGGGGGAACGAGTTGGAGGGGTGGGAGCAAGGAGTGGGGGGACAGGACGGGGGACAGGGGCGGGGGCTGTCTGGGGACAATGACGGGGGGAGGGAGGGACAGGGACAAGGAGGGGAGAGGGGACAGGAGGAATTGGGGGGCAAGGTAGGGAGGGTCTGGGGACAAGGAATGGGGGGCAGGGACGGGGGAAACAGGGACAGGACGGGGGGCAGGGACGGGGGGACAGGAGGATGTGGGGGACAGGGACGGGGGCAGGGACAGAGTCAAGGGGGCAAATCTGGAGGGGTCTGCGGGCAGGGAATGGGGGACAGGGACAGGACGGGGGGGGCAGGACAAAGGGGGTCTGGGGACCACGACACGAGGCTTGGGGGCACAGAACAGGGGGGTGAGGGATGGGGGGGCAGAGACAGGACAGGGACAGGGTGGGGGGCAATGGGCGGGGGCAGGGACGGCGTCGGGGGAGACAGGGAGGGGACCCCCGCGGGGGTGCACCGGGCCGGGCGGGATCGGCAGCGAACCCCCGGTGCCGGTGTCCCCCCCATGTCGCGGGGTCCCTCTCCCGCGGGGTCCCCCCGGTGCCCCCCGTGCCGGTGCCCCCCCGACGTCCCCCCCGTGCCGGTGCCCCTCCGGTGCCGCTGCCCGGTGCCCGGTCCCGGGGCGGGTCCCGCAATGGCGGCCGGGGCGGGGCCGGGCCTGGAGTCGCCGCAGCGCCGGCAGCGGGGCCGGGACGGGGCCGGTCGGTACCGGGGAGGGGATCGGTACCGGGGCCGGGGGTCGGTACCGGGGCCAGGGGTCGGTACCGGGAGGAACCGGAACGAGGCCAGGGGGAGGTGCAGCGAGAGCCGGGGGGCTGCCGCAGGGCAGGAACTGGAGGGGGTGGGGCAGGCGGGGGAGGCTGGGGGCAGGGGGCTGGGGGTGCCGTGGGGTTGGCAGGGGGCTGGGGTGCCGCGGGGCTGGGAGTGTCATGGGGTTGGCAGGGGGGCTGGGGTGCCGTGCGGCTGGGGGTGTCATGGGGTTGGTAGGGGGCTGGGGGTGCCGCGGGGCTGGGGGTGTCATGAGGTTGGCAGGGGGCTGGGGTGCCGCGGGGCTGGGGGTGCCGTGGGGTTGGCAGGGGGCTGGGGGTGCCGCGGGGCTGGGAGTGTCATGGGGTTGGCGGGAGGGCTGGGGTGCCGTGCGGCTGGGGGTGTCATGGGGTTGGTAGGGGCTGGGGTGTCATGGGGTTGGCAGGAGGGGCTGGGGGTGCCGTGGGACAGGCAGGAGGTTATGGGGCAGGCATTGGGGGCTGGGGCAGACAAGGGGGTCTAGGGGTGCTGCGGGGCCGGGGGTGCCGTGGGACAGGAAAGGGGGGCTGGGGGTTGCCATGGGGCGTGCTGGGGGTGCCGTGGGGCAAGCAGAGCAAGCTGGGGGTGTTGTGGGGCTGGGGGTGCTGTAGGACAGGCAGGAGGTTATGGGTCAGGAATTGGGGGGGGGGGGGTGAGGCAGGCAGGGGGGCCGGGAGACAGGAGTTGCGGTCTAGGAGGCTGTGGGTGGGTGCTATGGGGCAGGCAGAGAGAGCTGTGGGTGCCATGGGGTGTTGCAGTCATGGGGTGTATGGAGCTGGGGACCTGTGCTTCCATGGGGTGCTGGAGGCTGTGAGGGTGTGGGGTGCTGAGGGGGCTATGGAGTGCTGGGGGCTATGGGGTACTGGGGGACTATGGAATGACGTGGTGTGCCATGGGGTGCTGGGGGGCTCTGGGATGCTGGGGGGCTATGGAGTGTGGGGGTATGGAGGGCTGTGGTTGTGGGGGTGATGTTGGGGGGCTATGGGGTTCTGGGGTGCTGTGGGACCATGGGGTGCTGTGGGCATGTGGGGCTGGGGTTAGGGGGCGCTATGGGATGTGAGGTTGTGGGGTGCAGGGGGGGTGAGGTTATGGAGCTGTGGCGTGCCATGTGGTTATGGGGTGCTCGGGGGCGCTGTGGGGCTATGAGGTTAAGGGGTGCTGGAGGATGTGGGGCTATGGGGTGCTGGGGGTTATGAACCGCTGTAGGGCTGTGTGGTTTCCATGGGGCGCTGGGGGGCTATGGGGTGCTGGGGGGGTATGGAGTTATGGGGGGCTGGGGGGGCTCTGTGGTTTCCGTGGGGCGCTTGGAGGTCATTTGTGGGGCTGGGGGCAGCTGTGGAGGGCTGATGGTCAGCCGTGGGTCGCTGGGGGGTCCCTGAGCCGTGCCCCTGTGTGTCCCCCGGCAGCTGCGGGGCCCCCGCGGGGTCGGGGGGCGATGGCGGGGGAGGCTCCTCCGGGCGCGGCGCTGCCCCCGGAGCTGGAACCGCTGCGCTGCGGCATCTGCGGAGAGCACTTCCGCAGCCCCAAGGTCCTGCCCTGCCTGCACTCCTTCTGCCAGAGGTGAGGGCACTAGGTGGGCACCGGGGTGAGCACTGGGTGGGCAGAGCCAGAGCCCTGTGCCCCCTGCCCTGCCTGCACTCCTTCTGCCAGAGGGGAGGGCACTAGGTGGGCACCGGGGTGGGCACTGGGTGGGCAGAGCCAGAGCCCTGTGCCCCCTGCCCTGCCTGCACTCCTTCTGCCAGAGGGGAGGGCACTAGGTGGGCACCGGGGTGGGCACTGGGTGGGCAGAGCCAGAGCCCTGTGCCCCCTGCCCTACCTGCACTTCTTCTGCCTGAGATGAAGGCACTGTGGGCACCCTGGGGCCCACAGCCCTTTCCCAGCCCCCAGTCAGGTGGCACTGCCATACCTGGGGTGCCCCCAGTCCCATCTGCTCTCCCTGTGCCCTCCCTGTCCGTCTGTCCCTCGGATGTCCCTGCGGTTCTGCTGGCCCTGTGCCCTGCGGCCGTCTGGCCCTGTCCTGCCTGTGCCCCTGCTGCGTGCCAGCTGGCCTGGCACAGCCCCTACCTGTGCACCCTCCCTGTGCCCCTCTGTCCCTGTGCCACTCTGTCCCTATGCCCCCAGTCCCCCAGCACTGCCCAGGCTGGCAGAGGGCACCTTGGGGACCATCAGGGCCAGGCTAGCACTGGCCTGCCCAGGCTGAGCCCTGTCCCCTGGTGCCCCCTGATGTCTCCTGGTGCCTCCTGATATCCCCTGATGCCCCCTGACTCCCCCTGATCTCTGATGTCCACTGGTGCCCCCTGACCCCTAATGTCCCCTGCCATGCCCATGCCCCCTGGCTGTGGCTGTGCCATGCCCCTGTGCCCACTGTGCCCACAGGTGCCTGCAGGGCTATGTGCCCTGGCTGTGCTATGCCTTCTGTGCCATGCCCCTGTGCCCACTGTGCCCACAGGTGCCTGCAGGGCTATGTGCCCTGGCTGTGCTATGCCTTCTGTGCCATGCCCCTGTGCCCACTGTGCCCACAGGTGCCTGCAGGGCTATGTGCCCTGGCTGTGCTATGCCTTCTGTGCCATGCCCCTGTGCCCACTGTGCCCACAGGTGCCTGCAGGGCTATGTGCCCTGGCTGTGCTATGCCTTCTGTGCCATGCCCCTGTGCCCACTGTGCCCACAGGTGCCTGCAGGGCTATGTGCCCTGGCTGTGCTATGCCTTCTGTGCCATGCCCCTGTGCCCACTGTGCCCACAGGTGCCTGCAGGGCTATGTGCCCTGGCTGTGCTATGCCTTCTGTGCCATGCCCCTGTGCCCACAGGTGCTTGCAGGGCTACGTGCCCTGGTTGTGCCCATGCTCCCTGACTGTGCCTTGCCCCTGTGCCCTCAGGTGCCACCAGGGCTATGTGTCCTGACTGTGCCCATGTGCCCATTGTGCCCACAGGTGCTTGCAGGGCTACATGCCCTGGTTGTGCCCATGTGCCCTGACTGTGCCATGTGTCCTGACTGTCTGGTGTCCCCTGACTGTGCCATGCCCCTGTGCCCACAGGTGCCTGCAGAGCCATGTGCCCTGGCTGTGCCCATGTGCCCTGGCTGTGCCCATGCCCCCTGACTGTGCCATGCTCCCTGGATTTGTCATGTGCTTTGTGCCCCCTGTGCCTGTGGGGCTACGTGCCCTGGCTGTGCCATGCTCTCTGACTGTGCCATGCCTCTGTGCCCGCAGGTGCCTGCAGGGCTACGTGCCCGCGCAGAGCCTGACGCTGTCGTGCCCGGTGTGCCGCCGCAGCTCCATCCTGCCCGAGGCCGGGGTCTCGGCGCTGCAGGACAATCGCTTCCTGACGCTGCTGATGGAGCAGCTGCAGCGCCCCCCGGCGGCGCCCCCCGGCACAGCGCCCCCCCCGCCGCCGCCCCCCGCGCAGCCGCTCTGCTGCCCCAACCACGACGGCAAGGTGGGCGCGGGGGGGGCGCACCCGGAGCTGGGGGAGGCCTCGGGGGGAGCTGCAGGAGATGGGGGTCTCTGGAGATCTGGGAGGGGCTGCAGTGATCGAGGGAGGCTGGGGGTGTCTCTGGAGATCGGGAGTGGGGAGGGAGGGGTGTGTGCAGTGATGCAGGGGGCTGGGGAGATCCGGGGGCTGCAGTGATAGAGGGGGCCTGGGGAGATCTGGGTGGGCTGTAGGAGCTGGAGAGTGTCCAGGAGACTTGGGGGAGTGCGGATCTGGGTGGGGAGGGGTTTTGGGAGCACTGGGAGGGTGCTCGAGGGGGTTCAGGGTGGGCTGCAGGAGCTGGGGTGTCTGGGGGCCTAGGGGATTGGGGGCTGTAGGCATATGGGGGGCTGGGGGCGGCCAGGAGGGTTGTAGGGGCTCAGGGGGATGGGAAGGACCTGGGGAATGTCCTAGGAGGTCGGGGGGGGGGGAGGGGGTTGCCAGGGGCTGGGGGCTGCAGGGGAGGGGAGGCTGAGGGCACTGGGGTGCTCTGGGGGCTGCAGGAGATGGCAGGGGGAGGCAGGGGGCTGGGGGAGCCTGTGGAGACGGGGGGAGGCTGTAGGGGTCCCGGGGGGGGCTGCAGAGGCTGGGGAGGTTTCGGAGGTCTCTGGAGTGGTCTCTGAGGGGGTCCTTGGGGGGTTCTGAGGGCGTCTCTGGGGGTGCCCATAGCCCCTCACCTGCGGGGGTCTTTGGAGGTTTCTGGGAGGGTCTCTGTGAGGGTGCCCATGGCACTGATGCCAGGGGGTGCCCCGGGGGGTGCCCAGGTGATGGAGTTCTACTGTGAGCCCTGCGAGACAGCCATGTGCCAGGACTGCACCGGGGGGGAGCACCGAGACCACCCCACGGTGCCCCTGCGAGAGGTCCTGCAGCAGCACAAAGCTGCCCTGCAGCTGCAACTCGACGCCGTCCGCGCCAGGTACCTGTGCCAGCGGGCACTGCCACGGGCACGGCCTGCCAATGGGCACTGCCTGCCACCGGGCACTGCCAGTGCTGCACCATGGCAGGACCCCTGCAGCACCACCTAGACAGAACTGGGCATGGGGATAGAAACCAGGGTGGGCAGAGGGGGAGGGGCACCAGCAGGGGTGATGGGGCACTGGAGGAGGTGAGCGGGCGCTAATAGAAGTGAAGGGGCACCAGCTGTGTGCCGAGGCTGTGGGTGCCAGGTCTGGGTGAGGGGCTGGGCCAGGGTGCCAGGGCTGCTCTGGGGGTGCCAGGGTTGGGTGGGAGGGCTAGGCCAGGGTGCCAGGGCTGTGCCAGAGCTGCCTCATGGTGACAGGGCTGTGCCCACTGTGCTCAGGCTGCCCCGGGGCTGACAGGGCTGGGCTGGAGGCTGCCCTGGTGGTGCCAGGGCTGTGTTAGGGCGGCCTGGGTGACAGCACTGGGCCAGGGCTGTGTCAGGGCTGCCATGGGGGTGCCAGGGCTGACAGGGCCGTGCCCGCGGTGCCCAGGCTGCCGCAGCTGTCGGCTGCCATCGGGTTGGTGTCAGAGATCAGCAGACAACTGGGCGAGCGCCGGGCAGAGGCTGCCGCCGAGATCGGTGCCACCTTCCGCGAGCTGGAGGAGGCTCTGTGCCAGCGCCGGGCAGAGCTCGAGAGGGACCTGGAGGCCACCTGCGCTGCCAAGCAGAAGGTGAGGCCTGGGGGCACCCCTGGCACACTGCATCCTACATCCTTCCATTGATGGTTCCCAGCCCATTGCCGTCCCACCCCTGATGGTGCCCATCCCCACCCCGTGCCATACTGAGATGCCCATCCCCACCTCCATGCCATCTGTGACACTTCCCCTCCCCACACCGTGCCGTGCCCATGCCTGCAGGCGCTGCAGGCCCAGCCGGCAGCGCTGTGGCAGAGCCAGGCACAGCTGCTGGGCAGCCTGTGCCACACCGAGCTGCCCATGCCATCAGTGTCAGTTCCCACGGCCGTGCCACGCTGAGGTGCCCGTCGGTGCCCGCAGGTGCTGCAGGCGCAGCTGTCGGCGCTGCGGCAGGGCCATGCGCAGCTGCTGAGCAGCCTGCGGCTCACGGAGCGGGTGCTGGAGCGCGGCTCGGCGCCGGAGGTGCTGCTGGTGCGGAAGCCGCTGGGCGAGCGCCTGGCGGAGCTGGCGGCGCGGCGCATGCCCGAGCAGCCCCACGAGAACGCGCAGCTCGACCTCGCCGCCGACCCCGCGCCCCTGCGCCGCGGCATCCTGGCGCTGGGCGCCCTGGTGACCACCAGCGCCACCGCGCACCAGACGGTGGCCAGCGGCGAGGGCCTGCGGCAGGCCGTGGTGGGGCAGCCGGCGTCGCTCAGCGTCACCACCAAGGACAAGGACGGGCAGCTGGTGCGCTGCGGCAGTGCCAGGCTGCGCTTCCAGGTGGGCACCGCCGCGGGGAAGAGGGTGCTGGGCACGGGGAGGTCGCCTCGGTGGTGAAAATGGGGGGCTGGGAGGAGGTCATCTTGAGGTGGAATGTGGGCATAGGGAGGTCACCACGGGGGAGGGAGGGCATCCTGGGGTGGGCATGGGGAGCTCACCTCGGAGGTGGAAATGGGGGGGGGGGAGGGCATTCTGGGGTGGAATTGGGGAGGTCAGGTTGGGTGGAAATGTAAGGGGAGAAGTCATCCTGGGGTGCTTGGGTAGGGTGTGGGTATGGGGAGGTCACCACGCGGGGGGGGGGAGTAGGGGGGAGGGCATCCTGGGATGGAATTGGGGAGGTCACCTCGGGGGTGAAAAGAGGAGGAGAGGGCATTCTGGGGTGATGCAGTGGGCACGGGGAGGTGGCCCTGCGGTGCTGAGGAGGGCTGTGGGCACGGGGAAGTGCCCCGGCGGTGCTGGGGAGGGCTGTGGGCATGCGGAGGTGCCCCCGGGGCGCTGGGGGGTTCCGTCACCCCGGGATCTGGCGGCGGCGCCCACAGGTGACAGGCGCGGACGGGACGCCGGCGGAGGCGGAGGTGCTGGACAACCGGAACGGGACCTACGAGCTGCTGTACACGGCGCGGGGCGAGGGGGAGCTGCTGCTCTCCATCCTGCTCTACGGGCAGCCCATCCGCGGCAGCCCCTTCCGCGCCCGCGCCCTGCGGCCCTGCGACGTCCCGGCCGCCGCCGACGACGCCAAGCGCAGGGTCAAGTCCCCGGGCGGCGGCGGCGGCGGCCACGTGCGGCAGAAGGCGGTGCGGCGCCCGTCCAGCATGTACGGCAGCGGCAAGCGCAAGGACAACCCCATCGAGGACGAGCTCATCTTCCGCGTGGGTGAGGGGCACCGTCCCGGCACCCCCCGGGGGGACACGGAACGCCCTGAGCCCCATGGACCACCCCAAGACCCCCTGAGCGCCCCTGGCCCCATGGAACACCCTGAGAGCCCCTGAGCCCCATAGAGCACCCTGACCCACCCTGATCCCTATGGACCTAATGGAGACCCCCTGAACCCTGTGGACCACCCTGACCCTATGGACCCCCTGGAGCCCCCCCAGCACCTGCAGAACACCCTGAGACCCCCGACCCCCCACGGACCACCCTGATCACTATGGGCCCCTGAAGAGACCCCCAGGCACCTGCAGAACACCCCAAGATCCCTTTATCCCCATGGACTACCCTGAGACCCCTGATCCCTATTGACTCCCTGGAGCTCCCCCCGAGCCCCCATGGACCACTCTGAGCCTTTTTGGTCCCTTGGAACACCCTTATCCCTATGAACCCCTTGGAGACCCCCCCATGGCACCTGCAGAACACCCTGAGACCCCCCTGAAACCCCAGGACTCTGCAGACAGACCCCTCAGGACCCCCCAGGTCCCCCTGGCCATGCCCCCTGAGAGTGGTGCCCCCCCAGGAAGCCGTGGCCGGGAGAAGGGAGAGTTCACCAACCTGCAGGGCATCTGCACCTCCAGCAGCGGCCGCATCGTGGTGGCTGACAGCAACAACCAGTGTGTGCAGGTGGGACGGCCTGGCACGGCCTGACATGGCCCTGGTGCAGCCCTGGCATTGCCCTGGTACAGCCCTGATAGAGCCCTGACATTGCCCTGACGACACCGCCCTGGCACAGCCTTGCCACAACCTCATCCCCATCCTTGTCCTGTCCCTGGCCCCATCCTTGCCCTATCCCTGCCCACATCTTCTCCTGGCCCCTGCCCCTATTCTGTCCTCATCCTTGTCCTGTCCCTGGCCCCATCCTTGCCGCATCCCTGCCCACATCTTCTGCTCCCTGTCCCTATTCTGTCCCCATCCTTGTCCCCATGTTTGTCCCATCTGATCCCCATCCTTGTCTCCATCTCACTCCCATCTCGTTCCCATGCCTGTGCCTACCCTCACCTCCTGGTATCCCCCACCCTGGACCCTGTTCACAGTGTTCCCCAACCCTGTCCCCTTGGTATTCCCCAGCCCTCTGCCCTTGTCCCCTGGTGTCCCCCAGCCCCGTGCCCCTGCCCCTGTCCCCTGGTGCCCCCACCCTGTCCCCGTGCCCGCCGTGACCCGTGGGTGCCGCAGGTGTTCTCCAGCGAGGGGCAGTTCCGGCTGCGGTTTGGGGTCCGCGGGCGCTCCCCGGGGCAGCTGCAGCGCCCCACGGGGGTCACTGTGGACACCAACGGCGACATCATCATCGCCGACTACGACAACCGCTGGGTCTCCGTCTTCTCGCCCGAGGGCAAGTTCAAGGTCAGGGGACACAGGGGGCAGGCTGGCCCCTGGTGGGGTCTGCTGGGACATAGTGGGGCCTGGTGGGCCGTGGGTGGATGTGGTGGGAGCTGGTAGGGTCTGCTGGGTCATGGTTGGATCTTATTGGCCGTGGTGAGGTGCGGCGAGCCACAGTTGGATGTGGTGCGCTGTGGTTGGATGTCACTGGATGTGCTGGGCTGTGGTGGGGGGTCTGCTGGGTTATGGTTGGATGTGATTGGGTTCGGTGGGTCATGGTTGGCCATGGTGGGGCATGGTGGGATCTGTTGGGTCATGGTTGGGTTTGGTGGGCCCTGGTTGGGTTTGGTGGGCCATGGTTGGATGCAGTGCACTGTGGTTGGATGTCACTGGATGTGCTGGCCTGCGGTGGGGGTCTGGTGGGTCCTGGTTGGGTGAGGTTGGCTGTGGTGTCACATAGTAGGACTGGGTTGGATGTGGTTGGAGGAGGTGGGTCCCAGCAGGCTGTGACGCGTCTGGGTGGTGCCAGGGGCAGACTGTGTGGGGGGGGTCTGGGTGGGGCCAGGGGCAGCCCAGGGCAGGCTGTGGGGGGTAGGGGTGGTGCCAGGGGTAGACTGGGAGGGGGGTCTGGGTGGGGCTAGGGGCAGCCCTGGGCAGGCTGCGGGGGGTGTGGGCGGTGCCAGGGGCAGACTGGGAGGGGGGTCTGGGGGGGACAGGGGCAGCCCCGGGCAGGCTGCGGGGGGGTGCGGGCAGTGCGGGGCAGCGCCGGAGCCGCCCTGACGCCTGCCCCCTGGTGGCGGCAGAGCAAGATCGGCGCCGGGCGGCTGCTGGGCCCCAAGGGCGTGGCCGTGGACCGCAACGGCCACATCGTGGTGGTAGACAACAAAGCCTGCAGCGTCCTCACCTTCCAGCCCAGCGGGAAGCTGCTCACCAAGTTCGGCTCCCGCGGCACGGCCGACAAGCAGTTCGCAGGTGCCCAGGGAGCCACCGCCGCGGGCAACCCCCTGCTGCGGGCACCCACCCACCCCGGCCACCCCCTCCACCAGGCACATCCTTCCCCGCGGGCACCACCCCTGCTGCTGCAGGCACCGCCCCTGCCGCAGGCACCTCCCCCAGCGGGCACATCACTCCCCGTGGGCACCACCCCTGCTGCGGGAACCTCCCCTGCTGCAGGCACCCCTCCCCACGGGCACCCCCACGGGCACGACCTCTACAGGCATGGGGATAGGGATGGGTTCTGGGCTGGAGCTCCAGGCTCAGCTCTGGGTCTGGTTCTGGGATGGCACCGTGGGGGAGTGGCATAGCTCATGGCCTGGTGCTGTGGCACCTCCATGCCCAGGGCTGGGGCTGGCATTGAGTTTGGGGCTCTGGGTTCAGGTCTGGGGCTCAGGTCTGGGTTCTAGGTTACCGCTGGGCTCTGGGGTTGGGTTCTAGCTTTTGGGTGTTGGGCCTGGGCCTGGTTTTGGGCTCTGAGCTGGGGCCTGGTTCTGGCTTCAGCTTCTGGGCTCTGAGCTCTGGGTTCTAGGCTGGAACTGGTTCTGGGTTCTAGGCTGGCTCTGCTGTGTCCTGGTCCCAGTTCAGGTTCTGGGCTCCAGGTTCCAGATCCCAGATCCCAGTCCTGCTCCTGTCTCATGTTTGGGGCTCCAGCTTCTGGGTCCCACCATGGGCTGGGCACACCCCTTGTGCCACCTCCCTGATGGTGGCTGTATGGCACTAACTGGGCACTAGCCGGGCACCAGCTGTGCCCAGGCCCTGCCCTGTGCCCTGACCCTGTGCCTCCCCAGGGCCTCACTTCGTGGCTGTCAACAACAAGAACGAGATTGTGGTCACCGACTTCCATAACCACTCTGTCAAGGTGGGCACCAGCCCTGCCCTGCTGCCACCCCAGTGCTGTGCCCCTACTGCCAACCCACAGTGCCATCCTCCAATGCCATCTCCCAGTGCCATGTCCCCACTGCCACTCCCCTGGTGCCATCCCCCTGTGCTGTCTCCCAGTGCTGTGCCCCGGTACCATCCCCCCAGTGCCACCCCTATGGTGCCATTCCTCTGGTGCCATGCTCCGAGTGCCATCTCCATGGTGCCACTCCTCTGGAGCTGTCCTGGTGGTACCACTCCTTGGTGCCATCCCCCCGATATTGAACCCCCCCGGTGCTGCCCACATGGTGCTATTCCCCTGATGCCATCCCCCCAGTGCCACCCCCCTGGTGCCATGTTCCTAGTGTCATCTGCATGGTGCCAGCCCTATGGAGCCATCCTCCCAGTGCCAATCCCCATGGTGCCACCCCCATGGTGCCACGGCCCCGGTGCCAAGTGCAGTGCCCACGGTGCCCACAGGTGTACAGCGCGGACGGGGAGTTCCTGTTCAAGTTCGGGTCGCACGGGGAGGGCAACGGGCAGTTCAATGCCCCCACCGGGGTGGCAGTGGATGCCAACGGCAACATCATCGTGGCAGACTGGGGCAACAGCCGCATCCAGGTGCCAGGGCACAGGGGGGCACAGGGGGGGCACGGGGATAGGGGTGGGTAACAGCCACATCCAGGTGCCAGGGCACAGAGGGTGAAGGGACAAGGAAGGACACAGAGAAGGGGCACAGCAGGGGGCACACAGGGTGGGGGGACAGAGCAGGACACACTGAGACCCAATCTGGCACCAGCACCAGGGAGGTGCCACCAGCAGCCTGTTCTTGTCCCCATCCTGTCTCTGCCTTTGTAACATCCCTGTCCCTATCCCCCTCCCTATTCATGTCCCTTTCCCCATCCCTGTCCCTTTCCCCATCCTGTCCCTGTTTCCGTCCCGATTCCTGTCCCTGTTCCCATCCCTGTCCCTTTCTCCATCCTGTCCCTATCCCTGTCCCTTTCTCCATCCTGTCCCTATCCCTGTCCCTGTTCCCATCCCTGTCCCTTTCCCCATCCCTATCCCTGTCCCTTTCCCCATCCTGTTCCCATCCCTGTCCCTTTCCCCATCCCTATCCCTGTCCCTGTTCCCATCCCTGTCCCTTTCCCCATCCTGTTCCCATCCCTGTTCCCATCCCTGTCCCTTTCTCCATCCTCTCCCTATCCCTGTCCCTTTTCCCATCCCTGTCCCTATCCCTGTCCCTGTTCCCATCCCTGTCCCTTTCTCCATCCTCTCCCTATCCCTGTCCCTGTTCCCATCCCTGTCCCTTTCCCCGTCCCTATCCCTGTCCCTTTCCCCATCCTGTTCCCATCCCTGTCTCCATCCCTGTCCCTTTCTCCATCCTCTCCCTATCCCTGTTCCCATCCCGGTCCCTTTCCCCGTCCTGTTCCCATCCCGGTCCCTTTCCCCGTCCCTATCCCTGTCCCTTTCCCCGTCCTGTTCCCATCCCTGTCCCTTTCTCCATCCTCTCCCTATTCCTGTCCCCATCCCTGTCCATTTCCCCATCCCTGTCCTGTCCCCATTCCCGTCTCCATCCCTTTCCCTGTCCCTTTCCCCATCCCCATCCCTGTCCTCACCATGCCCCGGGCTCGTGCCCCACACGGGGGGTCTCAGCATGAGGGAGGCAAAATCCCTGCACTCCAGAGGGGCATCAGGGCACTTGGGGGGAGCTGGGCTGTGTGTGGTGACTCCAGGGGGCATCAGGGGCAGTGGCTCACTGGGGGTGTTGGGGACCCTGGGGATGCTGGTGCCATGGGTGGCACTGGGCACACTGGGGGTGACATGGGTGGCCCTGGGAGTGCCAGGCACCCTGGGGATGCTGGTGAGATGGGTGACACTGGGGGGGGGCGGGCAGCCTGGGGATGCTGGTGAGCTGGGTGGCACTGGGGGTGATGTGGGTGGCACGGTGCCCCCCGCAGGTGTTCGACAGCTCTGGCTCCTTCCTGTCCTACATCAACACCGCTGCAGATCCTCTGTACGGCCCCCAGGGGCTGGCGCTGGCCCCCGACGGCCATGTCCTGGTGGCTGACTCTGGGAACCACTGCTTCAAGGCCTACCGATACCTGCAGTAGCCCTGGGGACGTGGGGACAGGCCTGGGGACGTGGGGACATCAACACAGTCTCTGCTTCAAGGCCTGCTGATACCTGCAGTAGCCATGGGGACAGGCCTGGGGACGTGGGGACAGCCTTGGGGACGTGGGGACAGCCCTGGGGATACCGCTCCAGACACTGCTTCAAGATCTTCTGCTACCTGCAGTAGCCCTGGGGACAGCCCTGGGGACATGGGGACAGCCTTGGGAACAGCGACCCAGGCTCTGCTTCAAGACCTTCAGCTCCCCACAGCAGCCAGCACCCTGGGGACAGCCCCAGGGACAGCAACCCAAGCACTGCTTCGAGACTTCGTGCTGCCTGCAATAGCCTTGGGGACAGCAGCTCAGTCACAGCTTGGAGGCCTACCACTGCCTGCAGTAGAGCTGGGGACAGCCACAGTGACCTGGGGACACCTGGCACAGCCTTGGGGACAAGAACCCAACCCCTGCTTCAGGAGCTGCCACCACCACGGGGACGCTGGGGACAGCCATGGGGACAAGGTGGCAACCACAACTTCAGGAACTCCTACCCGCAGCAGCCAGCACGATGGGGACAGCCCTGGGGACAGTGACCCAGCCACAGCTCCAGGACCTGCAGCTGCCAGCAGCTGTCACCACCATGGGGACACAAGGGGCAGGCTGCCAGGGACAGAGGCCACCAGGCCCCCAGAAGGTGCCCCATGGCCTCCCTGCCCCATAGCTGCTGTTGCCCCCCAGGGTGCTGCCCCACAGCCAAAGCAGCCGCCGTGGTCTTTGTCACCCCCCTGCTGTCACCCCCCCCCAAGTGCTGCCCCATGGCCCCACAGCCAGTGCTGCCCCCCCAGCTGCTGGTGCCCCATGGCCACCATTGCCCCCCAGGTGCTGCCCCGTGGCCATCGCTGCCCCCCAGGTGCCACCCCCCCAGGTGCCACCCCCCCAAGTGCCACCCCCCCAGTCTCTGCGTGCACTTTATCTGGGGGGGACAGGGATGGGTCTGGCCGTGGGGCAGCTGTGGGGCTGTGCTCGTTCCCCTCCCCCCATCTCCTGCCCCAGCGCTGGGGGGCCCAAGCAGAATGTGTGGGGTGGGGGAGCCGGGGGGGGGGCCGGCCAGGATGGGGACTGGATGCTCCTGGAGACCCCTGCCCCATAGCAGGGTGGGGTGGGGCTGGTTGTGGGGCAGCCGTGGGGGAGGCTGTGGGGCTGGCACACGCTGACCAACTCTGTACAAAATAAAGTCTGCTGGAGGTAGCTCTCTGCAGGGGTGCCCAGCTGGCTGCAGGGGTGCCCAGCTGGCTCCACTGCCCTGCCCCAGACCTCCCTGGGCAGGGCAAGTCCTGCTGTGCCCTGACAGCCTGCAGCAGCGTGGGCGGGGTAATGGCCTTCAGCAGCCCTGGGTGCCAGCTCTTGAGTGCCAAGCCCCAGGGCCATGCTTCTGGTTTAATGAACGGGATGCCATGGGGACAGTGCCAAAGGCTTCACAGGTGCCCAGGGAGATGCCCTCAGGGGCTCCTCCCTTGTGCCCCAAGAGCAGCAGCAGGCTCTGCCCATGCCATGGTGGTTGCCACCTCTCTGTGTGCCACAGCCAGGCCTCCAGGAGGCTCTGCTCCATGCCCATGCCAGGCGGGGATGTCCCCAGGCTGCCAGGGCCCTTCTGATGTGCTGGCAGTGCCAGAGCAGGGGGCAGGGCTGCAGAACCCCAGGGGTGGAGGCTGCAGCAGTGCCCTGGGCAGACCATGCCAAGGGCTGGGAACCCTTCCAGCATAGAAACATTCCCTGGCACCCAGCCTGAGCCTGCCCCAGAGCTGCTTGCTCCCTGGTACCAAGGAGCAGAGGCTGCCCCCTCCTCTCTCCAACCTCCCTGCAGGAAGCTGCAGAGAGTGATGAAGGCTTCCCTCAGCCTCCTCCTCTCCAGCCTGGACACCCCCAGCTCCCTCAGCTGCAGAGTGATGAAGGCTTCCCTCAGCCTCTTCTTGCTTCAGGCCCTTCTCAGCCTCCTTGCCCTGCTCTGGACACCTGCAGCTCCTCAAGGTGCTTCCTGCAGGGAGGTGCCCGGGGGTATGCCCAGGGGGTGTGCCCCTCCTGTCCCTACTGCCCACGAGGATGCCATTGGCCTTCATGGGCACCTGGGCACCGCTGGCTCCTGGGCAGTGGCTGCCAAACAACACCCCCAGGGCCCTCTCCAGACTGCAGCTTTCCAACCACACATCCCCAGCCCTGAGCTCACCACGGGGCTGCGGTGCCCCTGGCACGGGCACCCAGGGTTGTGCCCCAGGACCTGGCACTGGGGGTCACATCCCCAGCAGGTCACATCCCAGCCGGTCACAGCGCCCCCAGCCGGTCACAGTGCCCCAGCAGGTCACATCCCTGGCCCGGTGCCATCTGCAGGCTCCCTGAGGCTGCCTGGGTGCCCTCACCCAGGTCAGTGTTGGGCACACTCACGAGCCTCCAGTGCCAAGCGCTGGGCACACCGCTGGTGCCAGGCTCAGCTCCATTCCCAGCAGCCAGCTCCTTACCCAGCACAGAGGGCACTGCTAAGCCCTGTGCCAGGAGCTTCTGAAGGAGCTGTGGCAGTGCCAAAGGCTTGACCAAAGCCCAGGCAGGCACTGCCCACAGCCCTGCCCGTACCACCAGGTGGGCAGTGTGGTGCAGAGCAGGGCAGGGCAGGCAAGACCTGCCCCTGCCCAGCCCCTGTCACCTGGGCCTGCTCCTTGGCACCCTGCTGTGTGCCAGAGCACTGCCCTTGGGATGCCATGCTCCATGGGCTGGCACCCAGCTCCACCTGGCAGGCCTGGAGCTCCCTGGACCAGCCTGGCCCTGCTTGTCAGTTGGCATCACCCTCACCCTCCATGACCCCAGCAGCTCCAGACCCATGTGGACACTGTGCCCCTGGGCACCCTGCTCCAGGTGCCCCTTCTGGAGACGGGGTGGGGCTGGGTGGGCTCCAGAGGTGCCCCTAACCCCACAGGGTGGGGCTGAGGCCTCCCAGGACCCCAGCCCAGGGCCAGAGGTGGCCAAGGCCAGGCTGTGCCAAACCCCAGAAGCTGCCCTTGCCCAGGGTGGGGTCAGAGCCAGGTGTCCCCCAAGACGCCCCCTGCCCCCCAGCAGCAGCTCCAGGGGCTCCGATTGGTACCAGTTTTATTCTTGGGGAGGGGCTGGGGGTCACAGGATGGGGAAAATTCAACAAAACCCTGAGGTTTTGCCTCAAAAGTGCCCAAGTGCTGGGGGGGGGTGGGGGGGCTGGGGCTGAGCCCCCCCCGGGTCACAGCGGCCCCCCATGACACAGCCACCAGTGTTTGGTCCCTGGTTGGAACCCCCTCCCCCCCACCCCCCCCAGCTTCCCCCGGGTCAGGGGAGGAGGCAGAGGGGCACAGAACCCCCTCCCCCAGCCCCAAAACAGCCCTGGGGGGATGGGGGACCCTGTGACCCCCTCAACAGAGCCATCCAGGTGTGGGGGGGAGTGTAGTGTAGAGGGCATAGAGTGCAAGAGCAGCTGCTGGGGGGCAGCCGGGAGGGGACCCTGGCACTGGGGGGGGCTGGAGGGGCTGGGAACAGGCTGGGGACACAGAGACACCCCCCCAGGACATGTTGGAGACCCATGGACCCCCCCCCCACCAGGACAAGGTGGGGACCCACAGCCTATCCCTGGGGACCCTGTGCCCCCCCCCAGGGTCAGTTTGGGTACCCAGAGCCCCCCCCAAGGCCACCCTCTGAGGGGGGAACAATGCTGGAACTAGGGGGGGAGGGCAGGAGTCCTGGGGGGCAGGATCCCCACAGCAGCAGGGGGCACCACCAGGAGGGTCCCAGGGGATCAGGCTCAGGACTTCCCCAACCCACAGCAGCAGGGGGAAGGGGAGGGGGAGGGGGTCTCTGCTCCTCCAGCCAGGAAGGGGTCCCCAGGGTGGGTGCTGAGGGCGTCTCTGCTCCTCCAGCCAGGAGGGGGTCCCCAGGGGGGTCACTGCTCCTCCAACCAGGAGGGGGTCCCCGGGGGGAGTGGTCCCAGAGGGGTCACTGCTCCTCCAGTCAGGAGGGGGTCCCGGGGGGGGTCACTGCTCTTCCAGCCAGGAGAGGGTCCCCAGGGGGGCTTACTGCTCCTCCAGTCAGGAGAGGGTCCCCGGGGGGGGTCACTGCTCCTCGAGCCAGGAGGGCTTCTCGGCGCCCGGGGGCCGCAGCTTGATGTTGAACTGCTTGAGGCTCTGCTCCAGCTGCTGCTGGTTGCCAGCGAAGTAGGCAGAGATGGCGTTGTGGAAGAGCAGCAGCTGCTTGTGCATCACCTTCACCTGCGGGCACCAACGGGCACCGTGGCACCGCACGCGGGCACCATGGCACCACACACAGGCACCGACACCATCCTGGCACCGCACACGGGCACCATGGCACTGCATACAGCCACTGACACCATCCTGGCACCGTACACGGGCACCATGGCACCGTACACAGGCACCGACACCATCCTGGCACCACACACAGGCACCATGGCACTGCACACAGGTACTGACTCCATCCTGGCACCACACACAGGCACCAACACCATCCTGGCACCGCACGCGGGCACCAACAGGCATCGTGGCACTGCCCACAGACCCAACCCACAGATCCCAGCACAGCCTGGCACAGGGGCAGGGCAGAGGGTGAGGACGGGGAGGTGGAGGAAAGAGAAGTGGGAGAGGAGTAGGAGGAAAAGCTGAGCCAGAAGGGACAAAGAGAAGGTGAGAGGGAAGGAGGAGGAGGAGCAGAGCCAGGAGGAGCTGGAGAAGGCCAGAAGCAGCCAACAGGCAGAGGGTGGCACAGGGGGGCACTGGCAGAGGGGGGCACTGACAACTGCTCCCCTGCCACTCCTTCAGGGTCTCTTGGATGCCACCCACCCATAGAGACCTCAGTGGCACAAGGAACAGCTGGCAGAACCCACAGCTCCCTCCCAGCCCCACACTGTGCCCACCGCACAGTCCCAACCCAGCCCCTCTCTCCCATGCCCACACCCCCAGCCCCGTGCCCAGGTGCCAGCCCCATGCCCACATCCCACCCCCATCCCCGTGCTCAGGTGCCAGCTCCATGCCCACATGCTGGCCCAATGCCCAGGTGACAGCGCTGTGCCCACCTTGTTCTCCTCCAGGAACTTGAGCTTGATGGCCACGTCTGCCCGCAGCCTCTCGTACTTCTCCTTGTGGCTCTGGAAGTGGCTCTGGGCACTGTCCAGCCGGCACAGGCTGCTGGCATCCCGTGGTGCCAGGCTCAGCTCCTCCAGGTCCGTGCGGTACGCGTCGTACTCCAGCCTGGCACCGTGGTGGGGGTGGAGGAGAAGGAGATCAGGGAGGGGAGGAGACAGAGATGAAAGTTGGGAGAGCAGCACAGCCATGAGGGCACAGGCAGCAGAGCACCACAGCCACAAGGGTGCCACAGCCATGAGGGCACAGGCAGCAGAGCACCACAGCCACAAGGGTGCCACAGGCAGGAGAGCACCACAGCCACAAGGGTGTCACAGCCATGAGGGCACAGGCAGCAGAGCACCACAGCCACAAGGCTGCCACAGCCACGAGGGCACAGGCAGCAGAGCACCACAGCCACAAGGGTGCCACAGGCAGGAGAGCACCACAGCCACAAGGCTGTCACAGCCATGAGGGCACAGGCAGCAGAGCACCACAGCCACAAGGCTGTCACAGCCATGAGGGCACAGGCAGTAGAGCACCACAGCCACAAGGCTGTCACAGCCATGAGGGCACAGGCAGCAGAGCACCACAGCCACAAGGCTGTCACAGCCATGAGGGCACAGGCAGGAGAGCACCACAGCCACAAGGCTGCCACAGCCATGAGGGCACAGGCAGCAGAGCACCACAGCCACAAGGCTGTCACAGACGTGAGGGCACAGGCAGGAGAGCACCACAGCCACAAGGCTGTCACAGACATGAGGGCACAGGCAGCAGAGCACCACAGCCACAAGGCTGTCACAGCCATGAGGGCACAGGCAGTAGAGCACCACAGCCACAAGGCTGTCACAGCCATGAGGGCACAGGCAGCAGAGCACCACAGCCACAAGGGTGTCACAGACATGAGGGCACAGGCAGGAGAGCACCACAGCCACAAGGCTGCCACAGCCATGAGGGCACAGGCAGCAGAGCACCACAGCCACAAGGCTGTCACAGCCATGAGGGCACAGGCAGCAGAGCACCACAGCCACAAGGCTGCCACAGCCATGAGGGCACAGGCAGGAGAGCACCACAGCCACAAGGCTGCCACAGCCATGAGGGCACAGGCAGCAGAGCACCACAGCCACAAGGCTGTCATAGACGTGAGGGCACAGGCAGGAGAGCACCACAGCCACAAGGCTGTCACAGACATGAGGGCACAGGCAGCAGAGCACCACAGCCACAAGGCTGCCACATATATGAGAGCACCACAGCCACAAGGCTGCCACAGGCAGGAGAGCACCACAGCCACAAGGCTGCCACAGGCAGGAGAGCACCACAGCCACAAGGCTGCCACAGGCATGAGTGCAGTACAGGCACAAGGGCACCACAGGCATGAGGGTGACTACAGCCAAGAGGGCACAACTGTAAGGGTGCCACAGGCATGAGGGCACAACTCTAAGGGCAGCACAGCAGGAAGGCAGCACAGCCACCAGCGGCCCGCAGGCACGCAGCCCTGCCCCCCGTGCCCGGTGCCCGCCGCACCTGGCAGTCTCGTACTGCTTGACAGTCATCAGGGTGTCCTCCATGGTCTTGTTGACCAAAGTGTTGATGCTGGAGACGAAGAAGTTGACAGCGCCCAGCAGGGTCTCTCCGTTCTTGCACAGCAGCTTCTGCGTCTCTGCGTTGTACCCAAACTCCTCCTGCGGGCACAGGGGGCACAGGGACAGGGCCACAGCTAGCGTGGAGAAGATCTGCCCCAGCACCACCACCCCATGGCCCTCAGCACCACAGCTCCAGGCCTTGGAGACACCTCCAGCCATGGGGACTCCACCACTGTGCCCTGGACAACCTGCCACAGGCCTGGGCACCCCTCAAGGGGCACCAATTGCTCCTCAGGGCCAAGCTCAACCTGCCCTGCCACAACCTGAGGCCATCTCCTCTTGGCCCAGCCCTCAGGAGCAGCCCTTGAGCCCCAGCTGGCTGCAAGCTGCTCTCAGGGAGCTGCAGAGAGCCACAAGCTCTCCCCTCAGCCTCCTCTGCTGCAGCCTCAACCCCCCCAGGGCCCTCAGCTGCTCCTCACAACTTCTCCACAGCCTTCTCCTCCTTCCCCACACCCCTCCCCAGCTTCCTTGTCCTGCTCTGGCCCTGCCCCAGCCCTCAAGCTCCTCCTGGCACTGAGGTGCCCAACCTTGCCCCCAGGCTTGCAGCTGTGGGCTCCCCAGTGCCCAGCCCAGGGGCACCATCCCTGCCCTGCTCCTGCTGCCCACATCATTGCTGCTGCAGCCCAGGCTGCTGCTGCCCTCCTTGCCCACCTGGGGCTGACCCAAGCCCAAGAGGCTCAAAATCCTTCCCCCAGGGGGCACTGAAGCAGTACCCAGGGTCGGGGCTGGTGCCTGGGTGGGGATGGGTGCCAGGGCTGTGTTCTAATGCCAGCAAGAAGTTTAGGTGCCCTGTGTGGGTCTATTGCTTAGGGTAGTGCCCAGGGCAAGGGCTGGTGCAGGGATGGGTTTTGGTAGCCAGGTTGAGTCTGGTGCCCACATCTCTCCCTGGGCACAAGGAGTCCCAGCACCCGGTGCCCACCCCAGCACCCAGCAGGCGATGCCCACCTGCAGCTCAGGCGACTTCTGGCTGAGGTCGGCGAAGGCGTCGCCCAGGGCGTGCTGTGTCTGCACCAGGCTGTAGAGGTGGGCAGTGAGGCCCCGTGCCAGCTGCAGGATGCCCTCGTAGCGCCGCTTGGTCTCCCGCAGCAGCTCGATCTGAGCCTCCAGCTCCAGGTCCACTGTGCGCGAGCCTCGCCCGAAGCGCTCCGACAGCAGCTGCTTGGTGCACTGCAGGCACAGCGGGCATCAGCCGTGCATGGGCACCGCCAGGCACGGCAGAGGGCACGGGGGGAGGGGCAGGTGCCCGCTGACCTTGTAGGTGTTGATGCCCCACTTCTTGACGATGTCGAACTTCTCCACAGCGATGCCACGCACCAGCTCCTCCCCGCCAGGTGTGGCACTGGCATGGGGCTGGTGCAGCGTAGAGCCTGCGGGTGGGGATGGGGTGGGCACAAGGTACTGCCAGGTGAGCCGCACGGCCATGCCGGGCACAGGGCAGGGGCACTGCCCGGCCCAGCACTGTGACAGTGCCAGGTTTGCACAGTGGCAGTATCGGGCACAGGCTAAGCTCAGTGGCACTGTCAGGCTCAACACAGTGGCTCTGCCAGGCTCAGCACAGTGGCACTGCCAGGCTCAGCACGGTGCCACTGCCAAGCTGAGCTCAGTAGCAGTGGCAGGCTCCCCACACCTCCCTGCCCACCCCGGTGCCCGGGTAGCCCCAGGTGCCCCTGGCTGGGTGGTACCTGCTGGGGGGGGCCGCGCCATCCTGCCAGCTGCCGCTGCGCTGGGGGGCACAGCTGGTCCGCGGGGGGGGGCACGCAGGAGACTGCCTGCAAACCGGGCAGGGATGGGCACGGGGACAGGGATGGGCGTGGGGATGGGCACATGCACAAGGACGGGCATGGGGATAGGGAGGGGGACAGGCACAAGGATGGGCATGGGGACAGAGATGGGCACGGGGATGGGCATAGGGAGATGGGCAAGGGGTGGTGGCAGCAAGGACAGCAACAGAAGGAGATGAGTAACAGGGACAGACGTGAGATGGCTGCTGACAGACAGACACTCCTGGACCCCCCTGCAGCCCCCTGGGCACAGGGGGCCAGGGCCAGGGGCATGGGGACAGACCCACAGCAATGGGGACAGGGACACACCAGAGATGAGTGGGACAGGGGGACAGACCCAGAGGGACAAATACATGGGGACAGGGACAGACCCAGTGTGATGGGGACAGGGGGATGAGGCCAGCCCCAGTGTGCCAGGGCCAAGGTGCCAGCCCCAGTGCAGGGCAGCATCATGGAGCCTCCACTCACTGCCAGGGAAGCAGCCAGGAGCCAGCACCCAGCAAAGGGCAGGGGCTGGCAGGGGCACCCAGGGGTCGCCAGGGGCACCCAGCCCAGAATAGGTTAAAGCAGGCCTGGAGAAGGCTGCAGGAGTTGAAGCTGAAGCCACCTTGCCCAGGTAGAAGGCACCATGCTGGGCAGCAGCCCTTGCACAAAGGGCAGTGCCTGGGCAGACCCAGGTGCCACACCCACAGAGGGGACACCACGGGCACCAGCCCAGCTCCAGCCCTGCCTCTGCCCAGGTGCCCACACAGGACATCCCCACCTGGCACTACCACAGGCCAGGACCTGGCTCTGCACCTTCCAGCACCACCACCCTGCACCCACCCAGCTCAACATCAACACAGCGCCACTCCCACTGATACCAGCCCCAGTGTCAGGCTGTGCCCACCTTTAATAGTGCTGGTGGGGATGATGCCCTCAGCGGTGCCCCCGTAGCCGCCCGACACGATGCTGGTCTCGTTCAGGTTGGGCCCCGACACCATCACCTGCTGCAGGTCCTGCCAGGGAGCAGAGCGGGCACCTGAGCCTGGCACCACCTGGCAGCACAGCCTGTTACAACCTGGTACAGCTTGGCATGGCCTGGAACAGCTAAATGCAGCCTAGTACAACCTAGCAGAAGTTGGCACAACTTGGTATGGACTGGCACAGCTTATCACAGCCTTGGAAGGGCTAAACACAGTCTAGCATGACCTAGTACAAGCTGGCACAGCTTAGCATGACCAGACACAGACAAGTCTAGCCTGGCACAGCTTGGCACGGCCAGGTACAGCCTCATATAGCCTGGCACAGCTTGGCACGGCCAGGTACAGCCGGGTACAGCCCAGCACGGCCGGGGGCTCAGGGAGGTCCCTGCCAGGCACCCACCTGCTCCAAGCTGTCGTCCTCGGGCAGGCTGCCGGCGTCGCCGTTGCTGCTGATTGGGATCTCCATGGTGGCCGCTTTGCCCAGGAGCCCTTCCGACATCCTCGGGGCTGCGGGGCAGCGGCACACCGTCACCGGGGCACCGGCACCCAGGCACTAGCACCCCGACACCGGTACCCGGGCAGCAGGGCACCAGCACACTGTCACCCGGGCACCGTCACCGGCACACCGGGCCCCGGCACACCGGCACCCGGGCCCCACCCCGTCCCGATGCAGGCAGTGGGGCCGGCCCTGGCCCGCAGCCCGCGGCCACGTCCTCAGCCGGGAGCTGCTGCGCCCAGACCTGTCCGGGCACATTCCAGCGCGGGCGGTGCCTGGCACCCGATCCGGGCCGCGGGCTCCGTTAACCGCCCGGCTAGGCAAGGTCACAGCCCCGGGGACCGGAGAGCAGCGGCCACGGGGAGAAGCGCAGCGAGAGCGGGGACGCAGCACCCAGCCCTAGCCGGCACCCTCCGGCATCTGCCCGCAGCGGAGCCGCCAAGCCCGCGGCGTTCGTGGGGCTGATCCCACCGCTAGCCGGTGCCCAGCCCAGGGCAGCCCCATGGGGGCGACGAGCCCCTCCCGGTCCGACCGGGAGTCCCCAGCACACAGGGACCACGGGGGTCCGGCTCCACTTCTCCCGGGGAGGGCGCGCGGCGCCCGGCCCCGCCTCACAGGGGACCCCCGGGAGAGGGGAACTCGCCAGGCCCAGGGGAAAGCAGCAACAGTCGTCCGCGGCCCCGGCCCGCGGTCACCCCCCCGGCCCGCCGGCGGTCGCCCCGGGATCCGGCTGTGCCGGAGGGGCCCTGCCTGCAGCAGCCGGCACCGGCACGGCCCCAGGCGGCAGCACTGCTCCAGGCACCGGCACGGCCCCAGGCGGCGGCACGGCCCCAGGCCCCGCAGGCCGCGTTCACCGGCCCCTCTCCCCCCGGCTGCCTCCGGTTCCCTCCCGCCCCGGGCCCCAGGCAGCCCTCGGTTCTGGCCTTTCCCGCTCTCGCGGCGGCCCCGTGCCGCTCCCCCGCCCACCTGCGCCGCCCGGCCCCGGCCGGGCCCCGCCGCCCGCAGCTCGGGAGCCCCGGATCCGCCTCGGCCCGGGCCCCGCCGGAAGCCGCGTCACGGCGCGAGACGGGCCCGGAACTGTCGTCACCAGAACGCGCCGGGAGATGGGTGTGTGTGGGGGGGTGCCCCATGCGCCGGAAGTGACGTTAGCGTCGCCGTTAGCGCCGCCGTGCGGCCCCGGCGAGGGCGGCGTGACCGTGCCGGGGCACCGCGGGATGGACCCCGCGGCCGAGCACCAGCAGCAGCTGCGCAGTGTGAGTGCGGCCGGGCCGGGGGCTCCAGGCTGGGCTGGCAGGCCCGGGGGCCCAGGGCTGGCACGAGGGCCGGGGGGGTGTCTGGGATGCCGTAGGGTCCCGGTCCTCGAGAGCTTCAGGAGATCTTGGGTACGGGGAGGGTACCTGAGGTGCCGAGTCTCGGGATGTCCCGAGGGTCCTAAGTGGTCCCAGGAGGGGTTCAGGGGTAGTGGGAAGCCCTGGGTTGAGTGGATGTTGGGGTGGTTGGGGTGTCCAGAGGGGGTCCGAGGTTGGGGGGAGGTGCTGGGGGCTCCGCAGATGCGGTCCTAGGGTTGGTACCGGCTGTCCGCGAGTTCTGAGGGGCCAAGGTCCCAGAGCTGCTGAGGGTTCTGGGGGCTGCCTGCATGGATGGCGGGGGGAGGGGAAGTGTCCCACATCCTGGTGGGGCCGGGGGTGTTGGGGTCTCCCGAGGGCCCCTGGCTGCTGGAGGGGGTCAGTAGATCCAGGGGGCGCTGGGGATCCAGGTGTCAGGCCCAGGGTACGTTGAGGGCTGGGGGGGCCCCGGGTTGGCAGGAGGCCTGGGTGGGCCTTGGGGGGTGCCAGGGATGTCCTGGGCTGGCAGGAGGTCCCTGGGGCATCCGAGGGGTGCCTGGTACTGAGCAGCCCCTGCCGCAGCTGAGGGACTTTCTGCTGGTCTACAATCGGATGACTGAGCTCTGCTTCCGCCACTGTGTCTCCAACCTCAACTACCGGCTGCTCACCGGACAGGAGGTGAGGCCTGGCTCCACCCCGAGCCACCCTGTTCCCCCGCTGCGACCCCCGGTGCCCCCGTGACGTGCTCTGCCCGCAGGAGCGTTGCCTGGACGGCTGTGCCGGGAAGCTAGTGCACGCCAACCACCGCCTGGTGCGAGCCTACGTGGCCACCATGCCGAGCATCCTGCAGCGCCGAGCACAGCAGCTCCAGGAGCCACCCCCCGGCGCCTCTCCTGACCCCCCAGCAGCACTGGGCCCTGGGGAGCCCTCGCAGGGGGGTGCCAGTGCTGGGACGTAGCCCAGGTGCTCCCTGTGCCCACGACGCCAGCAGGAGATGCCAGTACCCAGTGCCGCGGTGCAGGCCTGGCAGATGGTGTCTGTCCCAGTGTGGAGCTGGGAGCCTGCACCAAGACACAGCCAGAAGGATCCTGAGGGTCCGTGTCTGATGGTGGTGGCACCAGGAGCCCCCTGGCCATGGCTGTGCCAGGGTGGGGGGCACCAAGAATGGGCAGCAGCATCTCCACTGGCACTGGAGATGCCACCCAGGCTCTGCCCCAGCGCTTCCTGCTCCAGGCCTGGGCTGGAGACAACTTCTGGAGATAATAAAGGTCCTGGGGGTGACCTTCTGCTGCTGGGAGCCTGTGAGGAGTGGCTGAGGGAGCTCTGCTGGGTTTGGTTGGACTCCATCACTTCTGAGGCGTCTCCAACCTCCCCAGAGATCAAGGAGTAACACTCTGCCAGGGCAGCGCTGGCCCAGGGTGTCCAGGGAGGTGGGAGATGCTCCATGGCTGGCACCATGCCAGGGCAGGTTGCTGGGAGCTTTGAGCTCCCTGCCCTGCTTGGGGATGTCCCTACAGGGTTGGACCAGATGACCTTGGGAGGTCTCTTCCCCCCCAAACCCTTTCATGGCTGATGCCTGTGCCCAGGCTGAAGGTGCTGCAGCCTCCAGCTGATGACTCCAGGCTGAGGACCCTACCAGGGGTGCAGGACAGCAGCTAGGGTGAGGTTGGGCTTGGGGGAGGTCTCCACCCTCCTGTTCCTGCCCAGCCAGCACCGACCCAGTGCCAGGAAGGCCTTGGGGTAGGGCCAAGAGCCTGAGGAGGAGGAGATGGTGGAGGAGAAGGAGAAGCAGAAGGAGAGGAAGAAGAGGAGGCCTTCAGCAACCTGCTCCAGGAGGAGGTGTGGGCAGGGGATTGGCAGTGAATGGTCTTTGAGGTCCCAAATGATTCCATGACATGGAGGAAGGAGAAGAAAGTGGAGATGGAGAAGAGAGGGGAGATGGAAAAGACAGAGGAGAATCATAAAATTGAGCAAGAGACCTCTCTACACCAATACAGTCTGTGATAAGGTATAAAAGGAGATGAGCAGGGAATGGAGCAGAAGGAGATGGAGCAGGGGGTGGAGCAGCAGGAGACATGTCTACACAAATAGAGTCTATTGTGAGGTACAAAAGGCGCCGCTGCCCTGAGCTCTGCGCCATAAATAAGGCCCCGGGGGGACCCGCGGGGCCCGGCTCCGGGTCCAGCCCCACCGAGCCCCCTCCCCAGCCGCCCCCAGCCCGGCCCCGCCGGGTCACTTGAGGTCCACCTCGAAGTCCAGCACCAGCAGCTTGGTCTCCTCGGTGCCGTTGCGGCTGCCGACGGCGCAGACCAGCTTGGTGTTGGAGGCGCGGATCCGCCAGACGACACCGCCGCTGCCGCCGCTCTCCAGCGCCACCAGGTTGCGCAGGAACTCGCCGGTGCGCAGGTCCCACAGCTTCACGGTGCCGTCGTCCGAGGAGGTCACCACGAACTTGGAGCTGAACTGCAGGCAGGTCACGGCGCTCTGGTGCTTGCTGGGCCCTGTGGGACCGAGCGGCTCAGCGCTGCCGCTGCCAGCCCCGGCTGGCCTCAGCAGTGCCACCGCCGCCACCCACCGAGCCCGGTGCCAGCTGCCTGCGGGCAGGAGGTGCTGCACCGGGCAGAGGTGGGGCAGAAGGTGGTTAGAAAGGAAGAGAAAATGGAGGAAGGGAAACAGATGGAGACAACAGGGGATGGAGAAGAGGAAGAAGGGGATGGAACTCCACCCCGGAGTCACCAGCACAGCTCAGCTGTGGACCTGCTGAAGCACCTCCAGAGGTGCCCCTGAGGACAAGCAAGAGAAGGAAGCTCTGCAGTGGGGAGAGGCTGGGTGGGGCTGTTCTGGGGAACCTGCTCCAGGGGCAGAGGTCTCAGCTCGTGGCAGGGCTGGCACTGAGTGGTCCTAGAAGGTACTTCCTACCCAAAGCTGCTGTGCTTCCATGACTCCATCAGGGAACATAGGGCCAGAGCCAGGCCCAAGGGGGAATGGCTTGGAGCTCCAGGAGGGAGCCTCACAGCAGAGAAGGAAGAAGGGAGAAGTTCTTCAGCTGAAGGCTGGGGAGAGCCTGACCCAGGCTGCCCATGGAGGTGGGAAATGCCCTCTGGCTGGCACCAGCCCAGGGCACACTGGTTGTGGTTCTGAGCTCTGCTTGGTGCTGTTCCTGCTGGGGTTGTGCTGGATGAGCTCTGGGCCCCCTTCACCCCCCCGGTGCCCCCAGACTCACCCTGCAGGGTCTGCAGGCACTGCCCTGTTTTGATGTCCCAGATCTTGACAGTGGAGTCGGCATTGCCGGACACCAGGATGTTGTCCCTCAGCTCCATGCCACTGGTGAGGGACTGGTGTCCCATCAGGGTGTGCAGGCAGTTCCCACTCTCCACATCCCAGACACGGATGGAGGTGTCCAGGGAGCCGCTGACGATGTGGATGCCATCGAACTGCCAGGACAGCAGGGGTCAGCCCTGCCTGGCCTCCAGGGCAGGGATTGTGCCCCTGGACTGGGCACTGGGGAGCTCACAGCTGCAAGCCTGAGGGCAGGGTTGGGGCCTCCCTGCCAGGAGGACCTTGAGGGCTGGGGCAGGGCCAGAGCAGGGCAAGGAAGCTGGGAAGGGTTCTAGAGAAGGAGCGGAAGGGTCTGGAGAAGTTGTGAGGAGCAGCTGAGGGCCCTGGGGGGGTTGAGGCTGCAGCAGAGGAGGCTGAGGGGAGAGCTTGTGGCTCTCTGCAGCTCCCTGAGAGCAGCTTGCAGCCAGCTGGGGCTCAAGGGCTGCTCCTGAGGCCATCTCCTCTTGCCCCAGCACTCAGGTTGTGCCAGGGGAGGTTGAGCTTGGCCTTGAGGAGCAATTTGTGCCCCTTGAGGCTTGCCCAGGCCTGTGCCAGGCTGTCCAGGGCAGTAGTGGAGTCCCCATGGCTGGAGGGATTGCCAAGGCCTGAAGCTGTGGTGCTGAGGGTCATGGGGTGGTGGTGCTGGGGCAGGGCTGGAGCTGTGCTTGGCCTGCATCACCTTAAAGGTCTTCTGCAGCTCAACCTCTCCAAGCTCCCTCAGGTCCCCCTTGGACCCAGGGGGCAGAGATCTGGCTCCAGGACTCTAGGACAGGCTGCCAGAGAGGCTGTGGTACCCAGGGGAGGCTGTGGCTGTCCCCTGCTGGAACTGCCTGGGCTGGGTGAGGTGGCATTGGAGATGGAGAAGGGAATGGAACTGGCTGACCTTTGGGTGCCAGCTATGGGCACAGGCTGTGTGCCAGGGTGGTGGCACAGGGGTTCCCTATGGTGGTAGGGCCAGAAGGGTGGTGCCTCTGCAGTGGGTGGGCCACAAGGGAAAGTGCCCCTGCGGTGGATGTGGGGTGGGGGGTGGTGCCGCCCCCCGTGCCCACAGACCTGCAGCGAGTAGACTCTGTTGGTGTGCCCCTGCAGGGTGTGGGTGCAGCTCTCGGTGTCGGGGTCCCAGACCTTGACGGTGTAGTCGTAGGCGCCGCTGACCACCCGGTGCCCGTCGTACTGCACGCAGCGCACGGCCGCCACGTGCCCCAGCAGCACGTGCAGGCACTGCCCGCTCTCAATGTCCCACAGCCGCAGCGTGGCATCCCGAGACCCGCTCACCACCCTGCGGGCACCGAGGGCACCGTCACTGCGGCCACCATGGGGCACTGCAGGCAGCGTTGCCCTATGCTGGGCACCATCGCCACAGGGTGCACTAGGCAGCATCACTCAGTGGGCACCCTAGGGTACCTCAGCCTGCACCTGCTGGTCTGCCTGACCCCAGTCCTGTTCCCATGCCCATTCCTTTGCCCATTCCCATCCCCATTCCCACATATTTCTTGTTCCCACTCCGGTTCCCATTCCCTGCCCACGCCCATTCCTGTATCTACACCCCTGCCCATGCCCATTCCCATCCCTGTGCCCACCCCATACCCATTGCTGGGTACCTGCTGCCATGCAGATGCATGCAGTATATGGTGGCGATGTGCCCATAGTGCCCACAGTGCCCACGCCCACCCCACAGTGGGTACCTGGTGCCGTGGAGGTGCATGCAGCGCACGGTGGAGGTGTGCCCGTACAGGGTGTGCAGGCAGCGGCCGCTGTCGGCGTCCCAGACCCGCAGGGTGCGGTCGGTGGAGCCGCTGATGACCGTTGAGCCGCGGAGCTGCGACGACCACACCCCACCGGTGTGCCCCACCAGCGTCTGGATGCACTGGGGACAGCGCAGGCACACTGTGGGCACTGCTCACAGGCTGCCCCGCACCCCCCGCGGTGTGCCCCACCAGCATCTGGATGCACTGGGGACAGGGCGGGCACACTGTGGGCACCGCTCACAGGCTGCCCCACACCCCCCCGGTGTGCCCCACCAGCGTCTGGATGCACTGGGGACAGCGCAGGCACACTGTGGGCACTGCTCACAGGCTGCCCCGCACCCCCCCGGTGTGCCCCACCAGCGTCTGGATGCACTGGGGACAGGGCGGGCACACTGTGGGCACCGCTCACAGGGTGCTCCACACTCTACCCATGTGCCCCACCAGGGTCTGCCCACACTGGGGACACTGTAGGGTCACCACCCACAGGCTGCCCCTGCCCCACCTCCCGCTCTGTGCCAGTGCAGCTCAGGAGCCCCCAAGCTCCCTGCCCACCCACAGGGACACCTCTGTGCCCATCCCTGGAGCCGCAAAGGCTTCTCCCCAGCCTGGCCACAGCCAGCAAGAGCCTACCCAGGAGGGACCTCCTGATGGTCTTTCTATGCTAGGAAGGGACACCCCCAGGGCCAGGCAGTGCCAAGAGAAGGGTTTGGCACTCAGAGAGTCAGCAACAGACCAGAGGAGGTTCCTCAGTAGGAGGCTGGGGAGAGCCTGGCTCAGGGTGCCCAAGGAGGTGGGAGATGCCCCTTGGTTGGCACCAACCCAGGGCAGGTTGTTTGGGACTCTGAGCTCTGCTTAGGGCTGTCCCTGCTGGCTGCAGGGCTGGCACCAGCTGACACTGGCAGGTGTTATGGCCTTTGAAGGTGCCCTCCCAAGGAGCAGCTCCGGGGCCTCTGGTGGGACAGGAGAGCAGCCACAGGGGGTGGCACGGGGGTGGGGTGGGAGTAGTATGGCAGTGGCTGTGCCCGTTGGGGTGTTCTGGGGGTGTCCTTGCGGCTACCCTGGGGGTGCCCTCAGGGGTGCCGTGGGTGTGTCCTGGTGCTGTCCCGGGGCTGTGTGGGTGGCCCGGGGGCTGTCCCGGTGCTCACCTCGCCGGTGAGTGCCGACCAGACCTTGAGGGTGTTGTCATCGGAGCCGCTGACGATTCGGTTGCCGCAGAACTGCAGGCAGGTGATCACGTGATCGTCGTGGCCCTTCAGCACCTGAGGACGGACAGACAGCAGCTGGGAACACCTCAGGGCAGTTGAGGTTGGCCCTGAGGAACAATTTGTGCCCCTTGAGGGTTGTCCAGGCCTGGCCCAGACTGCTAAGGGCAGTAATGGAGTCCCCAGCCCTAGAGGGGTCTCCAAGCTCTGGAGCTGTGGTGCTGAGGACCATGGGTCAGAGGAGCTGGGACAGTACTGGGGTGGTAGTTGTTTCCCTTGCCCTGCCAGCCCCAGCCGGTGCCCACCTTGGGGGGCCGCAGGTCGCCGCTGCGCCAGTTGGCGTCGATGCGGTGCTGCCGCAGGAATGCCAGCTTCCAGGGGCTGTGCATGAAGCCAGGGCTCAGCAGCCGGCGCCGCCGCGGGGCCAGGGGCTCCTCGATGCCTGCGAGGGCGACACTGGGCGTTGGCACCACACTGGGGGCGCGGGGCAGCGCAGGGGGCACCGTCGGGGGGTCCTCACCCTCCTCGCGGCACTTCTCCCTCCAGAGCAGGTTGTCCTCGGCCAGCAGCCGCCAGTAGCGGCAGGTCTGGGCCGCACGCAGCAGGTCCCGGGGCTCCAGGAACGAGAGGACGTAGAGGGCAAGCTGCAGGGGGTACCGGGCACTGCCAGGGCTGCTGCCTGCTGCCCGGCCCCCCAGCACCCTGCCTTGCGGCATGGGAGCCACCAGCACCCAGGAGAGGTCCCCAGGAACCCCCAGCCCCCTAGAAAGAGAGGTCCCAACAGCCCCCGCTGTGGGTGCCCCCTGTGCCCACGCCATGCCCACCTCCTTGGGCAGCAGGGAAATGAAGTCCCTCTGGAACTGGGGCTCGATGACCTGCATCATGTGCCGGATCTGGGGGGGCTCGCAGCGGTCGATCAGCTCGTCCAGGGCCAGCAGCTTCTCCTGCCCGCTCCAGCGCTGCGGGCACAGCAGGCACCGTGACAGCACCCCCCAGCAGAGTGCCAGCACCCCCTGAGCACTGTGACAGCAGCCCCCCAGCAGAGTGCCAGCACCCCCCCGGGCACCACCACCCTCCAGCTGGAGCTGGCACTGGGATCGCCACAAGCCCTGCGAGGCGGAGCTGGGGTAGCAGTTGGCACAGCCCTGCAGGATGGGCACCAGGAGCCCTCCTGTGCTCCAAGGCACAAGGCCCTGGGGGAGGGGACTCAAACCCTCCCCCAGGAGGCTTCCTGGCGCTGGAGCCCCAAGGCTGGGCACCCCCAGCCCCAAGCCCCTCGGTCAGTCCCTGGCAGTGCCTCAGCAGCTACCTGGAAGGTCTGGAGCCAGTCCTGGAGCTCGGGTGGGGGCACCACGGAGGGCATGCGGCGGCGGCGGCCTGGAGCCCCCTGCGCATTCCTCAGGTCCCCAAAGGTGGTGGTGGGGCTGGGGGTGCAGGGACCCAGGGTCCTGGGGGCACCACGGCACAGTCAGGACCCTAGAAGTGTCCCCATGGACCACCAGCAGCCGGGAGAAGTCCAGAGGTCTCCTGGTCCAACCCTGGCGGCTCTGGGCTGTCCCCAAGGATGGAGACCTCACCAGCCCCACCGAGAGACCACCAGAAGATCCCCAGGAGACCCTCAGGAGGTCGCCAGCTGACTCCTGGGGGTCTCTGCTCACCTGCTGAACTCGGAGCCCCTGCAGAGCTTCTTGCCTGGGGCCAGAGCTCCATCCCCACCTGGCTCTGACTTTCGCTTCCCCTGCAAGAGAGAACAACCAGGCTGGGGTAGGGCAGAGGGCACCAGAGGAAGGCCCAGGGCTCCAGGGACTCCCCAGGCCACCAGTGTGCCAACCACGGTGCCAGGGACCCAGCTTGCAGCACCCCTAAGCACATGCTCACACCGTGGTCTGCAGAGAAACTGCTGGGTACTGGAACCATGGAGGGGGTGGGGTGGAAGGAACCTGGGAAGCACTGGAGAGCTCTAGATCAGGGCTCTGAGCATCTGCCCTGGGCTTGTCTGAGGCCTTAAGATGCCTGCAGAGCCTCCTCCAGCAGCCACCCTGGCACCAGGGGCGGCCCCACACCAATTAAAGCTCCTCCCAACCATGCTCAGAACCCCCTGAGATGCCCTCACATCCCTCAGAACCCCCTAAAACGCCCTCAAGTCTTTCAGAACCCTCTGAGATGCCCCCAGGTCCCTTAGAAGCCCCCGAGGTGCCCCCAGCAGGTACCTGTGGGCGCAGGTGGCGCAGGAGGTGCCTCCCAGGCTGGCAGTGAAGCCAGCGCTGGCCCAAGCTATAGTAGAGGTAGAGATTGCCTTCATCATCCTCCTCCTCTTCTTCCTCCTCTTCCTCCTCCTCCTCTTCTTCATCTTCTTCCTGCTCCCCCCCAACCCTGGAGAGGTCCCTGGGGCCACCAGAACCACAGGAGCCAGTGGGCACGGGTGCCAGGGTTCCCTCCCTGCAGTGCCCAGGGTGCCAGGAGCCAGAACCTTCCTCACTCGCCTCATCCTCAGCATGGGGCACCTGTGGGGGACACTGGGAGCTGGTGGGGGGCAGTGGGAGCACTAGTGGGGGGACACTGGGAGCACTGGTGGGGGGACACAGGAACTCACCTGTGCTGGGGGCTCTGAGCTGTCCCCAGCCTGAGCTGTGCTGTCCCCAGGGCCGTGCCTGTCAGTGCTCCCCCGGTGCCCACAGCGCAGCCGCTGCCAGTTGAGCTCCAGCACCCTCTGTGTGATGCCCTTCACCTGCAGCAGCTCCTCCAGGCAGCTGAAGCCCCTCAGCTCCTGCGGGACACAGCGGTGCCCTTGGCGGCCTCAGGTGGCACCAGGGGAGCCATAGGGGGCAGTCGGGGCCCCTTGATGGATGCCCATGTCTGGCACAGGCTACCCGGGGTGTTGCTGAAGCCCCCAGCCCTGCAGAGATCTCCAAGGCCTGGAGTTGTAGTGCTAAAGTTGGCATTTGGAGGCTGGGCTCCAGGACCCTCCAAGGTCCTCCCCAGCCCAAGGGTCCAAGGCTCAGCGTGGAGCTGCCAGCCCCGGTAGCAGCCCACACAGGACATAGCCTCCACCCCATGCCTGCTTCTGGGGCCGGCACCACCACCAGCTGCCTCCGGGGCAGGGACCTCGGGGCGTACCAGCCCGGTGGCACTTTCACACTGCTGCCACCGCAGAGAGCTTCCCCGACCCTGCTGAGCCCCGAGCGATGTTGGCACCGCCCGAGGAGCTCCGGAGTAGCCCAGAGGGGGTGCGGATCCTCCTCCCACGGGGGGATTCTAGCCCCTCGGCACTGCGCTATGGGTGATCTCCAGAGATACCTCTGACCTCACGGCGCTAGGACTGGGGGCTCCGGGGCTGGGCATCAGAACCCCCTGCAGAAACTGCCCCACATGCCCTCAACGCCCCCAGCACGGACCCTAAGCTGGTCACCGCCACCCCTGAGACCATCGCGGCTCTTCCACGGTTCTCCGGCCCCGGGCCCGGCCCCGCCGGCTCTCCCAGTGATAACAGTGGAGGTGACACGGCGCCAGCCCCCAGTCCCGCCCAAGCCATCCGGGGCCTGACAACCGCCCACACCAGACCCTATGCCGGGGCTCTGTCCACAGCCCTCAAGGATCGCGAACGCCGCACCGAGCGCAGCTGTGACAGGCAGCAGACGCTGCTCCTCCACCGGACAGAGCCCCACCAGCACCGGGGAACGGCAGCCAGGCCCCAGTATGACCCCAGCTGTGGGCTTCCGGCTCGGCTGCAGGGACCGGGAAGGCCAGTGGTGCCGGTCACACCCTTCCCGGTGCTCGTCACGCTCTGTCCGGTGGCCGTCACGCCCTTCCCAACCGACCACCGCCCGGAGCTCCCGGTACCGGAGACGGTCGGTGCCTCTCGGCCGGGCTGCGCAGCTCCGTCCGTCCCCGGGCAGGGCGGCACCGCTTGCCGGCGGCAGAATGCTCCCACGCCCGGGCCCGTTCCCCGCTGCCCGCACCTCTCTCTTGCGGACGATGCCACGCGCCCGGCGGCGGCCGATGCCGCTGAGCGCTCCCTGCAGCTCGGCCACACCGGCACGGTTGATGTCCAGCGGCCCTGCGCCGGGGCCCGGCCCGCCCGGTGCCGCCATCCCGGCCCCGAGCCGCCGCGCAGGCCCCGCGCTCAGTGCGCAGACGTAGCCGCGCCCACCCAGGATAACATCACCGACAACACGCTGCTTTATTGGCTACCGCTCCTGCGTAGGGCGGGGCCATCACGAGCAGCCCCACCTGCGACTCTGCCCCCGCAGGCTCATTGGCTCGACCGCAGCGGGGGTGGAACCATCCAACGCAGCCCCCGCCCCTATGTCCATTGGTGGGTCGTGGCGGGGGCGAGGCTGCCCCGTGTAGCCCCGCCTCCTCGGTACCCGTGGACCAATCGCAGGTGAGGATGGGGTCGAGGGTGGGATCATGCGGGCAGGCTCCGCCCCGCTCACCGCCGCTTGTAGAGACAGGGCAGCAGCCGCAGCCCGGGCACACGGCGGCCGCGGGGAGCTCCGGTCTTGGTAAACTCCAGGAAGTAGAAAAAGCTGCTGGAGAGGTCCTGGAGACCCCACACCCCGTCACCACCTTCCCCTGAGCTCTGTGACCCCCGAACCACCCTCAGGACCCCAAGCTTCATCCCTGCATCCCCAGGACCCTAAACCCCATCCCCACTGCCCCAGGACCTCCAGGTGCTCACTAGATTCCAAGCAGTGTTCCTGTGGGCCCCAGGACACCACACTCCACACCCCTGCCATTTCCTCTTCCCCAGGACCACCACCTGCCTACTAGGTCCTCAATTCCCACCTCTACCTCACTACAGACTCCAGAACCCCTGGCCTGCTCAGCTTCTCCTAACCCCCAGATCCCCATTGCAGATCCCCCACCCCCTTCCCCCAGTGGGCCACCCAGGTCCCCCAGCCTCTGTGCCCAAGGACTCACCTTGGAGACGCTCCTGAAGCCCAGCTGTGTCATGGCGCTCAGGAAGCTGCGGACGCTCTCGAAGCGGCTGGCAACCTCTGCCACCAGCAGCGTGCCCCTGCGCAACAACCAGCCCTGCTGATACTCCTGGGGCATGGCCCACTCCTCTGCTCCCCACTGCCCACCCTGCTGCCCTCCCAGCACCAGACTGGCACTGGCACCATTACCCACCCTGGTTTCAGCACACGGTTGGCCTCCTCCAGGATCTCCTGCAGATTGGTGCCCATCAGTGCCAGGCAGAATACACCAATGTCCACTGACTCAGCCTCCAAGGGCACCTGCAGAAACAGGGGGGTGAAGAGGGGACAGGAGCCCCTGGCCTTCAGTCCCTCCCTAGGCTCTTGGATTCACCCTAGGGTCTTCTCTGGGAGCCCCTGCCTGGAGGGCCCCTAGTTTCTGTGCTGCCTTGGCAGGAGGGACCCTCAAGACACCTAATGACCCGTCTTGGGGTAGCTCCCCGGTGCCCGCCATACCTGGGCCATGTCGCAGACGGTGACTCGGGGGCACAGCGGCAGGAGATCAAAGCAATGGACCTTGTTGGGGATGCTCCTAGCGACCTTGCAGTCCCCACACCCGAAATCGGCCACCACCAGCGAGGCTGGGCTGGGGGCACAGCGGTGCTCAGGACACCCTTCTCCCGCACCTCGCCGGCCGCTGCTCCCCGGCCCTGCCTCCCACCACGGCCCCCGGTGCTCCCGGCTGTTTCCCAGTCCCGCCGCCCCCCACTGCTCCTCGGCCCCACCGCCTCCCGCTCCCGGTGTCCCCCCGCTCCCGCTGCTCCCCTGCTCACCGTTTCCGCAGGTACCGGACGATACGGTCGGTGGGATTCTGCGGCCAGCGGGCGACCTGCCGGGCGAAGCCCTGGTGGTAAATCTCGAAGGCCTCGGGGTCGCTGCGGAAGAGCTGCGCTGCCTCCCGGCTGCTGCTGGTGTACAGCCGCTCGTTCAGGTACCGAAACCGGGCGCCCAGCAGCCGCTCCTCCATGCGCGCCCGCAGGGTCTCAGACCGATCCGCGGCACCCGCGTCCTTGCCAGCCAGTCCCGAGGTAACCGAGTCCAGCCCTGCCAAGGGCCCCGCCAGCGGCTCCTTCTTCGGACCCCGCTTTTTCCTCCGCTGCTTCCGCGGTGGCTCCCCGGCGGCAGCAACGGGCAGCCCAGGAGGCTCAGCCGGCGCGTCTGAGGGGACCGAGCGGGGTCAGGGCGGCGGCGGGCGGCCCCGGGCCCCGCGCCCCGCTCCCAGTTCCCTGCCAGCGGTACCTCCCTCGGGGCGCTGATGCTGTTCCCTGTCCTTCCGGGGCTCCCCGGCCGCAGCCCTGCGCTTCGCCGCTCGCCGCCTCTTCCCGGGGGCCTTCCGCGCCGGCTCCTCGTCCTGACCGGGCTCGGCCGCGCAGCCCCCCGGGAGCCGCCGCCGCTTCTTCGACACCACCGCGGAGGCCTAGGGAGGGCGCGGGACCGGTCACGTCCGTTGTGCCCAGAAACCGGCCCGGCCCGCCGCGGCCCCTGCGCTCCCCTTACCGGCCGGCCCGGGGCCTGGGGGGCACAGCGGGGCTCTGCCCCATCGCTCCACTCCTCCTCCTCCACGAACATGGCCACGGGGCCCGCCTGGGCCGGCAGCGGCAGCTCCGCCGAGCGCCCGCAGCCCCGCGCGGTACCGGAACCACGTGTGGGAGCGGCAGGGATAGAGCGGCCCCGAACGCAGCCGAGACACCTCAGTCCCCTAGCGGACGGGGTGAGGAACGATCTGGCTCCGCCCCCAGGCGCGCCCGGACTGTTTAGCCCCGCCCACTGCATGTCTAGCCCCACCCCCCGATGGCTTAGCCTCGCCCCAGGTGGTGTCCCCCGCCCCAGGTGGTGTCCCCCGTCCCCTGCCCTGTCTTGGCCGCTCTCAGTGTCCCCCGGTGCCGCTGCTCGGTGCCGCTGCTCGGTGCCGCCGCCCAGGCTGCCCGCGCCCGGAGTCCCGCAAAGCCCCCGCCCGTGCAGTGTAGAAGCAGGCCGACAGGTGGCGCTGTGCGCGCCCGGTGCCCGGGGCGGAGCCCACGCGCCGTCCCGCGCCCGCCGCAGCCGCCGCCCTGCGCCCGCCACCGGAGCGGTGAGAGCCGCCGGCACCGGCATGGGGGCGGGAGGGGACGGAGGGGGTAGCTCTTGCACGGCCGGGGCCGGGATAGGGACCAGGATCCGGTTCGGAGGGCTGGCGGCCGGGCCGGGCACCGGTGCAGCGGGGCTGGAGGCGGCCCGTTGGCTGAGAACAGAGGAACCGGACCCAGGGGGTGTGGGTAGGGGGCACCCACTGCTGGGGACGGAGTCAGCAGGCGGAGAGGGGCCCTCACGGCCACGTCCCGAGGACCGGGACCAGAGGGACCGACCTGGGGCTGCCCGGGGGGGGGATCGGGTTGGGCATGGGAGCAAGCGGTGCCTCCGGAGGGGTACCCAGGCCGGGACCTGGCTGCCCAGGGCAGTGGAGGAGCTCCCGTCCCTGGTGGGAGTCTCCTAAGCCCTGGGGATGCGGTGCGGAGGGGCACGAGTTGGGAACAAGGGCTGGGGGCAGATGGTGGTGGTGACAGCGGTGGCACGGGGGTCCGGGGACACGGGAGTGCGGGGCGCTGGGTGCCCCTACCCTGGTCCTGCCCCGAGCGGCGGGGATGTGAACGAGCCCGGTCTGGGGGCAGTGCGGCCAGGGCCAACCTGCTTCCTGCAGCCGCCCAGCTGGGGGCATTGGAAGTGACAGAGTTTGGATAGCTTGGGGGTCTCAGCTTGTCAGAGAGGAGGAGCCTGGGGGGTGCCGGTGCTCAGAGGGGGGCGTCTGGGGACCTCGGGAGTCCTGGGTTCTGAGGGGGAGTTTGGGGACCTAGGGATGGGTGCCGGGTTTCAATGAGGGCGACTTTGGGCACCTGAGATCCCGGTTCGCGATCCTGCCACGGTGCCAAGCCCAGCCGGGGCCGGGCCGCAGCTGGTGGGATCCTGTCGGGAGGTGCTGCCCCCCCTCAGCTCCTGGAGCTGCGGCCGCGGGCTCCGGCTGGGACCCCCGATAAGCTGGGGGTGCCGGAGCCGCTTCCTGCCGGCTCGGCCGCAAACTTCCCTTGCGGCTGCCAGCCCAGCGCCGTGCCCGGGCCGCGCCGTCCCCCGGGGCTGCCCGGAGGGACACCGAAGCTCCCGGCCCCGCACCCGCAGAGCAGAGCGGCCGCGGGGGGTCCCGGGAAAGGGGGGACAGAGGCCCAGGGACACCCCCCCCGCGTCCTCACTGCCCCCTCCCCGCAGCCCCTCCGCCATGGACGACATCTTCACGCAGTGCCGGGAGGGCAACGCCGTGGCCGTGCGGCTGTGGCTGGACAACACCGAGAACGACCTCAACCAGGGGTGAGCGGCGGCCAGGCGGGGGAGTGCGGGGCCGGGGGTGCTGGACGGGGCCCAGGGCGGCTTCCGCCGCGTCCGTACCCGGGCAGCGGCTGGGGCTCAGCTCCTCCCGGCCGGAGGAAGTTACGGCACCGCCCAGGCACGACGTGTCCGGCGGCCACCGCCTCGGCGGCGGCTCCGTGTGCCCCCCACAGCTGAGAGTCCTTCCCAAGGCTCAGTGTCCCCTCCCTGGCTCAGTGCTCCCCACCCCGGCTCCCCGTGCCCCCCTCCACGGCTCAGTGTCGCTTCCTTGGCTCTGTCCCCGTGGCCACCACTGGCCACCCCCGTGCCCAAGAACCCCCTCAGGGCACAGCAGCGGTGCCCTGGGCATGAGACTGTGCCTTGGCCCTGGCTCTTGGGCCCTCCTGGGGGTCCCAGTCACCCCCAGCTGTCCCAGACCGAAGGGGTGCCAGGGGTCTGCAGTGCCAGGGGCAGTGTGGGGGAGTCTGTGGCGCCAGGGATTGGCAGTGCCAGGGGTCTGTCAGGGGAGCTGGAGGGAAGCAGGGACACGGTGCCCCCTGCCAGGCCCCAGCCTCCTTTTAAGGCCCCATCAGGCCCCGGCGTCCTCCTCCTGCTCCTCCTCCTCCTCCCCCGTACTTGGCCGGAGGCCGGGGAACGGGGGCGGGACCTGGCTGCTGCCAGCGCCGCTGGGTCGGGGCTGGGGAGGGAATAGGGATGAGGCCCCCCTGGGGTCAGGGACGTGGATGAGTGTCACGCCCCCCGGCTCAGTGTCCCCTCCCCGGCTCAGTACCCCCCATGGTTCACCATCTCCCTGCCCAGCTCTGGTGGGTGGCTGATGGCAGCCCCCGTGGGGGTGTGATGCTGCCCATGGTGCCCCGGGGGGTGTGACAGTGCCCATGGTGCACCCGGGGCTGTGCGACAGTGCTCCTGGTGCCCCTGGGATGCTATAGTGTCCCCGGGGGGGGTGACGGTGCCCACGGTCCCCCGCAGGGATGACCACGGCTTCAGCCCCCTGCACTGGGCATGCCGCGAGGGCCGTGCCAGCGTGGTGGACATGCTGATCATGCGTGGTGCCCGCATCAACGTCATGAACCGCGGTGATGACACCCCCCTGCACCTGGCAGCCAGCCACGGGCACCGTGACATCGTGCAGAAGGTACCCAGCCCCTGCCCCGGGGCATGCCGGGCACAACCGAGGGGCCTGGGGTTGGTACCCCCGTGCCAGGCTGATGCCCCTGTGCTGGGGTGAGGTGCGGGTGGCAGGGCTGTGCCAGCCTGATGCCCCTGTGCCTGGGTGAGGTGCGGGTGGCAGGGCTGTGCCAGGCTGATGCCCGTGGCTGTGCCAGCTGCTGCAGTTCAAGGCAGACATCAACGCGGTGAACGAGCACGGGAACGCTCCGCTGCACTATGCCTGCTTCTGGGGGCACCAGCAGGTGGCAGAGGTGAGCAGCAGCCCCGGGCACCGTGGGAAGGCACCGCCGGGCACCAGGAGGGCAACGCTCAGGGCCTGGCTCTCTGTGCCTGCAGGATCTGGTGGGCAGCGGTGCCCTGGTCAGCGTTGCCAACAAGTACGGAGAGACTGCGCTGGACAAGGCCAAGGCACCGCTGCGGGAGGCCCTGCGAGGTGAGTGGTGCCAGCTGCCCCCTGCCACCCTGTGCCCTGCTGTCATCCCTCTGCCCCACAGCCACCCTGTGGCCCCTGCCCACCCTGTGCCCTGCTGTCATTCCTCTGCCCCACAGCCACCCTGTGCCCTGCTGTCATCCCTCTGCTCCACAGCCACCCTGTGGCCCCTGCCCACCCTGTGCCCTGCTGTCATCCCTCTGCCCCACAGCCACCCTGTGGCCCCTGTCTGCCCTGTGCCCTGCTGTCATGCCTCTGCCACACAACCAGTCTGTGCCCCCTGCCCACCCTGTGCCCTGCTGCCACCCCTGTCCTCTGCTGCCCACCCTGTGCCCCACTGCCAGCCTGTGCCCTGTGCCCCCGCAGAGCGTGCCGAGAAGCTGGGGCAGAGCCTGACCAAGATCCCCTACAAGGACACCTTTTGGAAGGGCACCACCCGCACCCGGCCCAGTAAGGAACAGCTGGCACCAGGGGGGCATGGCAGGCGGCAACTCAGCTCCCCAGGGGGTCCTGGGCAGGGGGTGGCACTGCCAGTGGCTGTCTGGAGCTGGAAATGTCCTCAAAGAAGGTGGCACTTCAGGGGGCAGGTGTCCCATGGGCACTGTCCTCCCACGGAGGGCATCAGGGGATTGGTCCAGTGGGCATCAGCTCCATGTCCAGAGGTTGGTCCCTGGCACAACTCCCTCTGCTGCCAGGGAATGGCACCCTCAACAAGCTGGCTGGCATCGACTTCAAGCAGCTGAGCCTCAGCCAGAAGCTCAACGAGAATCAGTCAGGAGAGGTAAGGTTGGGCTGGTGCCAGCAGCACAGGGTGGCTGCACCCACACTGATGGGCACCCTGTGGTGGGCACCCTGTGGTGGGTCCCACATCCCTGTGTGGGTTCCCTGTGCCATGCAGAGCAGGGTGCTGGGTCCATGCCCACTCTCTGTCCTCACCACTCCACCTCCTGAGGCCCTGTCGGTGCCCTGGGTGCCCGCAGGGCACCCAGAAGGTGCCTTGGGGGTGCCCTGGTGACCTCCTGCCCCGCAGCTGTGGAAGGGGCGCTGGCAGGGCACCGACATCGTCATCAAGATGCTGAAGGTGCGGGACTGGACCACACGCAAGAGCAGAGACTTCAACGAGGAGTACCCTAAGCTGCGGTGAGAGCGCCAGGCACAGGGGGCACAGGCGCGGTGCTGGGGCCAGGGAGAGCCCTGAGCTGAGTCTGGAGGGGGTCAGGAGGTGCTGGGAGGATGGGGAGGAAGCCTGAGGGCAATGAGATATGGGGAGCATGAGAAAGAGGCTCTGAGTGCATGGGAAGGGCACAGGACAAGGAGGGGGCTCTGAGAGGATGAGGAGGAGGTCTCAGGATGAGACCCTGAGAAGATGCAGAGGCCCTGAGAGGATGAGGAGGAGGAGAAGGAGAAGGAGGCCCTGGGAAGCTGCAGAGCAGCAGCAGCGCTGAGGGCAGGGGTGAAGGGGGGCTGTGGGCACCCTCTGTGCTCAGGGCTGTGGGCACTAGCCTGTGCTCAGAGCTGTGGGCACCAGGGCCATGGGCACCATCTCGTGCTCAGGGCTGTGGGCACTACCCTGTGCTGCCTCCTCCTCTGCCAGGATCTTCTCCCACCCCAATGTGCTGCCTGTGCTGGGGGCCTGCCAGGCACCCCCTGCCCCCCACCCCATCGTGGTCAGCCACTGGATGCCCTTCGGCTCCCTCTACAACGTCCTGCATGAGGGCACCAGTGAGTCTGGGGGCACCGCTCTGGGGGGCGCCACCCTGGACAGCTGCTCCAGGGGCTGCTCAAAGCTCATCTGAAGAGAGAGGGGGGAACAAGAGGATGGGGCCTGACGCCCCTCAGTGGTGCCAAGGGGCACCAGGAGGTGCCAGCAAGAATAACTTGTTTGGGGTTGAGGCTGCTGGAGGCCTGGAGCAGGCTGCCCAGAGAGGCTGAGGAGAGCTTACAACCCCCCATGGGCATGGTGCCCTTGGCCACACTGCTGGGGGTGCCCTGCTGGGGTAGGGAGGTGTTGGGCTGGCCTGGGTGGGCTCCAGGGATCCCTTCCCAGGTGTTCCTAGGGTGGGCTGGGGCTGAGGAGGGGTCTCCAGGCACCACAGCTCCTGTGTCACTCCCCCGTGACCTCCTCCCCCTGTGTGCCATCCCCCTGTGCTCCCTACTCCTGTGTGCCACCCCCCATGCCCCCTGCCCTTGTATGATACTCCCCTTCGCCCCCCTTCCCATGTGCCATGCCCTGTGCCCCCTGCTCCTGTGTGCCCCCTGCTCCTGTGTGCCCCCTGCCCGCAGACTTCGTGGTGGACCAGACGCAGGCGGTGAGGTTCGCGCTGGAGCTGGCTCGGGGCATGGCCTTCCTGCACACCCTGGAGCCGCTCATCCCGCGGCACCACCTCAACAGCCGCAGCGTCATGGTGGGCACCGCCGACCCCGCCCCTGACCCCGTCCCTGCCGCGGCCCCGGGGGCTGGGGGCGCCCCTGACTCCCCCCACCCACAATGTGCGCAGATCGATGAGGACCTGACGGCGAGGATCAGCATGGCCGACGCCAAGTTCTCCTTCCAGTGCCCGGGCAGGATGTATGCCCCGGCCTGGGTGGCACCGGAGGGTGAGTAGTACCCGCTGACAGCCCCCACCCACTGCCCCACACTCCCCCACCGCCGCCCCCAGCCCCCCCTGACGGCAGGGTGACCGCAGCCCTGCAGAAGAAGCCGGAGGAGATCAACCGTCGGTCGGCAGACATGTGGAGCTTCGCCGTGCTGCTGTGGGAGCTGGTGACCCGCGAGGTGCCCTTTGCCGACCTCTCCAACATGGAGATTGGCATGAAGGTGAGGCTGGGCACGGCCAGGGGCACGGGAGGGACCCCTGGGCTCATGGAGCCCAAGCACAGCCCCAGCACCACAGCCTCAGGGCTTGGAGAGCCCTCCAGGGCTAGAGATTCCACCACTGCCCTGGGAAGACTGGCACAGGCATGGGCACCCTGCCACAGGCCTGGGCACCCCTCAAGGGGCACCAATGGCTCCTCAGGGCCAAGCTCAACCTGCCCTGCCACAACCTGAGGCCATCTCCTCTTGGCCCAGCCCTCAGGAGCAGCCCTTGAGCCCCAGCTGGCTGCAAGCTGCTCTCAGGGAGCTGCAGAAAGCCACAAGGTCTCCCCTCAGCCTCCTCTGCTGCAGCCTCAACCCCCCCAGGGCCCTCAGCTGCTTCTCACAACTTCTCCACAGCCTTCTCCTCCTTCCCCACACCCCTCCCCAGCTTCCTTGCCCTGCTCTGGCCCTGCCCCAGCCCTCAAGGTCCTGCTGGCAGGGAGAGCCCAACCCTGCCCCCAGGCTTGCAGCTGTGGGCTCCCCAGTGCCCAGCCCAGGGGCACAATTCCTGCCCTGCTCCTGCTGCCCACACCATTGCTGCTCCAGCCCAGGCTGCTGCTGCCCTCCTTGCCCACCTGGGCGCCCCCTGGCTCCTCTCCAGCTGCTGCCACCAACCCCCCAGGCTGGGCGAACTCCTAGAGTGCAGGTCTCTGAGCTCTCAATTGTTGGTGCTCCCAGGTCTGGGCCTGGCTCTAAGCCACGCTGAGCTCTGGCCCAGAGCAGCAAGAGGGAGCACAGGCCCCAGGCAGTGCCAACTGCAGGTCCCCACTCATGCCCCATGCCCTCTGCAGGTGGCCCTGGAGGGGCTGCGCCCTACCATCCCCCCTGGCATCTCCCCACACATCTGCAAGCTGATGAAGATCTGCATGAACGAGGACCCTGCCAAGCGCCCCAAGTTCGACATGATTGTGCCCATCCTGGAGAAGATGCAGGACAAGTAGGGCACTGCCAGCCTGGCCCTGCTGTCCCCCACCCTGCCCCCCTCAAGTGCCTTCTCCCCGCTCCCGGGGCCACAGCAGCAGCTGCTGCCCCTCGGCCCCGGGGCACACGGTACGGACACACCGCGGGCACGCTGCCACCACGGGCACCCTGCGGGACCATGGGCACGCTGCCCCCAGTGGCACACTGGCACACCGTGGGGACATGGTGGCACCATGGTCACCGTGGGACCACACACTTCCAGAACATGGGCATGCAGTAGTACCATGGGCAGGCTGCAGGACCACAGGTATGCTGGAGGAGCAGGGCTTGGGGCAGCTCCTTTGCCCTGCTGGCAGCCATGGGCAGAGGCCCATGGGACTGTGAGGCCATCCTGGCCCTCCTGCCACCCCGTCCTGCTGCCATCACCTGGTCCTACCATGGCCAGTGCCCAGGGCCCCACTCCTGCAGTAGGCAGTGCCCAGGGTCCCAGCTCCACAGCTGGCAGTGCCCAGGGCCCCACTCCTGCTGCGGGCAGTTCCCAGGGCCCTGGTGCCCTGTTGCCCAGCACTCCCCAGCTTCACGCTTCACTTGGCCCCCAGGGCCAGCACCAAAATAAACATTTCTGAACCCAAAGCTGCTGCTGGGATGGGGCAGGGGCAGCTTGGGGAGTGCCTGGCTGGGGGGCACCAAACCCCTCCAGGGCTGGGCAGCAAGACAGTAGGTGGGACATAGGCCACCCCCTTTCCCCCGAGGGCCTCCTGCTGGGGGAGGCCCAGCACACACCCCCCGGGGGGCAGCTCCCGCTGGGGGAGGCCCAGCACACACCCCCCGGGGGGCAGCTCCTGGCAGTCTCAGCTGTGGGGCACAGGAAAGTAGTGACCACACCACTGCCCCCAGGTGTTTATTGGCACAGGACGCCCTGAAGCCCCCTCCTCAGGAGAAGTAGTGAGGTTTCTTCACGTTGATGCCGTACTCGGCCAGCGCCGGTGTCAGGTCCTCCATGGTCAGGGTGTACTTCTTGTCCTGGGGACACAAGGGGTGGCATCAGCAGGGGCATCCTGAGCTGCTGCAGCCCCCCAGCACCTCCTGGGGTCAGAATGTGCCCCCTGAGTCCTGCCCAGCTCCCTGCAGCAGCACTTTGGGTCTCAGAAGCTCCAAGGTGCCCTCAGCTGGGCCATAGGCAGGACTTGGGGCAGGACTGGGCACCAGAGATGCCACCAGCCTCAGGCTCTGCTGCCAACTGGCAGGGCAAAGTATCCTCTGTGCCTGCTCCCCACTGAGGCTTCTGGCCAGGCACCAGCATTGCTGTGCCCCCAGAAGGCACACAGGATCCGGTGGCCCTTGGGTGGTTCTCCAGCTCTGGAGATGCTGTAGATGCCACCTGGGCACGTTCCTGGGTGACCTCTGGTGACCCTGGCCCAGAGAGGAGCAGCCCCAGGGGGCATCAGTGCCCAAAGAGCTCAAGGGGCTGTGGGGACAAGGGGCTGGGGCTGGCATCTGCTGAGTGGTACCCAGGGCCAGGCCAAGGGGCAGCAAGCGTCAGCCAGGAGCTACCAGCAGGAGCTGCCTAGAGAAGTTGTGGAGATTCCTGGGGAGAGCTTTCAATGCCCCCTGGCCATGGTGCCCTTGGGCAAGCTGCTGGGGGTGCCCTGCTGGGGGAGGAGGGTTTAGGTTGGCCTGGGTGGGTTCCAGGGGTCCCTCCCCACCAGGCTCTGACAATTCCATGACAGCTTCAGCTGCTGAACCCTGCTCCCACCACCCACACCCTGCCTGGGCAGCCCCTGCCTACCAGCACCACCCAGGAGGTCCAGCACCCTCAGGGAGGACACCGAGCTGGACACAGCCCCAGGAGAGCACTGCCCAGCCCCGGGAACCCCAGGAAGGCACTGCCTGGCCCTGGGAGGGCACTGCTGGGCCCCTGGCATCCCCAGCACCTTGCTCTTGTTGCGGGAGCTGCCTGAGGCGGTGCCCTTCATCTTGCAGTGCTGCAGGGCATCGTTGGCGATGTCGGAGATGAACTTCTGTGCTGCCAGCGAGATCAGGCGGATGCTAGGGAGCAGAGGGCACTTGCTGGGCACAGCTCCCAGTGGCTGCTGCCCCCAGCCCTGCCCCCCACGGGGTGCCCACCCCCAGACTCACATTCGGGGGTCCGAGGCCTCAAAGCCTGCACGGTTCAGGTAATATCCGGTGACAGCGTCTGGGATCTGCAGGGACAGAGGCTGGCAGTTGGCACAGGGGCACCCTGCAGACCACCCAGCATGACCCCTGCCCTTATAGCAGGGCCACAGGCCACCAAGAGTGGAGAAAGCAAAGACAGGGCCACCAGAGCCGGGGGACAGGGCCACCAGAGCGGGGGGACCGGGCAGGCTGCCGGTGCCGGTACCGTGGGGGTGTAATCCTCCAGCTGCAGCAGGAAATCCACCAGCGGCGTGGAGGACACCACCGGCTTCACGTCGCCGTTGGCCGCGCTGGGCGGCACGTAGACGCCGTTGGACATCGATCCTTCGGTGGGAGCCGCCGCCACTGCCGCCGAGACCGGCACTGTGGGCACCGGGGCTCAGCGGGCGGCACAGCACCGGCCCGGGGCCCCCTCCGGGCTGTGCACCCCGAGGGAGCCCTCGGGCACAGGGCTCAGCCTCCGAACCCCACGGGCGCCGGTGTCGTCCTCCATCCCCCACCTACCACCGCTCTCCGCCTCCCGGGAGCAGGTCCCGTGCACCAGCCCCACCAGCCCCGTCAACGGGGAGCAGGTCCCATCCTCCAGCCCCCAATCCCAGACCCCGGGAGCCGGTCCCATCCTCCAGCCCCCCCATCCCGCACCCCGGGAGCCGGTCCCATCCTCCAGCCCCCCATCCCAGACCCCGGGAGCCGGTCCCATCCTCCAGCCCCCCATCCCAGACCCCGGGAGCCGGTCCCATCCTCCAGCCCCCCCATCCCAGACCCCGGGAGCCGGTCCCATCCTCCAGCCCCCCCATCCCGCACCCCAGGAGCCGGTCCTGTCCTCCAGCCCCCCCATCCCGCACCCCGGGAGCCGGTCCCAGTCTCCGGTCCCCCCACCCCACAAGTCTGCCCCGTTCTCCGGTACTCGCAACCCGCCCATCACAGACACCCCCGTGCACGGTTCCCGTCCCGTCGGACTACCGCGGCTCTCTGCCGGTCCTCCCGCCCCGTCCCTTTCCCCGACGCTCACCGGGCCCCCTCCCGCCGGCCGCTCCACCCTCGGCTCCCCGCGCCACGGCGCCCACCGCGCCCGGGGCGGCCCCGGTACCGGCACTGCCGAGAGCGGCGGGGCTGGGCTTGCTGTCGGCGGCCGCGGCGGAGGCGGGCGGCGCGGGGGCGGCCGAAGGGGCCGCGGGAGCCGGATCGGCCTCGGCGCTGCCGCTCATGGCCAGCCGCCGCCTGCTCCGCGTCTGCGCACGGCGCGCCGCGCCATTAGCTGTGCCACCCCGCCCGCTTCACCCCATTGGCTGCGCTGCTCACCTCGCTCCGCCCTCTAGCCGCACGGCACCGTTGGCTCCACCACCCGGCCCGTTTCACCCCATTGGCTGCACTGCCCACCTCGCCCCGCCCTTCCCCCCGGGGCCCAGCGCGCCCGCTGGTGGCGCGAGTGATCCACAGGAGGAGTACCGGCGCCAGCGGCTTTATTGGCCCCGGAGCCCCGCGCCGCCCCGCCGACCCCACGTCCCGCTGTCCCCACGTCCTCGTGTCTTCCTGTCTCGCGTTCCGGTGTCTGTCCCGTGTCCCGGTGTCCGTCCCGGTGTCCTCTGTCACGGCGGAAGCAGCGCCCGTAGCAGCTCAGGGAAGTTGGGGGTGCCCCAGCCGGTGACCGGGTCCCAGCCGGGGCTGGCGCAGAAGCCCTGGCCCTGCACGGCGCCGTCCAGGCAGGACAGGTGGCAGCCTTGCGTCACCTGCAAGACCGGGCATCAGCGGGGGAACCGGGGGGGATCTCCGCAACAAGACCCTCTCAACGGGGACCCCTGGCCGCACGTGCCCGGGGACACCCACCCCGGTCCAAAGCAGAACAGGGACCCCCGGAATTCCCCCTGGAACTCCCCGCAGTGGGACCCACCAAGAACACCCTCTAGGGCCACCCTCGAGAGCCGCAGCAGGACCGGGATCCCCGGGACCATCCCCGTAACAGGCCAGGGATTCCGGGAACACCCTTTAAGACCCCCACGGGACATGGACTCCGGGAACGTCTCCTAGCAGATCCCACACACACAACGGCCCCCAGAGGAAGCCCCGGGACACCAGCACCGCCTTTAGCTCAAGAGGGACCCCAGGGCAGCAGCGGTTCCACCTCAAGACCGCACCCCCAGCACAGTACCAGTGCCCCCAGGCCCCCCCAGGAGTGCACGGGGAACCCTCCCCATGCATCACCACCTCCTCAAAGGCACCAGGTTCTCCCCGCTCCAACACCCACGGGTGCCAACCCAGGTGCCCCAGCTCCCCCCTCCCCGCTCCCGCAGCTCCCCGTCCCGCTCACGTCGCGGAGGGCGGCGCCGTGGCCGCTCTCCTGCAGCCGGTAGAGCGCGGGGTTGAGGAAGCCGAGCGGGGGCAGCCCCCGCTGCAGCCGCCGGTCGTTGATCAGCGCCACCATGCCCCCCACCACCGGCGTGGACGCCTGCGGGCACAGAGGGCACTCAGCCAGGGCGCAGGTGGCCATTTGGCCAGCGGAGGGTGCCCGCGGTGCCCACTCACCGAGGTGCCCGACACCCAGGGCAGGGGGATGCGATTGGTCACCACCCAGTAGTTGTCGGAGAGCGCTGCCAGGTCGGGGTAGGCTCTGCCGCTGCCGTTGAAGTAGGAGCTGGGAGGCAGCTTGGGCGCCTGGCGCAGGAACTGACCGACTGCCGCCGCCTGCGGGGGGTGGCATCAGCAGGGCACCTTGGCACCACAGCTCCTGTGCCCCTTGTGCCCACCGAGCTCAGGAAGAGCAGAACACTGGCATCTCACCTTACATGCCCTCTGCCCCAGGGCTGCCCATGCCACCCCCAGCCCCCAGCCCTGGTTGCAGCCCCTCAGCCCCAGCTGGAGCTCAGCTCTGGCCAGACCCCAAACTCAGCTTCACCCCCCAGTCCCCCAAACTGCAGCCCTCAGCCCCATGCAGAGTGCCCTGGCCCCAGGCAGAGCCGCCCAGGGTGCTCACCTGGTAGCTGGGCATGGGGAAGACATTGCTGAAGCCCCCTCCGCTGATGTAGTCGCTCACCTCGGTGGTCACCAGGAAGGGGTTCTTGAAGGAGGTGCCCCCCACTGTGGTGACATAGGGGCTAGGGGCACAGGGGGGCACACAATGGTGGGGGAGTCCTGGGCAGCAGCCCCCTCCCCAGCAGCTGCACAGTGCCCCCAGTGCCAGCGCCCCCATGCACTGGCAGGAGGCACTGATGGGTGCCCAGAGGGGTTCAGAAGCAGCTGGAGGCAGCAGCCAGGCAAGGCCCAGGGGTCACAGTCCCCCCAGGAGCTGTGGTGCCCCTGAGCAGTGCCCTGTGCCCAGGGGTCACCCCCACCCTACCTGGAGGCTGGGAAGCTGGGCCGGAAAGTGTGGTTGCCACCAGAGACCCTCCTGCAGCCAGCGCCATCGTCACCTGTGCCAGGGCATGGGGTAGTCACCGTGCCCAGGCTGCCCTGTGCCCAGCTGCCACTCTGGCTGGTCCTGTCCCCAGCTGCCACCCTGACTGCCCCGTCCCAAGCTGCCACCCAACTGCCCAGTGCCCAGCTGCCACCCTGACTGCCCTGTCCCAAGCTGCCACCCAACTGCCCAGTGCCCAGCTGCCATCCTGACTGCCCCATCCTGAGCTGCCACCGGACTGCCCTGTACCCAGCTGCCACCCTGGCTGGTCCTGTCCCCAGCTGCCACCCAACTGCCCCGTGGCCAGCTGCCCCCTAGTGGCGGTGCCCGGTGCGCACCTGATGCAAAGAGCACGGAGAGGCCGCGGGCAGCTGCCTTCATCAGCTCTGCGTTGACCCTGCGCAGGTAGGGCAGGGAGAGGCTGTCCTCGTCGTCCCCATAGCTGACGGAGTGCACCCAGGGCACCCAGCTCATGTTGCTCAGCAGCACCAGCCAGGCCAGGAAGGGCTCCTGGCTCTCATGCCTCCCTGCAGAGCACCAAGGGGCTAAGAGGCCTGAGGGCACTTCGATGGTGCGGGAGGCCCCCCGGCCCCTGCCCACGGCAGAGCCCTGGCACGGCAGGTTGGCATCGTGGGACCTGCAGGGGCATCGACTCCAGCCCTCACCCCAGCACCACCATGGCACCAAACCAGGTCCCAGGGGCCATGCCCGCAGGGTTCTGGAGCTCTTCAAGGGATGGGGACTCCACCACCGACCTGGGCAGCCTGTGCCACGCCTGACCACTCTGGCAGGGAAGAAACTGTTCCTGTCCAACCCAAACCTGCCCTGGCACAACCTGAAGCCATCTCCTCCTGGCACAGCACTCAGGAGCAGCCCTTGAGCCTCAGCTGGCTGCAAGCTGCTCTCAGAGAGCTGCAGAGAGCCACAAGGTCTCCCCTCAGCCTCCTCTGCTGCAGCCTCAACGTCCCCAGCTTCCTCAGCTGCTCCTCACAATTTCTCCTTCCTTCTTCTTCTCCTCTCCATCTCTTCTCCTTCCTTCTCCTCTTCTCCTTCCCTTCTCCTTCCCTCTGCTGACCCAGCTCCTGCCCACAGCAGATCCCTGGCACACCTGGCTGGGGAGGGTCCCATAAGCTCTGCCCCAGGGAGGCCACAGCTGCAGTGCTGGTGCCAGGGGTGGGCTGCCCAGTTCAGAGACTGGGAGCTGCTGGGGAGAGCCCAGGGGAGGCTGGGGAGCAGATGAGGGGCCTGAAGCAGCTCTGTGAGGAGCAGCCCCAGAGGGGAGCTGAGCAATGCTCAGCAAGAGCTCAAGGAGCTGCAGGGGGCAAGAGGCTGGGGCTGGCATCTGCTGAGGGGTGCCCAGGGGTAAGGGGCACCAAAGGGCACCAAGTGGCAGCCAGGAGGTGCCAGCAGGAGCAACTTGTTTGGGGTGAGGTTGCTGGAGGCCTGGAGCAGGCTGCCCAGAGAGGTTGTGGAGTCTCCCCTCCAGCCACGGTGGCCCTGGATGACTCAGCTGCCCACACTACCCTCACTCAGCCCCACACCCTTGTGCCCAAGGACAGGAGGAGGTGGCAGCAGGGCAGGGCTGTCCCTGTTGGGTGTCATCTCCTGCTCAGCTGGTTCCCAATCTGGGGCAGGTGGCACTGGGTCTTCCAGCACCACCCCCATGCTGGGGCAGATGTTTTGCATCCTGGGGTTCCAGAGGTGCCTCTCTCTGCTCCCTTCTGCTGCAGCTTGGAGCCAGAGGGAGCCTCAGCTCCAGAGCAGGAGAAACACCAAAGCAGCCTTGGGCTGGTGACAAGAGGAGATGACCTCAGGTTGTGCCAGGAGAGGTTGAGCTTCGCCCTGAGGAACAATTTGTGCCCCTTGAGGGGTGCCCAGGCCTGGTCCAGGCTGTCCAGGGCAGTGGTGGAGTCCCCAGCCCTGAAGCGGTTCCCAAGTGCTGAAGCTGTGGTGCTGAGGGCCATGGGGTGGTGGTGCTGGGGGCAGGTCTGGGGCCATGCTTGGCTTCCATTGGACTTTCAAGGTCTCATCCAGGCCAAACAGCTTCTGGCCAGCTCTGCAGTGCCCATGTGAGGTGTGGCAGTGCCCACCACAGGGCACTCTGGGTGCTGGCAGCTCAGAGGCCCAAAGCAGGGGAGGGAGGCACGGGGCAGGGGAGGTGCACAGGAGAGGTGAGGGGGGCACAGGGCCTTACCTGCATTGCTGAAGACCCAGGTGGAGATGTTGGCTCCTGTGCTCATGATGTACTCCACGTCCAGGCTGGCCTCCAGCCCAGCCTTGCCCCGGCCCTGGTGCCCAACCACACGGTCGACCTGCGTGCGGTGAGCGAAGCCGCGGCCGAAGAGCTGCATGAACTCTGCCAGGTCAGCCTGGTGGAAGTACTGCTCCAGGAACTGGGCACGGGGTGGCAGCAACAGAGGGGCACAGGGCACACAGGGGGGTACAGGAACAGAAAGAGACACATATTACTTGTTGGCTCCTGGAGAGCCACGGCCAGCTCCTGGCTAATCAGTGCCAGTCCTTGGCTGCTGGTTAACCAGTGCTAGCTCCTGACTAACCAATGCCAGCCCTTGGCTCCTGGCTAACCAATGCCAGCTCCTGGCTAACCAGTGCCAGCTCTTGGCTCCTGACTAACTGATGCCAGCCCTCACTGCTGGCACACAAAGGTCCACTATGGGGCTGTGGCAGAGCCATCCTGCAGCCACTGCCAGCAGCCAGGGAGGAGCGCCCGAGGCAGGGCAGCATGGGCAGTACCTGGGCACAGGCCTGGCTGTTGTTGGGCAGCTGCCCCACGTCGGTGGCACTCAGGTTGTATCTCTGCCGCAGCACCGCTGGGGTCACGCCCAGGTGGAAGCTGCCCTGGCGCCGCTGCCCTGCGTCCTGCCCGGCCCAGGCTCGTGCCACCTCCTTCCGCTCCGCCGGGAACCGGTGCAGGCCTCCCACTGCCGGGCACACAGCAGGGACATGGCACAGGTCGAGATCCAGAGCTCAGCGAGGAGGCATCATTGCCCCCTGGACACCCCTTACCAGCTGCACGCAGGGCAGGGCCAGGGGAGGGCCACAGCCGTGCTGGGAGGGCTGGAAGGGCTCTGCTTGGTACCCAGGCTGGCAGAGCTAGGGGTGCCCAGGCTGGAGAAGGGCTCCAGGGACACCTCCTGGTGGCCTGGCAGGGCTGGAAGGGGCCCAGGAGCAAGCTGGAGCCAGGCTCTGGAGAAAGAGCTGTGGGGCTAGGCCCAGGGGGGATGGTTTGGAGCTCCAGGAGGAAGCCTCAGGGCAGAGGGATGGGAGAAGGCTGGGGAGAGCCTGGCCCAGGGTGCCCAGGGAAGTGGGAGATGCCCCCTGGCTGGCACCAACACAGAGCAGGTTGTTTGGGGCTCTGAGCTCTGCTTGGGGCTGCCCCTGCTGGCTGCAGGGCTGGAACTGGGTGTCCTTGGAAAGTCCTTTCCCACCCAAGCCATGCCAAAGCTGACCTGGGGCAGTGCCAGGGATGGGATACTGACACCACCTGCAAGAAGCTCCTCAGGGAGCTGAGGGGCAGCCAGGACCATGTCTGAAACCTCCCTCTGTCCCCTGGGGCCCAGCAGCCTGCCCCTGTGGGGCCATACCGAAGTCCAGGTGCGGTGCCAGCTCCTCAGGCACGGTGTAGGGGACTGGGGAGCGCACAGCACTGAGCTGCCCCTTCACATAGCGCTGGAAGCGGGCACCGGGCAGCAGCCGCTCGGCCGTGCTGCAGTGTGGGCACAGCCACCACGGGCAGGCATCAGAGCATGACCCCTACCTGACACTGCCCCAACTCTGCCACTGTGCCCTGCCTGCCACTGTCCCCAGCCCTGCTACTGTGCCCTGCCTGCTGCTGCCTTGTGTGCCACCATCCCCAACCCTGCCACCACCCTATGTGCTTCCAGGGCAGCTGGGGGTGATCTCGGCATCCCCCCAGGCACAGAGACTCTCCCAGCCCAGCCTCCCCCAGTCCTCCCAGCCAGAGCCCTGGCACCACAGCCCCTCCAGCTCTGTGCCCAGTTCCCCATGGGGCCTCCCTGGCCCTGCAGAGAGACAGGGCAGGGGTAGGGCTGGCACAGGCTCCTCATGGACTCCTGGCTCCCAGCACCCCGGGGCACTGGCTGGGACTCCCCCACAATGGGGATGGGCAAAACAGCAGCCAGAAGACCACAGCCCTAGCAGAAACATGGCTCCCCTGGCACCTTGCTCCTTGTGCCCTCCCGCCCCTCAGCCTCAGGCTGTGCTGCAGCATCCCGGGGATAGGGAAGCTTCAGCAGCCAGGGTGGGCTCTGCCAGCCCAGCCGTGCCCAGGGCTCACCTGGCTGGCATGTGGCACTCCAGAAAGTCCAGGGTGGTGACACTGTGGCACTGCTCCACACCATGGCCCCGCAGCCACTTCAGCACCGTCAGCAGCGTGCCTGGGGAGGGCTGCACCAGGTCCCGCAGCTGCTCCAGCGTCAGGAACTTGCCTGCCAGGGCACCAGGCAAGGGGCACCAGGCTCAGGGCACTAGGCGAGGGGTAGCCTGGTGGTGCCACCCACCGGGTCAGAGGGGGCCGGGGGGGGCAGGGCCATTACCATATTGCGGCGAGCGGGGGTCTGAGATGGCATCAACGAGCTGTGCCAGGCGCCCCAGGCCACGCTGGCGCAGGGCGAAGGTCAGCTGCAGGCTCTGCCCAGGGCTCACGGCGCCCACATGGCTCCAGCCGGGGGGCACCCTGCAAGCAGCCTGTCAGTGGGGGCCAGTGCCACGTCCCACTGACCTCCATGGGTGCCAGGGCCCTGTCCCAACCCACTGACCCCAGCACGTGCCATGCTTGTTACTGTCCCACTGACACCCAAGGGTGCCAGTACCCAGTCCTGTCCTGCTGACCCTGGTGGGTGCCATGCCCTGTCCCATTCCACCAACTCCAGTGGGTGCCATGCCTGGTCCTATTCTGACAGCCCCAGCGGGTATCATGCCCACTCCTATCCCACTGACCTCAGTGAGTGCCAGAGCCTCATCCCACTCCACCAGCCCCGGTGGGTGCCATGCCAGCTGGCATGCCCAGTCCCATCCCACCAACACCCGTGGGCGCCGTGCCCAGAGCCGGTACCCACCGGAAGGGTTGGTCCTCCTCCAGGCCTCTGGCACAGCTCCAGGCCACCGCACACAGCACCAGCAGGGCAGGGACCCCCCGACACCTGAGGCGGGGGTCAGAGCACGGCGGGCACCGGCATGGCACCAGTGCCGCGGTACCTCCCGAGCCCCATCGCCGGGGACCGGGTAGTGCCGCCCCAGCCCCCCTGCCCGCCGTGTGCCGCCCCGGTCCCCATCACCGCGGGCCAAGGAGCCCCTCCCGCTCCCTTCCTCCCGGTCCCCTCGGTACTCGCTCCCCGCGCTGCCGCCGGGTCCCTGTCACCCCGGATCTCCTCGGGCTCCCGTCACCCCCGGTCCCCGTTACGCCTGGCCATTGGAGTCTCGCCTGACCTCACCTGACCCCGCAGTTCCCCTGGCGCCCCCGGTTTCCGGTCCCCCCGTTACCCCTCGTACTCCCCCGCTGCCTCTCATCGCTGCCGGTCCCCCCGTTACCCGCAGGTGCCCCTCGGTACCGCCCGGTGCCTCCTTTACTCCCCGGCACCCCCACTCCCCCCCTGCCCCCCATTGCCCTCCGTTACCCCGGGTCCATGCCGCCGCCGCCTGCCGCCGCAGCGCCCCGGTCACGTGCTCGGGAGCACGAGCCCCAGTCACGTGAGGGGGGTGCGGTCACGTGATGGGCGGTGTCCCGGTCCTGCTAATCACCGGCAACCGCCGGGACCGGCAGCGCTCCCGGGGGCCAGAGCGTCCGGACTGTGCCTGAGCGCGGGCGGTGTCCGCCACTCGCTCCCGGGGCAGCGCTGCCGCCACATCTGGGCCAGGCTCCGGTCCCGGTCCCGGTCCCGGTCCCGGTCCCGGTCTCGGTCCCGGTCCCGGTCCCGGTCCCGGTCTCGGTCCCGGTCCCGGTCTCGGTCCCGGTCTCGGTCTCGGTCTCGGTCTCGGTCTCGGTCTCGATCTCGGTCCAGGTCCAGGTCCAGGTCTCAGTGGCGCCGCTTGATGCAGGCCCGGGGAGGCTGTGCGCGGTCCCGATTCCGGTCCTGGTCCCTTCCTCCGGAGCGCTGAGCCCGGCCCGGGGCTGCAGCCGGTGCCGAGAGTCCGTGCGGGGACTGCGCTGGGACCGGCAGCAGATGGGGGTAGCTGTGGTGTAGGTTTGGCTTGGGAGAGATCCCAGGAGAGACCCTGGCAGTGCCTGGGCACCAACAACCCATGGTCCTCAGGGTCCCCTCCAGGGCTGGAGACTCCACCACTACCCTGGGAAGCCTGGCACAGGCCTGGGCACCCCTCAAGGGGCACAAATCGTTCCTCAGGGCCAAGCTCAACCTCCCCTGCCACAACCTGAGGCCGTCTCCTCCTGGCCCAGCACTCAGGAGCTGCCCTTGAGCCCCAGCTGGCTGCAAGCTGCTCTCAGGGAGCTGCAGAAAGCCACAAGGTCTCCCCTCAGCCTCCTCTGCTGCAGCCTCAGCCCCCCCAGGGCCCTCAGCTGCTCCTCACAACTTCTCCAGACCCTCCTCACAGTACCTTAGAGGTTGGAAGGGACCTTCAGAGATCATCCTGTCCAACCCCCTGCCAGAGCAGCATCCCCAGGGTAGTCTGCACAGGATTGCATCCAGGTGGGAGTTGAAAGTCTCCAGGGAAGGAGACTCTACAACCTCTCTGGGCAGCCTGCTTTAGGGCTCTCTCACCCTCGCTGTAAGGAAGTTTCTCCTCATGTTGAGGTGAAACCTTCTCAGTTCCAGTTTGAACCTATTGTTCCTTGGTTTATAATTGTGCACCACCAAGAAGAGCTTGGCCCCCTCCCCTTGCCCCCACCTTTCAGATACTGGTAGGCATTGATCAGATCCCCTCTCAGGTCTCCTCTCCAGACTGAGCAGCCCCAGGGCTCTCAGTCTCACTCCAAAGGGGAGTTGCTCAAGTCCCCAAATCATCCTCGTGTCTCTCCCTTGGACTCTCTCCAGAAGGTCTCTGTGTCTCTTGGACTGAGGAGCACAGAACTGAACACAGTGTTGCTGATCCAGGCCAGGCTGCTGGTGCCCTTCTTGCCCACCTGGGCACCCCCTGTCTCCTCTCCAGCCACTGGCTGCAGGTCCCCAGGTCCTTTCCCACCAGGCAGTTTCCAACTTTTCCCCAGCCTGGAGTCTCCAGGGGGCTGCTGGAGCCTGGCTCCAGGGGAAGCACCTGAAGGTCAGAGCCCCTGGTGGGGTCTGCTACCCTGTGCCCACCCCAGGACTCAGGGCAAGGAGCTATAGGAGGGGCTGCAGCCAGGGGTGCCCAGGCTGTCCCCTCTGCAGAGGTTGGGCATCACCAGTTGTGGTGGGTTTAGGCTATGCCTTTAGAATTTAGCTGCAGATTTCGAGCAGGAAAGTGGAAAACCAGAAATAAATCACTGCTGGGTGTAAAAAGGAAAGCAAAAGATTATCCTAAACAAATTCATTGGATGAATGTCTTGGATAAGAAGAGCTGTACCATAACAATTTTTTCCCACTGCCATTCCTTTCTCTCTTCCCTTCTGATCTGGGCTGTTCTGCTTTGCTTGGGAGAGATAACGTGCTTCTGGCTGGCCTTGAAGAAGTCTAACCCACTGCTTTTCTCTCTCTGCTCCTCTCTCTCTCTTGGGACAGGGGGGTTGAGGTTGGGGGGCAGTGGAACAGCTCTCCCTGGTCTTTTGAGCAGGGGGGTTCGTGTTGTTTGCTAGTTGTAAATCCCTGCACACCATTGTAAGTCCTGTAGATTCTGTACAAGTTGATTGCATTCCACTGCAGAGCGTTGCTTCTGCTTGTAAATACAGCTGCATCTGCTTCTAACTGAGTTAGTCTGGCTGAAGTTAAAGCTGGGGGGAAACTTCAACCCACCACACCAGTGGGTCCAGAAGAGCCAGGAGGTGTGGGGCTGGTGGCAGAGCAGAGGTGCACACCCAGGGTGTCCCAGGCCCTCCTGGGGAGGTCCCGGCAGCAGCTCAAGGCATCAACAAAGGCGCTGGGCATCAACAAAAGGGTGTTGAGACATCACCAAAGGTGTTGAGACGCCACCAAAGAGGTGTTGAGACACCACCAGAGGTATTGAGACACCACCAGAGGTGTTTGGCACCACCAAAGAGGTGTTTAGACACCGCCTCCAAGGACTGATGCTCAGGTTGTGGCAGGGTGAAGGTGCAGGGCTGGGGCTGTGCCACTGTTCTCCCTCCTGCTCACAGGCAGTTCCAGCTGTGCTGGGGCAGAGGTGCCCTGTGCTCAGGTGGGCAGTGCCCACTGCAGATCCCTGGCCCTGCTCCCTTTGTGTGAAGAGAGGCAGCCAGGAGACCTGTTTGGGCTGAACCAGCATCTCCTGCTCACCAAACACCACCCAGCAGCTACAGGAGGCTGGACCTCACCTGTGCTCCTAAGGCTCAGCCAAGCACTGCTCTGGGCTCCAGTTGCTTCCCTGGGGTAAGTTCATAGAGTCATGGAATGGTTGTGGTTGGAGGAGACCTTTAGGACCATGGAATCCAAGCATGGCCCCAGCACTGCCCCAGCACTACCACCCCATGGCCCTCAGCACCACAGCTCCAGGGCTTGGAAACCCCTCCAGGGCTGGGGACTCCACCACTGCCCTGGGCAGCCTGGACCAGGCCTGGACAACCCTCAAGGGGCACAAATTCTTCCTCAGAGACAACTTCAGCCTGTCCTGGTACAACCTGAAGCCATCTCCTCTTGGCCCAGCACTCAGGAGCAGACCTTGACCCCTAGATGGCTCATAAGGGTTCAGAGCTCTGGAGCAGGCTGCCCAGAGAGGTTGTGGAGTCTCCTTCTGTGAAGAGCTTCCAACTTCCCCTGGCCATGGTGCCCCTGGGCAAGCTGCTGTGGGTGCCCTGCTGGAGCAGAGGGGGTGGCCTGGGTGAGCTCTGGGGGTCCCTTCCAGCTCCTCCATGCTGGTGGAAAGAGTGGGGCAGCACAGGGGCACCTGTGGGACCCTGTGGATGAGCAGAGCAGAGCAGGGCAAAGCATTGGGCCCTGCTCCCAGACCATGTCTGGCTGTTCTCACTCTGCTCCACCATGCTCCCAGCCCTTGATGCTTCCCGTGTCCCACCCCTCAGCCCTGTCCCACCACGCGTGGATACCCCATCCCTGCTCCACCTCTTGATCCCAATCCCACTTCTTGCTCCCGATCCCACCCCCTGCTCCTGCTCCCGATCCCACCCCCTGCTCCTGCTCCCGATCCCACCCCCTGCTCCTGCTCCCGATCCCACCCCCTGCTCCTGCTCCCGATCCCATCCCCTGCTCCTGCTCCCGAACCCACCCCCTGCTCCTGCTCCCGAACCCACCCCCTGCTCCTGCTCTCGATCCCACCCCCTGCTCCTGCTCCCGAACCCACCCCCTGCTCCTGCTCTCGATCCCACCCCCTGCTCCTGATCCCGATCCCACCGCCTGCTCGTGCTCCTGATCCCAATCCCACCGTCCTGCCCCTGCTCCAGTCCTCCCTCTAGCCTCCACAGCTCCAACCCAGCCCCTCCAGCTCCCTCCCGGAGGCCCCTGCCGTGGCCCGCGGGGCCGCCCCCATCCATCAGGCTTGGAGCTGCTCAGCCTGGAGAAGACTCCAAGGAGACCTTAGAGCTGCATTTCAGTATCTGCTGGGGAGGGGCTGTGCAGAAGGGGCTGTGCGGATAGGACCGGTGGCAATGGTTGGCAACTGGAGCAGGACAGGGTTAGGTTGGACATCAGAAGTTCTGCACCGTGAGGGTGGTGAGACCCTAGCACAGGCTGCCCAGGGTGTGGAGGACCCTTCCAACCTGATGCATTCTGTAACTCTGTGGTCCCAGCTTGCACGCCCCAGCAGCTGCCCAGGGCAGGGTGCAGGTCCTGCCTGCTGTAGCACAGTGCTGGTGGCCCCACTGTGCCCAGGGCTGTGCCTGCCCACCACTGCAGCGCAAGCCTGGCACCGCAGCGGTGGCACAATCTCCGTACAAAGTGTGGTTTATTAAGGCATTTTGGAGAGGTTGGCACTTGGGCACAGGCTGTGCTGGGCGCCCGTACATGCAGCTCCGATACAAAAGGTACAAATTGAGTAGAAATGGGGGGGAGGGGGCTGGGTACAAAGTCTACAATAAATAACTGGCGGCTCCCAGTGGGTGGGGGGGCGGCGCCCCGGGGGCTGCCCCTCCTGTGGCTACCGGGGGTGACCGCTCCGTGATCCCCTGTCCCAAACATGCAGCGGGGAGCGGCCCCCGCCCCGTGTAGGGCGTCCATAGCACCCTTGGCCTGCTCCCCGTGGTGCCCGTGAGCGGGACAGCCCTGCCGGGAGGAAGGGCACACAGAATGCCCTCCCCAGGAGCCCCCGCGGGCTGTCCCTGTGCTGAGTGCTGCCCTCCCTGCCCTCCCCACCCCTGTGGTCCCCATGCAGCCATGGCCCTGCGGCCCCTTGACGCCACCATCCCCGTCCTGTGTTGCTGCCCCGTGCTCAGAGCAGCCTCAGGGCTGCCCGCAGCAGGGATATGGGCACCGTGCCCACTGTGGGGCCAACCGTGCCCACTGTGGGACCAGCCATGGGGCAGCCCAGGCTGGAGGCTCAGGATTGGGACAGTGCCAGATGGGGCAGAAGCCACTGATGGTGCCCAGTGGGAGATGTGGGTGGGCAGACGTGGGCGGTCTGGGTGCTGTGACCAGAGCCTGGGGCGAGGGGTGCAGTGTGGGGCTGCGAACATCCTGAGGGAGGAACTCCCCTGGGCCCCTCCTCGGGGGACCAGATTCCCCCTAACCCCCTGGCATGCCAGGGCCAGCTGCATCCACGGGGCTGCCCTACTGCCCCCCATGCCTGCTCCTGGTCCTCATTCTGTGCCCATAGCCATGTGTGGAGCACAGCACCTGGGGGCACCCTGGCCCATGGTGGCAGGACATGACTGTGCTTATGCCACCCTGAGCATCCACGGGGTGTCTGGGGTGAGGGCTGACCCCAGTGCGGGGGTGAGGATGGGGACCAGCCCCATGGCAGTGTAGCTCAATCCCATGCCCACGGCATGGCACAGAGCAGCTCCTGCTCAGAGCTGGGGGTGCTGGCACCCACCCACACTTTGGAGATGTCCCTGGGCAAGCACCACAGGGCCCCAGCGTCGAGGGCAGCTGCCTGGTGCCCCATCACTGTGATACACTGACACCATGCCAGCTTCGGGCTCTCTGGGGTACCTCTCACACCTCCCCTGCCCACCAGACCCAGGGTAGAAGGAACAGGAGGAGGCCACTGGTCTCTCTCACTGAGTGGCCACAGTGAAGCCTCTCCCAGGGCCCTGGGGCCAGTGCTGCGGCAGCTCTTGCGCTGTGGCTCCTGCCAGCGGGTGCCTGGGCAGTGCCCATGTCGGGTGCCTGGGCAGTGCCTATGTTCGGTGCCCGTGTCCGGTGCCCATGTCCAGTGGCCATGTCTGGTGCCCGTGCACAGTGCCCATGTCCGATGGCCAGCGTGCAGCCCAGGGAGGCACCAGGTCCTGTGGGCATCTTCTCCAGGGTCAGAGCTGTCATGGTGAGCAGAGCACCTGCCTGCCAGCCTGGCTCAGAGAAGCAGCAGCTCAGGAGGGTGCCCTCAGAAGGGTAATGTGCAGTGGTGGGAGCTGGGAGGGGCTGTAAGACCCCAAAGGAGCCCCTGTGCCCCCCACCAGCCATGGGTGGTGAGCAGAGCATGGGCACTGCCTTCTCCTCCTCTCCAGCCTGGCCTGGCATGGGGCAGAATGGCAGCTGCCATGGCTGTGTCCCTGCCCAAGGACTCACCCTCCCTCTGCTGCAATCCTTCCCAGCCCATGGAGCTCCTGCGGGGACGCTGGGCCAGCGGGCATGGCTCAGCCATGGGCACGGCTCAGCCATGGGCTGCTGCACCTGCTGCTGGGCACCTGGCCGGGCACAGGCAGGGGCTGTGCCCCCCGAGCACAGGGCCCCCCGAGCACAGGGTCCCGTTTGGCACCGTCGGATGCTATGAGCAGCACAAGGAGCCGTGGCCCCAGGGTGCCGGCCGCGGCAGCAGCGGTCCGTGGGACACCGAAGCCGGCACCGAATCTGCCAGACCGCAGGAGTGCCAGCGGCCCCAGAGGGCACAGAGACCCACACCGAGGCTGTGGGAGCGGGATCGGCCCCCGTGCCCAGCGGCCCCAGGCTCGGCCCCGCTCCCGGCGCCGCGGCGCGGGGCAGGAGTCCGCGGGCCCAGGCTAGATGCGGAGCTCGGCCTCCTCGGGCGGCTCCAGCGAGTGCTCGGCGCTGATGGCCGAGGCCGAGGGCCCCTGCGCGACGCCGAAGGGAGAGACCACCGGGGAACGGGCGGCCAGCGGCGACAGCGAGGGCGAGAAGCTGGGCGACATGGCACAGGAGGAGGAGATGGAGCCCTCGTGGCTGATGGGCGAGCGGCGCAGCGAGCCGGGCTGCGGGAAGGTCCTGCCCGGCGGCGGCTTGGGCGGCACGGACTTGGCGCCCGGGTGGGCGACGGCGGTGATGAGGGGCGGGGGGTCGATGCGGGGCTTGGGCTCCGCCTTGGGCTTGGCAGGGAAGGGCTTGCGCAGGGAGCTCTCGTCCTTCAGCCGCGCGATCTCGGTGAAGACGCTGGCCAGGGGCTGGAACTGCGGGCACCAGTCGAGGAGGTAATCCCAGCTGTAGCTGCCGCGCAGCTCCTCGTCGCCGGCCACGATGGCGCTCAGCGAGCCCTCGGCCGCGGGCTTGCCGTCCTCGGGGAAGGCGTAGTCCTGGGGCGGCGAGGAGACGCCGAGCCCGCAGCGCACGCCCAGGAAGGCGCCGCCGCCGCCGTCGTCGCGGTAGAGCTGCGGGGGCGGCCCCGGCAGCAGCAGCCCCGAGCCCTTCTTGCTCTTGAACCACTGCGCGCCCTCCATGACCGTGGGCTCGCAGGAGACGTCGGAGAGCTGATCGGCGTCCTGCTGGATGCCCGAGTCGGGGCCCCGCGCCGCCAGGTGCTCCTGTATGGAGGCCGTGATGCTGGCCACGCGTGGGTACTCGTTGATCATCCGGATCTCGTCGTCCTCGGCCGCCTCGGCCGAGCCGCGCCCGCTGGAGTGCGAGGGATCCAGGGAGCCGCCGCGCGTGTAGGGCCCGGCCGGCTCCGCGCCGTACCCCGGCAGCGCCTGGTGGTAGATGTGCTCCGTGCTGGGCAGCGCCGGCTCGTCGCGGCCCAGCTTCTGCAGGGAGCCGCTCTGCCCACGGCCCAGCTTCTGCAGGGAGCCGCTCTGCCCGCGGCGCAGCGCACCTTCCCCGTCCGCCTTCTCGCCGCCGCGGCGCTGCCGGGAGCGCACCAGCGCCAGCACGATGGCCACGGCGGCCAGCACCACCACCACGCCCAGCGAGGCGGCCACGGCCACCAGCAGCAGGTTGAGGTCTGGGGCCAGACCGAAGGAAGTGTGGGTGACGTCGATGGTGACCTGCGCCGAGGCCGAGCGCGAGGCGGGCAGGGGGCTGCGCGCCTGCACCTCCAGGCTCATCTCGCGTGGCTCCCGCTTGGCCCGGCCAGTGCTGGCCTGGGGCTGGCTGTCTACACGCAGGTAGATGGTGCCCGTGGTCTGGTTGACGGCGAAGTAGGGTGAGGGCTTGGCCAGGGAGTACAGCACCACACCGTCGGCCCCCTCGTCCTCGTCGGTTGCCAGCACCTGCCCGATGCTCTGCCCCTTGTGGGCGCCCTCGGGGACCTCAAAGCTGAAGGAGGGGCTGAGGAAGATGGGGTCATACTCATCCTCTCCTGTCACCAACACCCGCACCGTCACCGTGGCTGAGGCATTGCCGGCATCAGTGGCGCTGACGAGGAGCTGGAAGGCCTTGGCCCGCTCATAGTCAAAGGCAAGACGCGAGCGCAGCTCCCCGGAGCTGCCATTGAGGGTGAAGGCCTCATGGCCCTCAGCCAGGCCAGGCTCCACTGCCGGCTGCTCCAGCAGCGTGTAGCGCAGCTCCCCGAAGACGCCAGCATCGGCGTCGGCTGCACGCAACGTGGTGACCAGGGTGCCAGGGGGCAGGTTCTCACGCAGGCTGGCGCTCAGCACCTCCAGTGGGAAGTAAGGCTTGTGGTCATTGACATCCTTCACCTCAACGGCCACGGGCACCAGGGCAAAGTGCCCGCCCGGCTCGTCAGCTGCCTGCACCACCAGGGCGTGCAGTGCCTGCGCCTCGCGGTCCAGCGGCCGTGCCAGGCTGAGGGCGCCGCTGGCCTCGTGCAACCGGAACAGCCCCCGTGGGTCGCCCGAGGTGATGGTGTAGCGCAGGCGGCCGCGTGGCCCCGAGTCGGCATCGTGCGCCTGCAGGCGCAGCAGCTCAGTGCCTGGCGGTGCCGCCTCGCTGATGGCCGCGTGGTACCGGGCACGTGCGAATGCCGGCGCATTGTCGTTGACGTCACGCACCGCGATCAGCACCGGCACCGTGGCGCTGCGCCGTGGCACACCCCGGTCCGAGGCCGCCACTGTCAGGTTGTAGAGCTGCACGGCCTCAAAGTCCAAGGGCTCCACCAGCACCAGGGCTCCCTGGGTGCGCAGCTGCCCCCCGGCCCAGCCTGCGTGGCTCTCCAGCTGGAAGGCGTTGCCGCTGTTGCCGCTGACAATGGTGAAGTCGAAGCCGGAGTTCTCCCGCGATGGGTCAGCGTCAGCTGCCTCCAGTGTCAGCACCGTGGTGCCCGGGGGCAGGTCCTCGGGCACGCTGGTGTTGTAGCGCGGCAGCTGGAACTGGGGGCTGTGGTCATTCATGTCCAGCACCTGCAGCTGCACTGCGGCCCAGGATGAGAGGCTGGGTGAGCCCTGGTCGTATGCCTCAACCACCAGGTCCAATGTGGGCTGGCTAGCATCGAACTCCAGCTGCCGGATGGTGAAGAGGGTCCCTGCGAGAACACAGAGCCAGGGTTAGTGTGGGGGCAGAAGTAGCAGCCGAGAGGGTTTGGGATCAGCCCAGGACACTTCCCTGGGTGTGCTCCATGGCCACCCCACCTTGCCCACCTCACTGGCCGCCCCAGATGGTGACCTAGGAGGGCGTGGGCTGTGCCAGCATGGGGGTCCCACCCTCAGCAGACCTCTGCTCCAGCCCCCACCCCACGCACCATTGCTGGGGTCGATGGCGACGTCGGGGCTGGGCACAGCCAGGCGGAAGGTGATATCCCCGTTGCTGCCTGCATCCGGGTCAGTGGCACTGACGGTGAGGATGGCACTGCCTGCGGGTGTGTGTTCTGGCACCATCACCTGGCATGGGGGAAGCTCTGCTCAGCACCGTGGTCCTCATGCCAGGGCGGACATGTGACTGAACAGAGCCAGGGCAGCCAAGGTGGCCCAGCCTGGTGCTGTACCAGGGCTGGTAGAGGAGCAGACCTGTCCCACTGACCTGTGCTCGCCCTCTTAGTGTGCCCCCTCCCTGGCACTAGCCCCCCTGCCCTGCTGTCTCCTCCACCTTCTCTGCCCTGCTGAAGAACCTGACCAGAGAACCACAGCAGGATTTAGGCTGGCAGAGACCTTCAGATTTAGTCCAACCAGAACCAATTTGCCAAGGCTGCCACTAAAGCACCTCAGGAGCTGGCTTCTCCTCTACAGCAGCATTTTCATCACCCAGGGGATTCCCTGCCCTGCTGCTGTGCCAGGCAACACCTGCGGGCTGAGGGGGCCCCCAGCCTGGCCCCTCACAACCCTGAAGCAGTTCTGTGCCCTCCCAGAACCTGGCAGAAGCCAGCAGCTGGAGGCTCCTCCAGCTCTGGTCAACAGTGCCCAGGCTCAGCTCCATGCTCCAGCCTGGATGCTGCTTGAGTCACTGAGCAAGGATCCCCTGAGACCCCGACTCCACAGGGCTTCTCCAGCCCCCACTGACCCCCACTCGCTGCCCCAGCACCTCCCAGAGGGCTGCTCAGGTGCTTCTCAGGCCCTGCAGCCTCTGGCATGGTCACTTGTGCAGGCTGGGAGCCACCTCCTGCCACTTCTGTCCTTCCCACCTGCTCCAGTCTGCAACTGTGACAGAGCTCTGCAGGGCTACAGCTGCTACCTGCCTGCTTCCAGTCTTCTGGCCAGGGCTCTCCTGGTGACATCACAGTGGGGTTCAGGATTCAGGACATGGATGGAGCCCAGAAGAGGGGCAGGAGGGGTACAGACACGTTCTTGGGGGGATCTCACTACAAGAAAGTCCCTCCCTGCCAGAAGGACATTGAGGGCTGGGGCAGGGCCAGAGCAGGGCAACACAGCTGGGGAGGGGTCTGGAGAAGGAGGCTCTGGAGAAGTTGTGAGGAGCAGCTGAGGGCCCTGGGGGGGTTGAGGCTGCAGCAGAGGAGGCTGAGGGGAGACCTTGTGGCTCTCTGCAGCTCCCTGAGAGCAGCTTGCAGCCAGCTGGGGCTCAAGGGCTGCTCCTGAGGGCTGGGCCAAGAGGAGATGGCCTCAGGTTGTGCCAGGGGAGGTTGAGCTTGGCCCTGAGGAACGATTTGTGCCCCTTGAGGGGTGCCCAGGCCTGTGCCAGGCTTCCCAGGGCAGTGGTGGAGTCTCCAGCCCTGGAGGGCTCTCCAAGCCCTGGACCTGTGGTGCTGAGGGCTGTAGGGTGGTGGTGCTGGGGCAGTGCTGAGGCCATGATTGGGCTTCAGGTCTCTCCCACCCAAAATAATGCCATGGTTTCATGCCCCCTGCGGCTGTGTTGCAGGCAGCAGAGGGGCTGGCACAGGGCCGGGCACCTCTGTGCAGGGTACCTGGTAGCAGGGCTGGCTGAAGGCTGGGGCATTGTCGTTGACGTCCTCCACCAGCAGGGTGAGGTTGGCCTGGCCCCAGTGCTGCCCATCCCAGGCACTCAGGGTCAGGCTGTAGTGGCTCTGCTGCTCGCGGTCCAGCGGTGCCGTCAGTGCCAGGCCCCCGCTGTAGCGCAGCATGCTGAAGGTGCCCGTAGCCTCGCCTGGCACTGCCAGCGTGTAGGAGAGTGCCGGGCCCGAGTCCACGTCGTTGCCCGTAAACTGGGCAATCTGGGTGCCCAACAGTGCATCTGCGGGGATGAGAGGCCCAGGGCTGGCACCGGCGCACGGGAGGAGACCCCAGAGCTGGGCACAGGAGCTGCTGGGGTGAAGGGCTTGGGAGCTGGGCAGGGCAGGTGATGGGTGGCACAGGGCAGGTGACATCTGGCACAGGACCGGTGATGGCTGGGGCAGGTGATAGCTAAGGCAGGACAGGTGACAGCTGGTACAGGAGAGCACAGCCATCACCCCACAGCACAGGCAGTGCCAGGGCATGCAGCTGGCATCTCAATGGGTTCACTCTAGACACAGCTCCAGCACAGGGAGCTCAAGCCAGGGTCAGCACACACCAGGCCCTGGCAGAGGGTGGGTGAAGCTCTCTGGGGCTCCTGCCCAGCCCAGGGTGCCCACCCTGCCCTGGTGCCCTCCCGCGGGGCAGCACTTACTCTCAGGCACCCGCACCTCGGCGGGCACCGGGATGGTAGGGCTGTTGTCGTTGATGTCCAGCACCACCACGGTCAGTGTGGCAGAGCCCACCAGGGGCGGCGTCCCCCTGTCCGTGGCTGTCACCACCAACCTGTGGGCAGGCACAAGGTCCTCAGGGACATGGCCACGTGGGTGAGGGAGCAGTGCAGGTCTGCCTGTGTGTCCCAGTGGGGCAGGGCACCAGATGGGCACAGACCTGAGGGCAGTAGGACTGTGCCCAGCACCTGGAACATCCCAGTGGGCAGAGAATGTGGGCACAAGGGTCTGGAGCTGTGGTGGACAGCAGGAGTGTCTGTGGCCCTGGCAGGGGCACAGGGGACAGGAGACCCACATGTGGCTGGAGGCTGTGCCAGGGGAGCTGGTGGCACCCAGAGTGCATCCAGTATGAGTCTGGACCATGGTGGGAGATGGCACAGGGTGGGTGCAGGGGACATATTTGGCACAGAGCTGGGTGCTGGGCAACACCTGGAGCCTCTGCAGCTCCATGGGTGGCACGGGTGCCCAAGGCACGGGTGGCCATCAGAGCACAGGTACGGGGGCAGAGGACATGGCCAGGGTGGGGTGGCAGAGGCTCTCCCTTCCCTCTGAACCACACAGATCTGAGGGCTTTGCCATCATCTCACAGGTGTGGCTGGGTGGTGGTGGTGCCCAGGGCACCTGGGCTGGGTGCAGGAGCTGCAGGAGGGCTCTGCAGAGCATGGTAGGGCAGCAGGCTGTGATCCTGGGGTGTGTGGCCTGGACTGGTCATGCAGGAACAGGGCAGGAGCTCACTACCCCCTCACCAACTCCTGAGGCCAGCTCATGGCCACTTGTGCCACCTTCAGTGCCATTTAGCTCCCCATGTCTCCACCACGCCTCAGGTCCTGCTGCTGGGCAGCAGCATTGCCTGGGCAGCGCTGGGACAGTACTGGGTGGCTGCAAGCAGCAGAGGACCCTCCACAGCCACGGCCAGGATACCTGGGGTCAGTGCCATCAGCCCCACTCACTGTGTCTGGGACCAGATCTCCCTGTCCAGGATGGCAGCCGTGGTGATGGTGCCAGTCTGGGGGTCGATGTGGAACAGGCCGGCGGTGGGCAGCGCGGGGTCCAGGCCGTAGGTCACCTGCCCGTTGGCTCCCTGGTCCGGGTCATCTGCCAGCACCTGCCGAGCCCAAGGGAGGTCCAGCAGGGCACTTGTGGGGCTCTGCAGACCCCACCAGGGCCAGCCCCAGGCCGGCAGAGGCCCCTGCTCCCTACCTGTATGAGGGGCGAGTGGTAACTCTGGGACTCACGGACGAAGGTGACGTAGTGCCGCAGCTGGAAGCTGGGGGCATTGTCGTTGGCATCCTGCAGCAGCAGCGTCAGCGCCGTGAAGCTCAGTGACGCTGCGCTCTCCGCCTGCACCACCAGGCGCAGCCGCGGGCTGGACTCGAAGTCCAGGCTGCTGGGGTCCCGCACCGAGATGGCACCTGGAGGGGCACAGCAGGCAGGGCTCAGGGGCTGGCATGCACCGGGAGATGCCTCCCTCAGCTTCTCTCTCCTCCAGCAGGGGGCACAGGCACTGTGCCAGCTTGGGGTCTGTCCCAGACCAACCAACCAGCCAGTGGGCACTAGAGGACAGGGTTGTGGTGGGAAGCTCTAGCTCCCTGTGTGGGCTGAGAGCAGCTTCCTCATGTCATAGGATCACAGAATGGTTTGGGGTGAAGGCACCTACCAAGGTCACCTACTCCAACCCCCTGCAGCCAGCAGGGACAGCTCCAAGCAGAGCTTAGAGCCCCAAACAACCTGCCCTGGGATGATGCCAGCTAGGGGGCATCTCCCACCTCCCTGAACCAGGCTCTCCCCAGCCTCCTGCTGAAGAACTTCTCTCTTCCCTCTGCCCTGGGGCTCCCTCCTGGAGCTCCAAACCATCCCCCCTGGGCCTGGCCCCACAGCTCCTGCTCCAGAGCCTGGCCCCAGCTTGCTCCTGGGCCTCTTCCAGCCCTGCCAGGCCACCAGAAGGTGTCCCTGGAGCCTTCTCCAGGTTGGACACCCCCAGCTCTGCCAGCCTGGGGACCCAGCAGATTCCTTTCAGCCCTCCCAGCATGGCTGTGGCCTCCTCTGGCCCTGTCCCAGCAGCTCCCTGACTGTGCTGAGCTTGTCCCAGGCTAAGTGATGGTCCTGGCCAAGTCCTGTGCAGGGGAAGCTGTGCTGGGAGTTGCGCTGCCAACACCAGGATGGTGGCAGGGCAGTGCCCACTACCAGCTCTGGCACCATTTGCTCTGCTGGTGCAGGGTGTGGAGGGTGACATGGTGCCCATGTGGCTGTGAGCCGTGGGGCTCTGAGGAGCAGCAGGGGTGGGTGCCAGGGGGACTGAGGCTGTACCCGAGCTGGGCTGGATGCCGAAGGCGCCGCGCTCGTTGCCACTGACGATGCTGTAGCTGATGCGGCCGGAGGAGCCCCCGGTGTGCGCCGCCTGCACCCTGGCCACCACGGTGCCTGTGGAGAGATGCCAGGGCAGTGCCTGTGGCTGGGAGCGGGACTCCTGGGGCCTGTCCATAGCCCCTTTGGTCTCACCGTGACCCCTGCAGATCTTCCAGGAGCCCTAGAGCAACCTGAGCACCCTAAGACGAGCCCATGGGTGTCACCCTGAGTAGCCTGGGCACCACTTAGACCCTGCCATCCCCTGGGTCTACCCAGTGCCTGATGGGGCTTCCCAGGAGCCTCTTGGTCTGAGCTTAGAAACAGAGAATCATGGAATAATTTGGCTTGGAGACCTTTCAGATCATGGAGTCCAACCATTCTCTACCTCTGCCAAGGCTGATGCCAAACCACAACCCTCAGCACATCTCTGAAGCTTTGAAACCCCTCCAGGGATGGGGATTCCACCACCTCCCTGGGCAGCTTCTTCCAGTGAAGAAATTTCTTCTGATGTCCATCCCAAACCTCCCCTGTGGCAGCCTGAGGTCACTTCCCCCTGCCCTGCCCCTTGTTGCTGTGAGACCCCAACCCCACCTGGCTCCAAGCTTCTTCCAGGCAGCTCCTCCCACCACGGCCAACCCAGCACCCCCTGCCCGGTGGCCAGCAGGTACCTGGGGCAGGGTTCTCGGGCAGGGTCACCTCGCTGGCGGCACGGGCGAAGCGCAGCCCCCGCTGGGGCTCGTCCTGCAGCAGGATCTGCACCACACCGGTGGAGGACAGCGCCGGTTGCCCCAGGTCGGCGGCCAGCACGAAGAGGGTGCGCTGGCGCGGGCCGAGCGCGGCCAGGGGCTGCAGCAGCTGGATCTCGCCCGTGTAGGAGTTGATGGTGAAGGCAGCATTGGGCACGGCCAGGCGGTACAACACTGAAGCGTTGGCGCCCGCGTCGCGGTCCTCTGCCCTCATCGTGGCCACGGTGTGCTTGGGCGCGGCGTGGCGCGGCAGGGCCAGGCTCAGGGGGCTCTGAGGGAAGGCCGGAGCGTGGTCGTTGACGTCGCGCACGGTGATGGTGACCAGCACGGTCGCGCTGCGCGGCTCCCGCGGCGCCCAGTCCACCGCCGTGGCCAGGAAGCTGTAGCTCGGCTGCCGCTCGCGGTCCAGCGCCAGGGCGCTGCGGACGTGGCCGCTCCGCGGCTCCACCTGGAAGGCGCCCAGGGACTCGTTGCCCAGGTAGTAGGAGATCTGCCCGTTGGTGCCCTCGTCGGGGTCCTCGGCCGTCAGCTGCAGCACCAGGGAGCCCGGGGGCAGGTCCTCCGGCACCTCCACGGCGTAGGCGGCGCGGGCGAAGCGCGGAGCGTTGTCGTTCAGGTCCAGCACCCGCACGGTCACCGCCATGCTGGCGCTGCGCGGGGGGCTGCCGTGGTCCTGCACCACCACTGTCAGCAGGTACGAGGCCACCCGCTCCCGGTCGAGGGCCCGCGCCGTGGAGAGGACACCGGAGACTGGGTCCAGGCTGAAGTCCTGCCCGGGGTCTCCATCTGGGAGAGAAGAGATGCCAAGGTTGAAAAAAACCACAGAACGGGTTGGGCTGGAAGGGACCTTCCAGATCGTCCAGTTCCAAACCCCTGCCGTGGGCAGGGACACCTCCACCAGCCCAGGTTGCTCAAGGCCTCATCCAGCCTGGCCCTGAGCACCTCCAGGGAGAGGGCAGCCACAGCCTTGCTGGGCAACCTGTGCCAGGGACTCAAGATGGGAGGTCTGGGGTGCCAAGACAACATGATGACAGCTGGTACAAACAAGGACCTGCCCTGCACTGCCCAGATGTCATCATGGGGCCCACCCCAGCATGTCCTGGCAGGGAGGGCAGAGGCTGCTCTCTGCAAGGTCCCAGGACAGAATCTCCCTGGTCCAGCTCTGTAAGACCTGCCACAGGCAGTCGCAGACCACACGTGGCATGGACAGCTGCACAGAGCCCACTTGGCAGCTCCTGAAGTCAACAGGTCAGAGTGGCCAAGGGTGGTATGGGACCAGCCCAGCCTGGGGAGACAGGCTAGAGCTTGGGGAATGACAGCAGCCTGCCCAGATCTGGGGGTGCTCCTTCCTGGGCACAGAGCAGCTCCCTGTGGTCAGGAGCAGGAGAGCACTGAGGTGGAAAGGCTAAGAGCCCTGGGGCTCAGAGTCTGGAGAGAAGCAGCCCCAGAAGGGATCTGAGCAATGCTCAGCAAGAGCTGAAGGAGCTGTGGGGGGCAGGAGGCTGGGGCTGGCATCTGCTGAGTGGTGCCCAGGGCCAGGCCAAGGGGCAGCAAATGTCAGCCAGGAGGTGCCAGCAGGAGCAACTTGTTTGGGGTGAGGCTGCTGGAAGCCAGGAGCGGGCTGCCCAGAGAGGTTGTGGAATCTCCTTGTGTGGTGAGCTTCCAACCCCCCCCACCCATGGTGCCCCTGGGCAAGCTGCCGGGGGTGCCCTGCTGGAGCAGGGGGGTTGGCCTGGGTGTTCTCCAGGGGTCCCTTCCAGCTCCTCCGTGCTGGGATTGGCCATTTTGTGAACAGGAGCTGCCATGGGTGATGCTTCCCTTGGCTGCCGGCAGCCCAGGGTGAAGAGCCTTGGCCCTGTGCCTAGGAGGGCCCTGGAGCTGGCCCTGGTGCCCACCTGCCAGGAGGTACTGCAGGCGGCTGTTGTCGCCGGCGTCGGGGTCGGTGGCCCTCAGCGTGTGCAGTGCCACACGGCTCTGGTTCTCGGGCACCTGCAGGGCACAGGCCTGGCTCTCCAGCTGCGGGCTGTGGTCGTTCTCATCGCCCACCCTCACCAGCACCGTGGCCGTGGACAGCCTGGGTGGGAGGCCTCCGTCCCGGGCGTAGACTGCAGGGAAACAGCAAGAGGCCACCTGCTGATGGCATCTGCCTGGCCTGCCTGGCCCGTGCAGATGCCCAGAGGGTGCCAGGGGTGTTTATGTGGGATCGCTGGCACTCGTGGAATCAGAGTCCTTTGGGTTGGAAGAGACCTTTCAGATCATGGAGTTCAAGCCCTGCCAGCTCACCACCATCCCCTGTCCTCCAGCACCACATCTGCGCAGCTCTGAAGCACAGAACCACAGAACTGTTGGGCTTGGCAAAGCTCTCTGAAGTCACCGATTCCAACCACAGACCCAGCACCACCATGGGCATCAAACCTTGCCCCAGGTGCCATGGCCATAGATTTCTGGAACACCTCCAGGGACAGGGACCCCACCGCTGCTCATGCTTTGAGCCTTCCCTCACACCCAACCCCTCCCACAGCCCTAGTGCCCCTCACGCTCCATCCTGCTGCAACACCTCTGCACCCCAGCAGTGGTAGTCCACTGCCCCATGACCACAGCACCCCTTGTCCCAGCACCCCTCACCCCAGCACCCCTTACCCCAGCACCCTCTTGCCCCAATACCCCTTGCCCAGCACCCCTCACCCAGCACCCCTCACCCGTCAGCAGGTACTGCTCCTGCTCCTCGCGATCCAGGGTGCGTGTGGTGACAATCAGCCCTGTCTGGGGGTCGATGGAGAAGGGCCCCCCAGCCAGACCTCCATAGGACACCTGCCCATTGGCACCTGCAGGGAGCAGGGACATGGTCTGGGGGCACCCCAGCAGCCTTTCACTTGGCTGTACCTCCCAGGCCTCCCACCCAGGGTCACACAGGGTCAGGAGGGGGTGAAAGCCAGGCAGAGATGTGGGCTGCATGGAGGTCCCAGCCTAGTGGAAGGGAAAAGGGCTGAGGAACCTCCAAGGAACAAAGGCAGTGGGGGGCAGAGGGGACCACAGCCCTCATTCCCATCTCAGCTTCTCCCACCACTCATCTCCAGGTGATGATCCCCTTCCATGGCCAGCCAGGACATAGAGTAGGGGCAGGCACAGAGCACACACAGCCATGGATGCTGCACCCCCAGAGGGACCCCCAGTGTCCTGGGTGGCTGCCCCTGGACGGGTGCTTACCCGGGGGCAGAGCACATTCAGCCGCAGGCGCTGCACCCCCAGAGTGATCCCCAGTGCCTGGGGCAGGTGCCCCTGGCCAAGTGCTCACCCAGGTCGCGGTCGCTGGCCAGCACCCGCAGCACGGTGCTGCCCGCGGGCAGGTTCTCCATCACCTGTGCCTCGTACTGCGGCCGCTCGAAGGCCGGCGCCTGGTCGTTGGCGTCCAGTACGAGCACCGACAGCAGCTGCGTGGCCGAGCGCCGCGGCACGCCGTGGTCCGTGGCCACCACCGTCAGGTTGTGCTGGGCCACCTCCTCCCGGTCCAGGGCACGCACGATGGAGAGCGCCCCTGCGGGACAGGCAGCGGTGGAGCTGGCACCGTGTGGCACCAGTGCCATGAGACAGCAGTGCCAAGGGACAGCAGTGCCAGGGCCAGCAGTACCAGAGGACAGTGGTGCCATGCCAAGCAGGCGCTGCTCTCGGGGCTCTCCACAGTCCGCGTGTCCCTCCCGAGGCTCCTCCAGCCCAATTCTTCTCCCGTGCCCCAGACCGCCGCCCCCATGCCCCCACCCTGCCTCCGCCTTGCGGTCCCGCCGCCGCCGCCCGGCGCTCACCGGTGCTGGGGTTGAGGTGGAAGCTGCCGTCGCCGTTGCCGGCCCGCAGCGCGTAGCTGACGCGGCCGTTCTCGCCCAGGTCGCCGTCCCGGGCCACGACATGCAGTGCCACGAAGCCCGGGGGCTGGTCCTCCGGAACGGCGACGGCGGCGGGCGACAGGAAGGAGGGAGCGTGGTCGTTCTCGTCCGTCACGAACACACGTGCCGTGACGGCGGCCGAGCGCCGCTGGCTGACGTTGAGCGCCTGGTCCGTGGCCTCCACCACCAGCAGGAAGGAGGCGGCGGCCTCCCGGTCGAGGCCGCGGCGGAGGCTGAGCACTCCCGAGCGGGCGTCCAGCTGGAAGGGGGCCCCGGGCGGCTCCTGGCGCCTCAGGGAGTAGCGCACCTGGCTGTTGGGGCCGGCCCCATCCCCGTCCAGCGCCTGGAAGGTGAAGATGGAGGCGCCGGGCCGGGCGCTCTCGGGCACCACGATGGTCACCGGGTCCTCGGGGAAGGCTGGCGCCTGGTCGTTGCGGTCCTGCACCTGGACCTGCACCAGCAGCAGGCGGCTGCGGGGGTAGCCCTGCCGCCGGTCCTCGGCGCTCACCGTCAGCAGGTGCCGCGGCGCCGCCTCATAGTCCAACTCCCGCGCCGCCAGCACCTCGCCGCTCTCGCTGTCCACCACAAAGCTGCCGTCCCCGCCGCCACCCACCAGGGTGTAGGTCACCTGGCCCCGAGCCGGGGCGTCCGGGAGGGCTACCGAGCCGATCACTGACCCCGGCCTCACCCCCTCGGTGGGGTGTAGGGTCAGCACCGTGGCGTCCGGCCGCGGCAGCACCCGGGACGACGGCAGGACCTGTGAGGAGAGGCTGCGGTGAGGGACGTGCCACGGGGACCACGGGGACCACGGCGGACAAGGTCTCGGCTCCTGTGGCACTCGGGTGAAGAATGGCCTGGAGAAGGCTCTGAGAAGAGGCAGGGTGAGGGAGCCAGGGTGGGTATGGGAGCCTGGGTGTGGGAGCCTGGGTGTGGGAGGCAGGCAGGGTGTGGGAGGCAGGCTGGGTGAGGAAGGCAGGCAGGGTGAGGACAGCAGAGCTGCTGACTGCCAGAGAAGCCTCTGGAGCCATCGATGCCTGCAGGGATGCCACAAAGACAGAGCCAGGCCCTTCCCAGTGCTGCCCAGTAGAGGCCATGGGCACAAACTGGAACACAGGGCACCCTCTGGATGTCACCAAACACTTTTCACTCCGAGGGTGACCAAGCCCTGGCCAAGGCTGAGTGGTGGAGGTGAGGCCCAGTGGTGGAGTCCCCGTTCCTGGGGGGTTCCCAAGTCCTGGAACTGTGGTGCTGAGGGCCATAGGGTGGTGGTGCTGGGGCAGTGCTGGGGCCATGCTTGGACTCCACTGCACTTTCCAAGTCTCTCCCAGCCCAGGGGACCCCTCGGCTCCGCGACCCCTGGGCGCGGGTACCTGGATGCGGAGGCTGGCGGCCGTGCGGCGGGGCTGGGCGCCGCGGTCGCTGGCGGTGACGGTCAGGACGTACTCGGTGCGCTCGGAGCGGCGCAGCACGGCGGCGGTGCGCAGCTCCCCGCTGGCGGCGTGCAGCGAGAAGCGCTCGGACCAAGCGCCTGCGGGACACCGGGCGAGGGCGAGGGACAGGGGGTGAGAGAGGGAGATGGTGTGAGGTGCAGGGGCGATGAGAAGGGGAGATGACGTAGGGGAAATGGGGGGGATGAGAGGGAGAGATGCCATAGGGGGCAGGAGGGGTGAGAGGGGGAGATGGTGGGGGGGCAGGGGGTGTGACAGGGGGAGATGCTGTGGCGAGGGAAGGGGAGGATGGAGCCGGCTGCGGGCAGTCAGGGCAGCCCCTACCTGCCAGCGAGTACACCACGGTGCCGTTCTCGCCTTCGTCGGGGTCCTTGGCCTGCAGCGAGGCCACCAGCAGCCCTGGTGGCTTCTCCTCCAGCACCTGCGGCACCGCCCGGGCAGCAGTGAGCGGCGCTGGGCACCTTTCAGCCGGCCCCACCACCCCCGGGCATGGCACAGTACCTGACTTCTGGCACCAGCCCTGCTCCTTGCCCCCAGCACAGACGTCAGGCGGTGCCCGGGGGCACAACATGAGAAGTCCACAAAGAGTTGGCAAAGGGGTTCCTGCCTCCCCTCCTCCCACACTGCCCCCTTGAGCCCAGCCTGGCAACGGTGAGCTGCAGGAGATGGGAGGGCACCACCTCACCCATGCCATGCTCAAAGCCTCTGAAGCTGGGACAGCCCCAGGCTCCGCAATGCCCCTGGCTCTCTGCTCCCAGCAGAAGCCTTCAGCAGCAAACACAAAGATGTGGGCACCACCTGGCAGAGCAGGTCCTCACTTGGCACAGACTCTGAGGTCCCTTCCATACCAGGAGACAAAATTCACAGCCTGAAGTCACAGATCTGCAACTCAGGGCCTGTGGCCAGCAGGGGCAGGGAGGTTCTGCTGCCCCTCTGCCCTGTCCTGGTGGGAGTACAGCTGCAATGATGGTGCCAGGGCTGGGCTGCCCAGTTCAGAGACTGGGAGCTGCTGGGGAGGGCCCAGGGGAAGCTAGGGAGAGGCTGAGGGCCTGGAGCAGCTCTGTGAGGGGCAGCTGAGAGCCCTGGGGCTCAGAGTCTGGAGAGAAGCAGCCCCAGAGGGGATCTGAGCAATGCTCAGCAAGAGCTGAAGGAGCTGTGGGGGGCAGGAGGCTGGGGCTGGCTTCTGCTGAGTAACACCCAGGGCCAGGCCAAGGGGCAGCAAATGTCAGCCAGGAGGTGTCAGCAGGAGCAACTTGTTTGGGGTGAGGCTGCTGGAAGCCAGGAGCCCAGAGAGGTTGTGGAATCTCCTTGTGTGGAGACCTTCCAACCCCCCTGGCCATGGTGCCCCTGGGCAAGCTGCTGGGGGTGCCCTGCTGGAGCAGGGGGGTTGGCCTGGGTGTTCTCCAGGGGTCCCTTCCAGCTCCTCCATGCTGGGATTCTCCAGACCAGCTGTGGGAGATCTCTGTGACACCACTTCAATATATTTATGGAAAGGCCAAATGGGACCTGAGCCCAGACACAAGGAGGGAGGCTACAGGCCCCCTGCCATGAGGCCAGAGAGGAGAACGCTGCACTGGGCACTGGTGAGGCCACAGCTGGAATCCTGGGATCAATTTTGGGCCCCTCACTCCTAGAAGGACACTGAGGGCTGGAGCAGGGTCAGAGAAAGGCAACACAGCTGGGTGAGAGTCTTGGGAAGAAGAAGGGTCTGGAGAAGTTGTTGGGAGCAGCTGAGGGCCCTGGGGGGGTTGAGGCTGCAGCAGAGGAGGCTGAGGGGAGACCTTGTGGCTCTCTGCAGCTCCCTGAGAGCAGCTTGCAGCCAGCTGGGGGCTGATCTCTTCTTCCCAGTATCAAGTGAGAAAAGGAGAGGGAATAGCCTGAAATTGTGCCAAGGGAGGTTCAGGTTGCACATGAGGAACAATTTCTGTCCTGCAAGAGTGGCACAGACTGCCCAGGAGGACAGTGAGGAGGACAGCAAGGCCAGACAGGAGGCCAGGCAGAAGCCCAGCTGTGACACAGTTGCACAAGCTGCTGGCACCAGGCTGGTGGCTCTGGGAGGGTGGCCCAGAGGGGCTGGACTTGTTTGGCCAGGCCAGGCTGTGGTGGGACTGTGCTGGGTAAACACTGGGAGAGGGCAGGGACATTCCAGCGGGAGAGGAGAAGCTGCCTAAGCAGAAACACAACCTTGGCAGGAGAACAAATGAGGCCAGAGTGGTCAGAAATGAGCTGAGGCTGGAGATGAGCTGGTTCATAACCAGCAGACCAAGCAAGCTGCAGCAGAGACTTCTAAACATAGCTGAGCTGCGGTCACCTCCAGCACAGAGAGCTCAGGAGCTCCAACCCCCTGAACTGCCTGGGGCAAGGCCTGGCCCCCACTCTGTCCCCAGCCAGGCTATGGGGGGCTCCTGCATGGTTCCACCCCTACTCACTGGGCAGCAGAGTCCTTCTGAGGAGAGCAGCAGCTGAGGAGGGGTTGAAGGAGCAGCAGCCGCAGGGCTCTATGCAGAAGGTCCCACAGGGACTCACTGCAGGTCCCAAAGAGAGAAGCAGGCAGCAGCAGAAGTGGCCTGGCCTCTGCAGGGACCTCAGCCCAGCCAGAATGCCCCAGGCTTGGCCAGACCTGGTGTCCACCCTCCCAGAAGCTTGTAGCAAGCACCAGCATGGCCCAGAGAGCGGAGAGGATCCACCTCCCCCCCGGCATGGCTCTGAGTGTGGCTGGAGGCAGGGAGCAGATGGGGGACCTCAGGGACATATGGAGTCATCCTCCTGTGGAATCTCCCCAGGCACCAGCAGCTGGTGGCCCAGTCACTTCCCGAGTCTCAGCTAGAGCCTTTCTGCAGAGCCCCTGGGGGGTTTTGTCTTTTCCATGAATCCATCCAGTTCTGAGCCAGTTCACACCCTGGTGAGCTCAGCATGGAGCTCCCTGCCCTGGTGGACTCCAGACCTGCTGCTTGGCCAGGCTTGGGGCTGCCCACGTCCTGTGAGAAGCCATCCTCTCAGCTCTCCCTGTGCCACCCACCCCACACTCCTGCCACACTGCTGCCACCTCTCCCACCCCAAGGAACCCCAGGTGTCTTCTCTCTGTATGGGAGCCATCACCTCCTGCTAAGGTCCTTTCCCTGGAGCTCTCCATCTCTGTTGCTGGCCTAGGGGCCAGGAACTGGGCAGGACTGGAGGTGCTGTTCCCTGCATTTCCTTCCATTCCCTGCTCCTCTGCTGGCAGAGACCAACACCTGATTTGCCTTGGGATGCTGGCTGAGCCCTGAGCTGACAGCTCCTCAAAGAACCCCTGGTGATGTCCCAGCGTTCTCTAACCCTGTGGCCAGGGTACTGCTCACCCCTGGAAGCCACATCCACATTGCTGCTGGCCACATCTGTCTTCTCCCAGTCAGTAACTGAGAATTTCATCTCCCACCTTCTTCCCAGCTGAACAGGGAAGCCAAGATCCTTCCACAGCTCCTCACACAGAGCCCCAGCATCAACAAAGCAGCTCCTCTGGAGGGCACCTGAAGGTGCCAAGCAGCAAGGGCACCAACACCTATCCTGGGCACTCACCAGTGACACCCCCTCCATGAGGACAGCAGCTGTGCCCTCCCCTGCGCTCCCTGTCCCCTGTGAACAACTCCTTGTGCTGCCAGAGTGTCCCCAATGTGCTGCAGAACCCTACACCTGCACTGGGAGACTGCACCTCTCTAGCTGGCTGCTGGCAAATGGGACCTGCTGGGGTGTCCCTGTGTAGGAGTGGGGCCAGGCAGGAAAGCATCTGGACAAGGGACAGCTGCGAGCTGGATCAGGGAGGGCAGGAGGAGCAGCCAGGGAAGGTGTCCTGGAGCTGCAGCTGGTCCCCAGGACCTGGTGCTGCTGGAGGGGGCTGATCCTCACCCACCTCTGTGGGCAGCACAGACACACCTTCAGTGCCCAAGTGACCAGTGCCACCACCTGGTAGGAGGAGCTGGGCTGGGCCCACAGTGGGCTCCCAGCAGACACTCATGGAGCAGAGCCTGGCTGGGCAGAGCCCTGCTGACCGCCCAGAGTGCTGCACGGCTACCACAAAGCTCCTGGGGCCTGGAAGTTATCAGACCCTTGTGCCCCTTGCCCACAGGTGGCTCTGCTGGGTCGGGTCTGGGATGTGAGCCCAGGTGTCTTGCTCATGAGCCAGACCCACCGTCGGCAGAGCCCTCTCTGCCCTGCGCTCAGGGTCACTGCCAGAACTGTGCCTACCTCACCCAGAGTCACCAGACTGCCCTGGCTGCTGCTGGCTGCAGCTGATGCCAGTTCACCCCCAGCCCCTCCCAGGTGCCCCTGCCCACCCGAGCCCGGCAGGAGCCCTACCTGCAGGGGCAGCTCCTGGCTGGCGCCGTGCAGGAACGCAGGGGCATTGTCGTTCTGGTCCAGCACGGAGACGTAGACGGTGCCCGTGGCACTGCGCGGCGGTGCCCCCCCGTCCGCCACCACCACCAGCAGCTGGTAGCTGGACTGCAGCTCCCGGTCCAGGCTGCGCTGGGTGCTCAGCTCCCCTGCAGCAGAGGAGGGGATGAGGCTCAGTGAGCAGAGGGGAACCTCCTGGTGTGCCACCGGACTGGCCCCACTGCTGCTGCCCACCCCACAGAGGCACAGAGTCACAGATGGCTTCAGGTTGGAAGGGACCCTCCAAAGTCACCTTGTCCAACCCCCTGCAGTAAGCAGGGACACCTCTGACTAGAGCAGACTGCCCAGGGCCCCATCAAGCATAGAATGGCTCAGGCTGGAAGGGATCTCAGAGCTCATCTCCTCCAACCTCCCCACCATGCCCAGGGACACCTCTCAGCTACACTCAGGTGCTCAAGGCCTCACCCAGCCTGGCCTTGAACACCCCCAGGCAAGAGGCATCCACAGCCTCCCTGGGCAGCCTGTGCCAGAGTCTCACCACCCTTCTACTGAAGAAATTCTTCCTCAGCTCCAGTCTAACCCTGCTCTGCCTCAGCTTTAAACCATTCCCCCTTGTCCTGTCTCTAGACACCCTCATGAAAAATCCCTCTGAAGCCCAAGGTCCCCTCAGAGTCTTCTCCAGGCTGCACACCCCCAGCTCCCTCAACCTGTCCTCGTAGCAGAGGTGCTCCTGCTCCTGGATCATCTTTGTTGGCCTCCTCTGGACTCACTCCAACAGTTCCACGTCCTTGTAGTGGGGGCACAGCAGGGCTGAACACAGTATTCAAGGTGGGGTCTCACATGAGCAAGTCTGACCTCGAATGTCCCCAGGGATGGGGCCTCAACCACCTCCCTGGGCAGCCTGTGCTAGGGTCTCACCACCCTCACGGTGCAGAACTTCTCCTGATGTCCAACCTAACTCTGCCCTGCTGCAGTTCCAATCCACCACCCTGCTCCCGCCCCCACAGGCCCCTCTCCGCGGCCCCAGCCAGGCAGTCCCTCACCGGTCTGGGGGTGGATGAGGAAGCCAGGGTCGGGGGGCAGCAGGCGGTAGGAGAGGCGACCGTTCTGCCCCGCGTCACGGTCGGTGGCCATCACCCGCCCCACGCCGCTGCCGGGGGCCTGGTTCTCGGGCACGGTGAAAAAGTATCGCTCCTGGCTCAGCCGGGGGCTGTTGTCGTTCTCGTCGGTGATGCTGACCCGCACGGTGCTGCTGCCCGTGCCGCGTGCCTCACCCGCGCCGCCCGCTGAGGCCAGCACCGTCAGCAGGTACAGCTCCCGCGCCTCGCGGTCCAGCGCGCTCCGGACGTACAGCCAGCCGCTGTCGGGCGCGATGCCGAAGCTGGCGGCGTCGCCGTCTGCGCGCAGGTGGTAGGCCAGGGTGGGGCCCTCGGCGCCGCGTGCCCGCGCCCGCACCTGCAGGAAGCGGGTGCCCACGGGCACGCCCTCGCGCAGCTCCACGCGGTAGGTGAGCGTGTCGAAGACGGGCGCGTGGTCGTGCTCGGCCTGCACGTGCACCAGCAGCGTGAAGGTGGCGCTCAGCTGGGGCGCGCCGCTGTCGCGCGCCACCACCAGCAGCTCGTAGCCTGCGCCGGCCTCATACCGCAGGGCGCTGGCCAGCCGCACTGTGCCTGAGGAGGGCTCCACGACGAAGGCGCCGGCGCCGCCCGCCGCCAGCTCAAAGCTGACCTGGCCGTTGGCACCGCCGTCGCGGTCCTCGGCCTGCAGCGTGTACACGGCGGTGCCGGGCGGCGTGGCCTCGGGCAGCAGGATGGAGTCGGAGGGCGCGGGGAACGCTGGCGCGTTGTCGTTGACATCCGACACTGCAATGCGGACCCGTGCCTGGCTGTAGGCGGGGGGGGAGCCGCTGCGCGCCTGCACGTCCAGCGTCAGCGCCGCCTGCGACTCGTGGTCCAGCGCCAGGCTGGTGCGGAGCTGCCCTGAGGCTGAGTCGATGGAGAAGTAGCCATGAGGATCCCCCGAGGAGATGGAGTAGAAGATGTCCTCAGCGTGCCCTGCACACGAGGGAACGAAGACACAGGATTGAGTTGCATCCCTGGGGCACCTCCTTGGCCCTACAGACAGCAGCTGGGCTGGGAGCGCTCTAGGTGGGAACTTCAGAGCAGCACCAGGTACATGTGCATGGACACAGCTGTAGAACCAAGGAGTCATGGAATCATTGGAGCCATAGAGCCATGGAACCACTGAGTCATGGAACCATGGACTCATTGGAACCATGGAATCATGAAACTGTTGGAACCATGAGACATTAAGAAGAAGTTCTTTACTCTGAAGGTGGTGAGGCAATGGAAGACGTCACCCAGAGCAGCTGTGGATGCCTCATCTCTGGAAGACCAGGCTGGATGAGGCTTTGAGCAATGTGGTCTAGTAGGAGATGCCCCTGCCCAGGGCAGGTGGGGTGGATCTGGATCTTTAAGGTCCCTTCCAAGCCAAATCATTCTGGGATTCTCTGATTTTGGATGGAGAAGCCCTTTAAGCTCATCCAGCCCAACCATTCTCTGACCTTGCCCAGGCTGGGGCTAACCCATGGCCCTCAGCTCCACAGCTCTGCCTCTTGGAAACCCCTCCAGGGATGGGGATTCCACCACTGACTTGGGCAGCTTGTGCCAAGCTTTGAGAACCCTTTGAGTAGAGAAGTTTCTTCTGATGTCCAACCTCAACCTCCCCCGGAGCACCATGAGGCCATTTCCTCTTGTCCTGTCCCTTGTTCCGTGGGAGAAGAGACCAAGCCCCAGCTGGCTCCCTGCTCCTCTTAGGGAGATGCAGAGAGACAGAAGGTCTCCCCTCAGCCTCCTCTGCTGCAGCCTCAACACCCCCAGGGCCCTCAGCCGCTCCTCACAACTTCTCCAGACTCTTCCCCTCCTTCTCCAGACCCCTCCCAATCTTCTTTGCCCTATTCTGGTCCTGCCCCAGCCCTCAATATCCTTCTGGCAGGGAGAGCCCAGCCCTACCCCCAGGACTGCAGCTGTAGCCCCTGGGTGCAATCCCTGCCCTGCTCCTGCTGCCCACACCATTGCTGCTCCAGGCCAGGCTGCTGGTAGCCTTCTTGGCCGCCTGGGCACCCCCTGGTTCCTCTCCAGACTCTGCCACCAACCCCCCCGGGTTGTTTCCTACAAGCAGCTTCAGATGAAAGGCCAAAGCCATACCTGGAGGGTTCTGTGCCTGCACAGTCCCCACGCTGGTACCCGGGGGCACATCCTCGGGCACAGTGAAGAAGTACTGGGCTTGCTCAAAGACAGGGGGTGAGACAGTGCCCTCCACGATGCTGATGTTGACCCTGGCACTGGGCTGGGCCTGCAGGCCCCCCCCGTCCTGCGCAGCGATCACCAGCTGCACCAGGGTGTTGGCTTTGCCACTCAAGGACCAGGAGAGAGAGATCACACCTAGGGAAGAAGGCAGATCAGAGGCCACTGTGCCTGCCTGGCACCTGGCACCAGGAGTAGGACAGACCATGGGCTTGGGCTAGAAGACCTAAGTGGGTAGCAAAGCACGGTTCACAGCAGGGAGCTCGCCATGGCTGCAGTGTGGTGCACGGGGCCAGGGTGGCACACCACCTTGGAGGCATCTGGGCTGAGGGGAGGCTGTTGGAGGAAATGGAGCACTGAAGGAACATCCTTGCCAGGCCCTACAAAGAACAGCTGCTTGACCTGGCTCATCCCAGTCACCTTCTAGGGGCTTGCGGACCAGGGTGGAGAGACTTCAGGAACCTTCTCACCCTATGCCACCACCTGCCCATGCCCTCACTGCCCCAGCAGGAGCTGCTCTGGCTCTGGTGGCCAAAGCAGGGCAGAACAGAGGTAGACTGCATGAGACTGGTGGCACTGAGCGTGACAGAGGGGCAAAGGTGGCACTGAGTGTGACAAAACTTTAGGGAAGTGGAAGCTGAGCAGGGAGAGGAGGGACTGGGCAGGGACAACAGTGGAGGAGGACACAGCCCAATGGGCCACAGCAAGTGGCATGTGGGAGGAAAGGTGAGCCAGGGACAGGGATGAGGGACAGAGATGGGACAGATGGAAACAGAGCAGGGATCAGAACCCAGAGCTCAGAGGCCGAGGCTGGATGCAGCTGGCAGCAGCTGGAGGAGCTGAGGCCGGGGAGATGCAGCAGGGAGAGGAGCAGCCAACTCTGGTGGCACGGCACCGCTGGGGGGGGCGAGCAGTGGCCCCAGGCCGGATCCTGCACCCACCCAGACCCTCTGCACCGCCCGCTGCTGACGGGCTGTGCCCGGGCCCCTCACCCGTGTCCTGATTGAGAGAAAAGAGCGGGGGCGAGTTGCCCCTCAGGATGCTGTAGGACACCTTCCCGTGCAGCCCCTCGTCCTTGTCGTGCGCCGCGACGCGCAGCACGGCCGTGCCGGGCATGCTCTGCGTGCTGATGCTGGCCGCGTACTCCAGCGGGTAGAACACCGGCCGGTTGTCGTTGATGTCCTCCAGGAAGACCTTCACGTATACCATAGAGTTCAGGCCGCCCTGCGAAGGGAGCAGAGTGGGGCCGGTGTCCGGGGCAAGGACGGGACCCCTGCCCGGGCGCGGCCCCGCGGCCACCGCAGCCTCACCCCATCCACCGCCGTGACCGTGAAGTCGAAGGCGGCGGTGCCCTCGTCGCGGTCCAGCGGCTGCGCGGTGCAGAGCTGCCCCGTGTCCTTGTCCACGCTGAACTGCGTGGGCACCACGCTGCCGATGCCGGAGCCGATGGAGTAGGAGAGGGACCCAAAGGCGCCGCTGTCTGCATCCGTGGCCGTCACCTGGTGGGGGGATGCACCACGTCAGCCGGGCCGGCGACACAGACACCCCCGGCCAGCACCAGCCCACCACCAGTTCCAGAACCCCGTGCTGGCCTCTGTTCCATGGCCCCACCACCGCCAGTCCTGCAGCCATAGACTGGCAACTGCCGCTCCAGCCCCATCACCCCTGCCCCCGCCAAGCCTCAGACAAGCCCCCGCCTTCCTCTGCAGCCCCCCAGGGCCTCTGAGGGGCTGTCTGCAGTCCATGCCCTGGGCAGTGCCACAGGCAGCTGTGGGGCGTATCAGGACTGGCCTCTGCTAGCCTGGTCCCTGTGAGGGCACACGGAAGCAGGGGAAGCAGAGCGCTGCCCACCGCATAACTGCAGCACTCCTCTGTCTCCTGCAGCTGAGGGTCCCTGAACCACCAGAGGTGCCTTGCTCGGGTGACAGCTTTCCTCCTGCAGCCCAGGGCAACAACCGGTCAGAGACACACGGAGAGGAGTGCGGGGTGGCCAAGCCTCACCCATATGCCAGGGCAGCAGCCAAGAACCCCTGTGGCACCCGGCTTGGCCGCGCAGCTACGAGCGCGTCCCTATGCTGCTCCCAAGCCGGTGCCAGCACCCCGGGCTCAGGGAAGGATGCGTGAGGGTGGCACGGCCCCGTGGCATCGCCTAGCGGGCAGAGCGGAACGGGCAGGAACCGGCTCCCGACCCCCGCGGCGCTGCCCGGGGCCAGTGCCGCGGACCCCGCGGAGAACAAAGCGCAGGCCGGAGCCAGCGGCAGCAGCTGCCCCGGCACGGGTGAAGCGGAGTTCAGCGCTCGGCAGCCACGGCCCCGCCCCGCAGCGCCTCTGGGGCCTCGGCTCGGTGAGCCCCGGGCCAGGAACGCGGCCCCCGCGCCAAGGAAGGGCCTGGCCGGGGGCTGCAGGGCGGCTTGGCTGCGGGCAGGACCCAACCAAGCCACGAAGCCCTGCACACAAACCCATAGCCACGCACCCGTGGCCATGCACCCATGGCCACAAACCCATCCCCATGCACCCATTGCTAGGCACCCATCTCCACGCACCCCTGGCCACGCACCCCTCCCCACTCTCCCATCCCATGCAGGTGAGCGCAGGGAGTGGTGGGGCCAAGGGAGAAGGATCCCAGCAGCTAGAGTGGGACATTGCCCCCAGGCCCTGTGCTGCACTGCAGGAGGGGACAGAGCACCTGAGGTGGGCCTGAGCAGCTCTCTGCTCAAGGACTACATCTGCAGATGGAGGCAGCTCCTCCAGCACCCCTTGACCAGCTCTGCTGCTTGGATGGGAAGGGATGCCCAAGGGAAGCAGCTGAGCACCCCCACAATGAACATCCCCATGCTGAGCACCCCCATGTTGAGCACCCCCCATGCTGATATCTCCACGCTGTGCACCCCATGCTGAGCATCCCAGGCTGAGCACTGTGCTCCCCATATGCAGCAGCTGCTCCTCAAGCCTGCAGCAGCTGCCAGGGAGACCTCAGAGAGGTCCTCCTGCCCTGCCCCAGCATGGAGCACCAGAGCCACGGTGGTACCTTGGCTCCTCTGCATCCCCCCAGCTCAATGCCCTTGTCCTGCCCACCCCAGCTGCCTCTGCTGTGGAGCTGCTCCTCAGAGTCTAAGCCTGACTTCAGTGACCCTGCTGAAGCCTCTGCTCGGGCTCCAGGACATGACAATGTCCAGGACAGTGCCAGCACAAGAGCCATGTGCCATGCTGGGCTCAGCTGGTGCTGTGCATCCTGCAGATGGAAGCACAGCTCAGGCTGACCACTGCAGGAGACTCTGTGACAAGCCCAGAACTCCTCCAGAAGGAGCTGCTTGTCCCTCTGGAACCATCTCAGATCCCTCTGGAAGTGTCTCAGATACACCTCAGCACCACCAGGTGTAACAGGCTGCCCGGAGAGGTGGGAGATGCCCCCTGGCTGGCATCATCCCAGGGCAGGTTGGTTTGGGCTCTGAGCACCCTGCTCTGCTTGGGGATGTCCCTGCTGGCTGCAGGCTGGCACTGGGTGACCCTGGAAGGTCTCCAGCCAAAGCTAGCCTGGGATTCTACCCCTGCAGCAGGGCAGGACATTGTCCTTAGGCACCCTGGACTCTGATGCTTCTGCATCAGCCTCACTCCCCCACCATAACCATCCTCTGACAGTCACCACCCTAAGACAGATGCCCTCAGGAGAAGCCACCTGGAAATCCAGATTTCAGGACCAGGGCGGGATCAGAGAAACTCTCCATGGAAGCACACCAGCTGCTCCCTGGCACCCAGAGTCACCTCCTGGTAAGACTCATGGAGTTTGGCATCTGTGCCAAACCTGCTGCAGAGCCAGGGCAAGGCATCATGGAATCGTTGAGTCATTTGGGCGGGAAGGATCTTGCAGATGATGGAGTTTAACCATGGACCCAGCACTGCCAGGGCACCACCAAACCATGGCCCTCAGCACCACATCTCCATGGCTTTGAAACCCTTCCACCACTGCCCTGGACAGCCTGGGCCAGGCCTGGGCACCCCTCAAAGAGAAGTTCCTTGTTCACCCTTCAGCTCCTCACCCAGCTGTGGGACTCTGGACCAGAGCTGCATCACAACCCTGTCTGGCTGGGTGGTGTCCTGGAGACTGCTGAGAGGCAGCACAAGGTCAGATGAAGCACCAGGAGCAGCAGACTGTGGGTCTGGCCGGGACGTGAGGCTGGAAGCCAGGGCATCAGAGTACGAACACAGCAGCTGGGGGGTGGTGCACTTCGTGTGGGACCAAGGAGAGCGCACTGGGCTGAGGTGTCTGTGGGCCAGCCCCGGAGGCACTGCTGGGGTCTGGCAAGGCCTCCAGCTCTGAGCCTGGAGCCCCCACAGCACCCTCACCTCTGCCTGAACGTCCCCCAGGGCCAGGGATGGCTGTTCCCAGGAGGAGCTACGTGAGGAGCAGGGAGGGGAGGAGGCTGCAGCTGGGAACAGGACACCTGCAGCAGCTGGCAGGGTCAGCAAGCAGAGGAGCTGTGGCCAGAGCTTCAGGGTCCTGCCGGCGCCAGCCACCTGCAGCAGCTCCCAGAGTCCCCAGGACACCATGAGCAGAGCTGAGGAGCAGGGCGAGGGCCTGCAGCTGTGAGCCCATGAGCCAGGAGCAGAAGTGTGCAGGAGAGTCTCCAGATGCCACCAGACAGCAGAGACATCACTGCCCAGCACACCCTGCCCCTCGGCTGGGGCTAGGGAGGCCACAGCTGCAAGCCTGGGGCCAGTGTTTGGCCCTTCCTGCCAGCAGGACATTGAGGGCTGGGGCAGGGCCAGAGCAGGGCAAGGAAGCTGGGGAGGGGTCTGGAGAAGAAGTTGTGAGGAGCAGCTAAGGGAGCTGGGAGGTTGAGGCTGCAGCAGAGGAGGCTGAGCAGGGGGCTAGCACTGCTCAGCAGGACAGCTCTGGTGTCCCCTGCACTGCTCACCAGGACAGTTCTGGTGTCCCCAACACTGCTCACCAGGACAGGTCTGATGTCCCCAGCACTGCTCACCAGGACAGCTCTGGTGTCCCCAGCACTGCTAACCAGGACAGCTCTGGTGTCCCCAGCACTGCTAACCAGGACAGCTCTGGTGTCCCCAGCACTGCTCACCAGGACAGCTCTGGTGTCCCTTGCACTGCTCACCAGGACAGCTCTGGTGTCCCCTGCACTGCTCAGCAGGACAGCTCTGGTGTCCCCAGCACTGCTAACCAGGACAGCCCTGGTGTCCCCTGCACTGCTCACAAGGACAGCTCTGGTGTCCCCAGCACTGCTAACCAGGACAGCTCTGGTGTCCCCTGCACTGCTCAGCAGGACAGCTCTGGTGTCCCCAGCACTGCTCACCAGGACAGCTCTGGTGTCCCCTGCACTGCTAACCAGGACAGCCCTGGTGTCCCCTGCACTGCTCACAAGGACAGCTCTGGTGTCCCCAGCACTGCTAACCAGGACAGCTCTGGTGTCCCCTGCACTGCTCAGCAGGACAGCTCTGGTGTCCCCAGCACTGCTCACCAGGACAGCTCTGGTGTCCCCAGCACTGCTAACCAGGACAGCTCTGGTGTCCCCTGCACTGCTCACCAGGACAGCTCTGGTGTCCCCTGCACTGCTCAGCAGGACAGCTCTGGTGTCCCCAGCACTGCTCAGCAGGACAGGTCTGGTGTCCCCAGCACTGCTAACCAGGACAGCTCTGGTGTCCCCAGCACTGCTAACCAGGACAGCTCTGGTGTCCCCTGCACTGCTCACAAGGACAGCTCTGGTGTCCCCTGCACTGCTCACAAGGACAGCTCTGATTTCCCCTGCACTGCTCAGCAGGACAGCTCTGATGTCCCCTGCACTGCTAACCAGGACAGCTCTGGTGTCCCCAGCACTGCTCACCAGGACAGCTCTGGTGTCCCCAGCACTGCTCAGCAGGACAGCTCTGGTGTCCCCAGCACTGCTAACCAGGACAGCTCTGGTGTCCCCTGCACTGCTCACAAGGACAGCTCTGATTTCCCCTGCACTGCTCACCAGGACAGCTCTGGTGTCCCCAGCACTGCTAACCAGGACAGCTCTGGTGTCCCCTGCACTGCTCACAAGGACAGCTCTGGTGTCCCCAGCACTGCTAACCAGGACAGCTCTGGTGTCCCCTGCACTGCTCACCAGGACAGCTCTGGTGTCCCCTGCACTGCTCACCAGGACAGCTCTGGTGTCCCCAGCACTGCTAACCAGGACAGCCCTGGTGTCCCCTGCACTGCTCACAAGGACAGCTCTGGTGTCCCCAGCACTGCTCAGCAGGACAGCTCTGGTGTCCCCAGCACTGCTAACCAGGACAGCTCTGGTGTCCCCTGCACTGCTCACCAGGACAGCTCTGGTGTCCCCAGCACTGCTCACCAGGACAGCTCTGGTGTCCCCAGCACTGCTAACCAGGACAGCTCTGGTGTCCCCTGCACTGCTCACCAGGACAGCTCTGGTGTCCCCTGCACTGCTCAGCAGGACAGCTCTGGTGTCCCCAGCACTGCTAACCAGGACAGCTCTGGTGTCCCCTGCACTGCTCACAAGGACAGCTCTGGTGTCCCCAGCACTGCTCACCAGGACAGCTCTGGTGTCCCCTGCACTGCTCACCAGGACAGCTCTGGTGTCCCCAGCACTGCTAACCAGGACAGCTCTGGTGTCCCCTGCACTGCTAACCAGGACAGCTCTGGTGTCCCCAGCACTGCTAACCAGGACAGCTCTGGTGTCCCCTGCACTGCTCAGCAGGACAGCTCTGGTGTCCCCAGCACTGCTCACCAGGACAGCTCTGGTGTCCCCTGCACTGCTCAGCAGGACAGCTCTGGTGTCCCCAGCACTGCTAACCAGGACAGCTCTGGTGTCCCCTGCACTGCTCAGCAGGACAGCTCTGATTTCCCCTGCACTGCTCAGCAGGACAGCTCTGGTGTCCCCTGAACTGCTGGCCATCACCAGACCTACCTTGCCATAGGGCACCACAGCTCTGCCAGGTTCCTCAGCACACCCCAGCCCTGCCTGCCTCTTGTGTCCTAACCCGGCCCAGCTCCATCACGTCTCAGGCCCACACTGATGTTCCCTTGGGCACTGGGACTGCCACTTTCTTCTTGTCGTGCCCAGTGACATTCCACAGAACCCCAGCATGATGGGGTGGGAAGGGACCTCTGGAGCCCATCCAGGCCAACCCCCCTGCTCCAGCAGGGCACCCCCAGCAGCTTGCCCAGAGGCACCATGGCCAGGGGGGGTTGGAAGCTCTCCACAGAAGGAGACTCCACAACCTCTCTGGGCAGGCTGCTCCAGGCCTCCAGCACCCTCACCCCAAACAAATTGCTCCTGCTGGCACCTCCTGGCTGCTGCTTGGTGACCCTTGTACCTTGGCCTGGCCACCACTCAGCAGATGCCAGCCCCAGCCTCTTGCCCTCCACAGCTCTTTGAGCTGTTGCTGAGCATTGCTCAGTTCCCCTCTGGGGCTGCTCCTCTCCAGGCTCCCAGCTCCAGGGCTCTTGGCCTCTCCTCAGGAAATGCTCTGCCCACCTTCATTCCCTCTTTGCCTCCACTGCCCCATCCAGGACATCCCCTGGGCATGCAGTGGTGCCCCACAGCTCTGCTGTGGCTGTGCAGAGCTGGCACCTGTCCATGGGCTGGAGAGCATCAGCAGGGCTTGGGGCCCTCCATCTCTCCTCACATCTGCAGGGCAGCATGGCCTTGACCTGTGGTGCTGGGCTGGCCATGGGGTGCTGGCCATGGGGAGCTGGCCATGTCCCAGCTCAGCTCCAGCTGGAGCTGGCTGCTCTCCAGCCACGCTGGGTTCAACCCAAGCTGAGGAGCTCCCCGTGCCAGGACATGGTGACCCCAAGCTGTGAAGCCTTGGGCAGCAGCTTCCCAGTGATGGAGAAAGATCCACCTAAAGTTCCAACACCAAGACATCAATGGGGAGCCAGGACAACACCTGCTGAGGCTGCCAAGGAGGCAACAGCACCTGAGGGAAGCCCCTGGGCTGCAGGCCAGCCAGGGATGACACAGGACTGGATCTGCTGTCCACCAGCAGGGGACAGCTGCCAATGAGTTGGCAGACTGCTGGCCAAGCCACTCTCCATTACTCCCCTGAAGTTCTGTCTACCTGGGGAGGTGCCAAGGGGCTGGAGGGTGGCAAATGTAACATCAACCTACGGGAAGGGAAGAAAGGAGGATCTAGGAGGAGCTGCCAGTGTGACCTTGGTGCCAGGGCAGGGCATGGAGCAGGGCTTCTCGAGAGCTGTTACACCCCACAGAGAGGACAGCCAAGGGATCAGGCCTAGTCACCATGGGTGCCTGAAGGGCAGGTCCTGCGTGCCCAACCTGATCTGCCTCTGTGCCAAGATGACCAACTGCTGGATGAGGACCAGGCCGTGGACACTGCCCTCAGCCCAGCCCTAGTCCCAAAGCCTTTGGCACTGTTCCCCTCAGAATCCTTGTGGGCAAGCTGGCAGCTGATGGTCTGGATGAGCAATGCTCTGCCTGGATGGGTACAGAAAGTGGTATTCAGTGGCAGCTGGGCACCAATGGTGCTCCTCAGGGCTCAGTGCTGGCACAACTTCTATTGAAGATCTTTGTTGATGACCTTGATGAAGACACAGAGTTGTGGCAGCAGTAAGGTGGCACCAAGTTGGTGGCAGAGTTGATCTGCACCAGGGCAGGGAGGCTCTGCAGAGGGACTTGGATGGATTGGCTCCATGGATGAGCTCCAACAAGGCCAAGTGCCAGGCCCTGCCCTTGGGGCACAACAACCCCAGGCAAGACTCCAGGCTTGGGGCAGTGTGGCTGGAGAGCTGCTGGCAGAGAGGGACCTGGGGGTGCTAATGGATAAGCAGCTGGAGAGGAGCCAGCAGTGCTCAGGCAGCACAGAAAGCCACTGGCATCCTAGCTGGGATTGTCAATGCTCTGCCCATCAGGAGCAGGAAGGTTACTGTGCCCCTGTGCTCAGCTCTGGTGCTGGGTCTAGGTTTGGGCACCTCAGTTCCAGGGAGATGTGGAGGTGCTGGAGCCAGGGCAGAGAAGGGTAGGGAAGGGCCTGGAGAATGAATCTGATGAGGAGTGGCTGAAGGAGCTGGGGATGGTTGGGAGGAGGCTGAGCAAGACCTCATGGCCTCTGCAGCTCCTAAGAGGAGGTTGTGGAGAGGCTGTGGTGGTCTACTCACAGGTCAGCAGGGACTGAACAAGAGGGAATAGCCTCAGGCTGCACCAGGGGAGGCTTAAGCTGGGCAGCAGAAGAGGTCAGGCACTGGCATGAGCTGGGCAGGGAGCTGATGGAGTCACCAGTCCTGGAGATGTTCAAAGTTGGTTTGGATGTGGTGCTTGGGGCTGTGGTTTAGGGGTGACCCCTTCAGGATAGGGTCAATTGTTGGACCTGGTGGTCCCCAGGGTCTGTTCCAACCTGAATGTTGCTGTGAGATCATTGGTGGTGGCCTTGCCTGACATAACCATGAAGCAGCAGTGGTCAGGATTCCAAGAGAGTGAGCAAGGAGAGGACTCAGGATCCTCAAGGCATCTTCTGAGGAAGGAGAGCAGCAGAACATGGACCTGGGGCTCCAGACAGGACTTAGCTCACATGGGGATAGGGGAGCTGGGAGGCAGCTCTGGAGGCCAAGGGAGCTCAGGCAGCTGGCAAGCCTGAGGCCAGTGTCCTGCAGGCAAGAGAACATCCCAGCTTTAGGACAAGGAGATGTCAGCAGATGGCCCTGGCTGAGCAGGGACCTCAGAACCAAGCTGCAGAGAGGCAGCAGATGGGAGGGGGCCGCAGCAGCTCCAGAGGAAGGATTCCAGACAGTGCCAGGCAGGGGAGGGCGTCAGGGCAGTCAACCTTCTGCTGGGGCTGGGACCTGAGGGGAGAGCCGAGGGTGCCAGGAGGGGCCTCTATCACAGCTTGGGTGGCAGGAGGCTGGGAAAGGCCTTTCTGCACACAGGGGTGACATGGTGACACCAGAGATGAGCTCCACCTCCCTCTGCACCTCCCCCAGGTCTCCCTGGCTTCTGCAAGGGCTCAGATTGATCCCAGGGAGGGATGAAGCAGAGTCCAGGCAGGGCTTCTCCAGTGCCCTCCACCCAGTGGATCATGGAGCCCAGCTGCAATGCCTGCTGACAGGAGCAGACTCGCAGCGCTGCCCTTCCAGATGTGGTGAAGGTCAGAGGAGATCCCTGGCGACCAGGGGGCAGCAAATGTTGCTCCCCACCTTCACACAAGGCCAGAAGGAAGATCTGAGGAGCCACACTCGTGTCAGCCACACTGGTCCCTGGGAGCACCATGGAGGAAGCCCTCCTGGAGCACGTTTGTGGCCACATGGAGCCTGGGAGGGAAGAGCCAGCACAGGGTGACCCTCCTGTGCTTCCTGCACTGCAGTGAAGGCATGGCAGCTGTGGGGGACAACTGCTTTGGCACTGAGGGATCTTGACACCTTCTTTCACTGTTCTGATAGTGGGGATCCTGCCCCTCTGCTCTGGGGAGAACTCACCTGCAGGGCTGGGTCCAGCTGTGGGGACACCAACACAAGAGAGCCCTGGACTTGCATAGGCTGAGGGAGCTGGGGTTGTGCATCCTGGAGAAGATAAGGCTCCAGGGAGACCTCAGAGGGCTACAAGAAGGCTGCAGAGGGACTGTCCTCAAAGGCCTGCAGGGACAGGACCAGGGGCAATGGTTTGAAACAAGGGCAGAGCAGACTGAGATTGGATGTGAGGAGCAAGTTCTGCACCAGGAGGCTGCTGGAACACTGCAACAGGTTGCCCAGGGAGGTGGTTGGGGCCCAGCCCTGGAGATACTCAAGGTGAGGTTGGACTGGGCTCTGGGCAACCTGATCCAGTGCAGGATGTCCCTGTGACTGCAGTGGGTGGCACTGGGTGACCTTTGGAGGTCCCTTCCAACCCAGACCATTCTGTGATTCTGTTATGGTTTGGAAGGTTGGACAACCAGATGGGTCAGGATCAGGTCGAGAGTTGGGCACAGAGGGTGTTGGGGCATGAGCTGTGCTCTGCCTGCAGGTAGGTGACAAGTGGAGCACCACACAGACCAGCTTGGGGCCCTCTGGAGCTGACCACCTTCAGCAGTGACCTAGCCCGGGTCTGGGTGACCAGGAGCTGAGCCACAGGGCACAGTGGCAGCAAGAAAAAAATAGCAGCACTTTGGCCTGGGTGGTCGAGGAGGTCCAGGGTCATCCTTGCCTCTACTCAGCCCATCCTGACCCCACATCCAGTTCTGGGGCCCCAGCACAGCAAAGACCTCACCAAAACTGTGGCAAGTCCGAGGGGCGACCAGCGAGCTGGTGAGGGGCTGGAGACCCTGCCCTGTGAGGGGCTGCTGAGGGACCAGGGCTTGCTCAGCCCTCAGAATGCTGCAGACCCAGCAGCAGCTGATGGGGAGCTGACCACAAAACGGAGCCTGGATCTGCAGGAGAGGGACCAGAGGCATCAGCTGGAAGGAAGACTTCAGCTGGAGGCAGGGGAAAGGCTGTGAGGTCCCTGTGAGGACCATCCAGCACTGAAGCATGCTGCCAAGAGAGGCTGTGAGCAGCCTGGCCTGGCCCCACCACTGCCCCGCTCTGACCAGGGGTGGACAGAGACCTCCCAAGATGTCTCCACTCTGGAGCATGCTGTGACTCAGGCTCCAGCTGTCGCAGCCCTTCTCCAGCACAGGCTGATGGTCACCAGTGAAGGACACCATGAGGCCCCCACTCTGCTGTGGAAGACCCTCCTCTGCTGCTCCCCCTGCTCGGTGACCCTTGCCCTGCATGCTCCAGGGTCCTCCTCTTGTGTGCACAACATTGCACACCCAGCAGCAGTCCTGGATTGGCTCCAGCAGATCCCACAGTCCCAGCAGGGGGTGGGTTGGAATGGACCTCTGGAGACCACCCAGTCCAGCTCCCAGCTAGAGCAGGGTCGCCCAGAGCAGGCTGCACTGGAGCCCAGCCAGTCCCAGCAGCAGATGCTCCCTGTCCTCTTCCCCCACCACACACAGACCAGGTCCCTCCTCTGGACCCTGGTGCTCCTCTGGACCCATGGCTGGGCAGGAAGACATCTGGGGCCTGCAGCTGCAGAGTCCTCACATCCCAGGGGCCCGGGGCTGCAGGACTCACTGTGTGCTCCTCGGGTACCTGTGCCCCTTGCAGACCCTCAGCCCCTCCTCGTGCTACCAGGAGGTTCTGCAGTGCCCTCCCCTCTGTCCACAGCCCACAGCAGGGTCCCAGTGTGCTGAGGTCCAGTGGAGAGCTACAGGGGCAGATCTCCAAGAGGTCCAACGAGCAGAACCTGCATCTCCCAGCCCCAGGAGCAGGCAGTGACCTGCAGCCAGCACTGACCCAGTAACCACATCCCCCCCAGCCCATGCATGCTGGTGCCATGCAGCAGGACCTGCACTTCCATGTGCTTGGTCTCCATTCCCTCAGCTTCCTGCAGCCCTGCCTTGGCTTCACTGAGCCCACACACCAAGCCTGGGCCTTCTGTAGCACCTCTTGAACCTCTGCCCTGGGCCCTTTCACAGCTCCAGCACCTCCAGGGTCCATCCTTCACAAATCCTTTTACACTCCTGGGTCCTAGCAAGGGCAAAGATTCCTCATGCTGGCACAGGTCAGCAGCTCCCAGGTGCTGCATAGCCAATGAGAGAACACATTCAGAGAGTCCCAGCATGGTGGGGTGGGGATCTGAAGCCCACCCAGGCCAATCCCCTTGCTCCAGCAGGGCCCCCACAGTAACTTGCCCAGGGGCACTGAGGAGGAGACTCCACAATCTCTCTGGGCAGCCTGCTCCAGCACCCCCACTCCAGACAAATCACTCCTCCCTCCCTCACTGAGGAAGGACAAATGAAGCCCCTTCCCAAGGGCCAGGAGATAGCCATTGTGCCAGGAGATCCCCTCTGTGCCAGGCTTGGAAGGAGTTTGTGCAAAGGCAAAAGGGAGCAGCAGCCACCAGGACCCTGAGCCCTTTGCTAACCACAGTCATGGAAGGGGTTGGGTTGAAAGGACCATCAGAGACCACTCAGTGCCAGCCCTGAAGCCAGCAGGGACATCCCCAAGCAGAGCAGGATGCTCAGAGCCCCAGCCAACTTGACCTGGGGTGGTGCCAACCATAGGGCATCTCCCACCTCTCTGGCACCTGTGCCTTTCACTCCCAGTTCACAGCTGAGCCCCAGCAAGCCAGGCTGGAAGTTTGGGGCTGTTTGGTTATTTTTGTGGTTTGCTTCTTACAGCAGACAAGGAAGGCAGAAGAGAATGGAGAGGAGAAGGGAGCCCCAGGAGAGAAGGAGTTGCCCTGCATGCCAGCAGTAGCCAAGAGCTGCAAAGGGAGACCTGAGGGCAATGCAGTCCTTGGGGGCTAAAAGGTGAAGGGAGAGCCCAGCAGGATCAGCCACTGGTGCTGCTAGAGGAGGATCCAGCCAGGCCCTGGGGCTGGACACTGGCTCCAGGGCTGGGCACCACCAGCACCCACAGGGCACAGAGCACAGGTGGTGGCTGGCAGCACTGTGGCTGTGTCCTGGCATGGGATGGGGAGGGACAAAGGCACCCAGCAGCCACGGCACGGGCAGTGTGCCCTGGTACAGCTCCAGCAGGACCTGTGGCACCAGGCAGCCTCTCCATGTCCACTGCAGATGATTGGTGCCACTGTGGAAATCTGAGGATGCCCTCAGCCCAACCATGTGACAAACAAGGTCTGGGGATGGGACTGGCCACGGCCTGCAAGCTCAGCTTGGCACAGTTCTGGCAGATGCCAGTGCTCAGTGCAAGGAGGCCTGGCAGTGGCAGGAGCTGACCCCAGAATGTCCACATGGGACAGCTCCAGCTGGGCACAGCCACCACAGGTATGCCAAGGAGGGCAGGGAGAGGCCTGGAGAGGGCAGGAGGGGACATGAAATGCAGAAGGAACTGCATGGGGCTGGGATCTGCTGGTGCATGGATGGGTGGGGAGGTGGATGGAGGGATGGATAGATGGATGGATAGGTGGATTGGTGGGTGGGTGAGTAGGTGGGTGGGTGGGTGGATGGATGGGTAGGTAGATGGATGGATCATGGATGGATGGATGGGTGGGTGGGTGGGTGGGTGAGTCGGTGGGTGGGTGGGTGGATGGATGGGTAGGTGGATGGGTGGGTGGGTGGATGGATGGATGGATGGATGGATGGGTGGATGGATGGATGGATGGGTGGGTGGGTGGGTGGATGGATGGATGGATGGGTGGGTGGGTGGGTGGATGGATGGATGGATGGGTAGGTGGGTGAGTCGGTGGGTGGGTGGGTGGATGGATGGGTGGGTGAGTGGATGGATGTGTGGATGGATGGATGGGTGGGTAGGTGGGTGGATGGATGGGTAGGTGGATGGGTGGGTGGGTGGATGGATGGATGGATGGATGGATGGATGGGTGGATGGATGGATGGATGGGTGGGTGGGTGGGTGGATGGATGGATGGATGGGTGGGTGGGTGGGTGGATGGATGGATGGATGGGTGGGTGGGTGGGTGGATGGATGGATGGATGGGTAGGTGGGTGAGTCGGTGGGTGGATGGATGGATGGGTGGGTGGGTGGATGGAGAAGCACAGCCCCATTCTTATCATAGAATCACAGAATCAACCAGGTTGGAAAAGATCTCAGAGATCATCAAGTCCAATCTATTACCTAATACCTAACACCACCTGACAACTAAACCATGGCTCCAAGTGCCACATCCAATCCCCTCATCTACCACTAGTGACTAGCTGCCAGTTGGCAGTGGCACCATTCACCACCACTCTCTGGCCTTGGCCAGCCAGCTGGTTTCTCAGCTGCAGCCTCAGCCCCATACCAGGGTCCTCAACCCCATGATGGGTTCCTCATCTGTAGGAGTCAAGGCTTCCCCTTCCCACAGACCCACCCAGAGGGTATCAAACACAAACCAGAGCCCCCCCAGCACAGCCACCCCCTGCCCTCCAGCCTTTCTGCTGTTCATGTGCCCCCCCAGCCCTCACAGTGCTGGGAAAGGCTGGAGCATGTCCTGGCAGCTCAGGCACATTCCCTGTGCCCCTATCTCCAGCAGCTGCAGGCAGCAGCAGCAGTGGGCAGCAGAAGCAGTGGGCAGCAGTGGACAGCAGGCAGCAGCAGCAGGCAGGGACTCCTCTGGAGCCCTGCCCTGGCTGGGGCTCTGCTGTGCAGATGTTGTGCTGTGGCTTTGGCAAACATCTGGCTCTGGGCTGCCGCCCCTGCGAGTGAGGGCTCCGGGTGGGAGCGGAGGGGAGGCTGGCGCCAGTGTGGTCACCGCTCCCACGCACAGCTCCTGCCGCCCAGTGCCGCCAGCCTCTGCCCGCCCAGCCTGGCACCGCTGCTGCCCGGCCCAGGGCAGGCGGGCAGTGGCCGCGGCTATTTCGGGAGCCGGCTCTGGCTCTGGGGCCGCGCCAGCCCCCAGCGTGCACAGGCCCTGCAGGACACAGGGGAGCAGGGCTTGGCCCCGGCCAGCGCCTGACACATGTGGCCGAGGCGAGGGGCAGACCCTGAGCTCCCTGTGGGGAGCCTGGCCAGGGAGTCCTGGGCACAGCCACGGGCACTGTGGGCTACCCACAGCTGCAGGGCTCTGCCTGGCACAGCCACGGTCTTGGTGTGGATGGGCACACAGCTCGCACAACCACAGCCTTGGCATGGCCAGGTGTAGGGCTGCCACGGCCATGCCCGGCAAGGTGTGGAGAAGGCAGCCTGCAGCCTCCAGGGGTGCTCCAGGACTGGGCATAGCCCTGTTTTTTTGATGGGTGGGGGACAGTGGTTTGATCCCACACACTGGCAGGAGGTAGGACTGTGGTGGGTGAGGTTGGGTACAGCCTTAGGAGCTGGGGAGTGATCCCTGCCCATCTGGGGGTACCAGTGCCTCCGGGCACAGGGCAGAGCAAGGCATGGAGAGGCAAGGAGCAAGGCTCAGAGGTAGGCTCAGACAGCCCAGAGGGGCACCAGTGAGTGAAATGGGTCTGCAGCATGGAGCTACTGGGCACTGGGAGCTACTGGGCACTCGGAGCTGTGGGGCACTGGAAGGCCCAGGACACTGAGGGCCCCAGAGCACCACACAGGAGTTGGACAGGAGCACCACACAGGAGCAGGGCAGGGAGGCTGACGTTCTGAGCAGCAGTGCTCAGGGTGAGAGCCTCAAGTGAGGCAGCAGCCATGCAGGAGGGCAGTGGCAGGGTTTGGCCTCCTGCAGGGCACTGGTGCCAAGAGGGGCTCCAAAGCAGGGTGCTGGGACAGGTTTCAGCTGGGCACACAGCAGGGACAGCTCCCAACTTGCTCCCAGAGCAGGTCTGCACCAGGAGGTGGCACATGGCAAGGTGAGAGCTGGGTGAGGCTGGGGCAGCAGGACAAGGAGAGGGCATTGGGGCAGGACAAGCCTGCAGTGTCCCAGGGGCCATGCAGGTGAGGGGCAGCAGGGCCAGAGAGCTGCCCTGAGAGGTGCCAGGAGACAACAGCTGGAAGCAGCCGAGGGTGTGGGAAGAACAGAGGGAGCAGAGCCTGCAGGATGGGGACCGGGGCCATGCTAAGGGGCTGCGGGGCCATGCTGGGGGCAATGCTGATGGTGTAGGGGCTTAGGACAGGAGGTGCAGGAACTGGCACCTTGGAACGGGTGCAGGTGTGGGGCTGTGGGTGGACACGGGGCAGGGAGGAAGAGGAGCTGCAAGGGGCCCAGGGCTGAAGCAGGGGTGAGGGAAGAGGGGCAGCAGCAGGGGGCTGGGGAAGGCGTGGAGGGAGGAGGAGGCGTGCGAGGGGCTGGAGGAGGAGGAGCAGAGCACGGGGGGAGAGCAGCGAGAGGGGCCGGGGCCTCTCGGCTGCAGTGGAAAAGCTGCTGCAGCTCCAGGGGAAATGCTACTTGAATTAATCATGGCGCTGGCTGCTGTGCCAAGCCCAGGAGGAGGCTGCTGGCAGCGCCAGGAAATAACTTTCGCAGGAATTTGGAACCGGCGCAGCTCTTCTGGCGGCAGCGGCTGCGCTGCCTCCCCCTCCGCATCTCCCATGGCCCAGCACTGCCCGTGGCCCAGCGCTGCCCATGGCACCCAGCCCGCTGCCTGTGGCCCCCAGCCCGCTGCCTATGGCCCCCAGCCCGCTGCCTGCTGCTCACTGCCTGCACTCTGCCAGCTCAGGCATCCCAGGCCTGGCAGCTTCCTTCCAGCAGGGGAGGCCTTGGCAGCATGCAAGGGTCTGGAAATCGGTGAACAGCAAGCCCTGGAGCTGGGCACACAATGCCTGCAGCCACGACCTCGGGGCACACCAACACCATGGCCTCTGGGCACAGAATAGTTTTGTTTGGGAGAGGCCTCCGAGCTCATCCAGTCCAACCCTTGACCCAGCACTGCAGGGTCAACACCAAACCATGTCCCTAAGCATCAGGTCCACAGCTGCTTGAACACCCTCAGGGGTGGAGGCTGCAGCAGTGCCCTGGGCAGACCATGCCAAGGGCTAAGAACCCTTCCGGTGCAGGAACATTTCCTGACACCCAGCCTGAACCTGCCCTGGAGCAGCTTGGCACCACCTCCTCTGCTCCCATCCCTTGGTACCAAGGAGTAGAGGCTGCCCCCTCCTCTCTCCAACCTCCCTGCAGGAAGCTGCAGAGAGTGATGAAGGCTTCCCTCAGCCTCCTCCCCTCCAGCCTGGACACCCCCAGCTCCCTCAGCTGCTCCTGCTGCTCCAGGCCCTTCCCAGCCTCCCTGACATTCTCTGGACACCTCAGTGTCATTCCTGGAGTGAGTGGCCCAGAACTGAACATACCTGGCACTGGTCCTCGCACTGCTCTGGTCCCCAGTGTGTGCCCATCCCTGTGCCCCCTCACAGCTGCCCCCTCCATAACATAAATCCGTCGGGACTGTCCATCAGGGCTCTGTCAGTGGCACCATGCATGTGGCCTGCTGCAGCCTGCAGCATCTCCTGCAGCTTGTCCCACCCTGGGGGCTGTCCTGGTGCCATGGGTGCAGCACAGCCAGCCCCTGGAACCACAGAGCAGTGCCCAGACCCCTCAGAACTGCACAATAAGGCTGCCCATGAGGTGTGCCAGCCTGGGGGCTCTGATGTTCTTGTGCCCAGCAGCTGTGTGTGTGGATGCAAAGGCCATTTGCAATCCCTGGTTCAAAACCGCTCACCTTGGAGCTGTGCAAGAACCTGAGTTGCATCTTTTCACCTGGCTCACAGCCCTCTCAGACCAGCCTGAGCTCCTGACATGGCGCTCCCACAGATCTGCATCAGCTGCTGGGGCACAGACAGGACTGGGTATGGCGTGGAGAGCCAGGAAGGCCCAGGAAGGTGCTACCTGAGCAGGCATGCAGTCAGGTGCAGAAAGCCAGGTTAAGGCAGCAGTGAATCTATAGCACAAAGGAGCCTCATACCATGAGACCACAGCATCTGAAGGCAGCCCCAGAGCCTGAAGCTCATCTAAAACCAACTCAGGCCACAGAGAGAAGAAAGGACACCCAGACAGGGACTGTTGTCGGCCTGTTCTCTGTTGGGGTGCTTGCTGAATCCCCAGGCTCCTGCTCCACTGCTGCTCCTCTGCCATCTCAGACTTGGCCTTTGCTCAGTGCCAGTGCCGCAGCCTCTGCTGTGGGACCTGGCCCTTGCCAAACACCAGCCATGAATGCAGGAGGCGTCACCAGATCCTCTTCCTTCCTCAGGAGCTCCAGCCAGCAGCCTGCTCTGCCCCTACAGCCAGCACCAAGACCCCCCCAAGCAGAGGGCACAGGGCATGCAAGGGAGCAGGAGACCTGCAGCTGCTCTTCAAGCCCCTTCTGGCCACCACCATGGACTCCACACCCATGGGTAGCAGAAGGCACCGACCAACCCCAGCCCTGGTCCCTCTAGGTTTTTTTGCTTAGAAACATAGTAGCTGAATGGAGAATCGGACCCTTTCAGTCCTGTGCTGGCCTTGGAGGATGTCCTCTGTCCTTCACACCTCACTGATGGGTGCCCATGGCCTAAGCTCTCAGTGACCATCATGTGGGTCTGGACCAAACCCAGACCTTGGCAGAGACCCCCCAGCTGCCACCACAGGATGAGCCCTGATGCTTGGGAGCCTCAGACAGAGGGAGCTAATCAGGGGCTATGGCACACATCTGCCACGGGTGACCCTGTGGGACGTGATGCTGGCCACCACGGGCACTGCCAGCCCTTCTGCAGCTTGGCAGCGTGGCACAGCAAGGGGTGGCCACGGTAGGCGGCCGAGCTCCGAGCCGGGTGCTGCCCGGGGTGGCTCTGCCCGGTGAGGCTGTGCCCAGGGCGGCGCTGTCCAGTGAGGCTGTGCGCAGTGAGGCTGTGCCCAGGGCGGCGCTGCCCGGTGAGGCTGTGCGCAGTGAGGCTGTGCCCAGGGCGGCGCTGCCCGGTGAGGCTGTGCCCGGGATGGCGCTGCCCGCTGAGGCTGTGCCCGGTGAGGCTGTGCCCGGGACGGCGCTGTCCGCTGAGGCTGTGCGCGGTGAGGCTGTGCCCGGGACGGCGCTGCCTGCTGAGGCTGTGCCCGGCTGCCCTCGCCGGCGGCTCCGGCGGCGGCACGGTGCCGAGGCGGCAGCGGCGCGGAGCCGGCAGCAGGGCAGGCTGGGTTCCCATCCTCTCACGTTTCCCGGCGCAGAGGAAGCAGCAGCAGCTGCCTGAGCTGTTTGCTTTGTGCCGAGGCCACGCGGGAGTTACCTGCGCCCGGCCCAGGCGCGCCGCGGCCAAGCGAAACACGGGGCCGAGCCAAGGCCGACCCCGGCCAAGGCCTCCCCGGCCAGCGCCCTCCCCGCGCCGCGCCCGCCCCGCCGCGGGACCGGCTCCCGGTGCCGCCGCCACGGCCCCGCAGGCCCCGACCGGGCGCACAGCCGCAGCTCGGCCGCCGCTCGGCCGCCATCTCCGATTGCATTTCCAGAAGGCTCCGCGCACGGCGAGCGGCACCGCGCAGGAGGCAGGGAAGGGGCGCGGGGGAAGGGAAGGGGCGCGGGGGCCTTCCTGCGGGGGCTGCCGCAGCCCGGCCGCACGCCGGAGGCCTCTGTGTTCGCCCAGCCACATGCGGCAGCCCCGGGCCGTGCCCGGAACCCAGCCGGGGCCCTTTCTCCATCTCTGTCCCCAGCCCGGGTCCTGCCCCTGTGCCTCTCTCCTCCCCCCGGGACAGTAGGGTTAGAGTTAGACCAAACCCAAATGTTCTCCGCCCAGACCTTCCTCCTCAGCTCCCAAATACTTCAGCCACCCAACCTTCCCCCATCCCTCTCCCACCCTGACCCCTCCCCTGCCCACCCAGATCTGCCCCATCCCAGCCTTGCCCTGCCCCACATCCCTTCTCCATGGTCTTTAGAGAGCCATGGAATGGTTTGGCTTGAAAGGGCCATGGAAGGTCACCCAGTCCAACCCGTGCACTCAGCAGGGACATTGCAACGGGAGCAGGTTGCTCAGAGCCCAGCCCACCCTGACCTGGAATGGTTCCAGGCATGGAGCCTTTCTCCCACCCAGTTCTTCCTCGCCAGTGCTTCCATCCTGTCCCCTGTCCTCAGCCACGGCACAAGCCCCTCTCCAGCACTGCCATCCAATCCCCCCAGCCCCCCACAGCCACACACTGAACATGCTCCACCCTCACCCCCCATGGCCCAGCCCTGCACACCCATCCATGCCAGCGCCACTCCTCCAGGCCCACCTGGAGCCTTCCTCCCTGACCAGGTTGCAGGACCTCCTCCTGCCTTGTCTCATGGCCCCAGAACTGCCCCTTGCCTGCTCCTCCTGGCCCATGGTCACTGCTCCCTGCATGGCCCCAGAGCTCCTCACAGCCCCTAGAAACCCCAGTACCCCACAACCTCAGATGCCAACCTTCCAGTGCCCATCTCAGTGGACAGCCTGGAGCTGCCCTGGCTGGCAGATCCCTGCTGCCCTCCACACCAGTTCCTCCCCATCATCCCCATGTCTCCCTGCCCTGATCTTTCCAGGGCTGGGCTGTGACTGGCACACAAAGACACCCAATACGAATGGCATCGCCGCTGGCACCTCCTGAGGTCTGCGGGGCCTGGCACAGGGGCAGGACCTCTCCAGCTGGCCCTATGACCTCTCCCTGCACCGAGGTGGACGCAGCACGTGCCTCAGCTCCAGTCCCACCAGGGCTGTTTCCAAGGGAATAGGCCTAAGCTAATTGGGCATAATTAATGCTGCTGTTCACAACCAGCCTGACGAGCGCCTAGGAGCTCAGGCTAATGACCTCACAGGGGGAGAGGGGAGGCAGCAGCTTCCTGGAGGTCTCACCCAAGCACCACTTTGAGTGTCCTGCTGGCACATCAGCCCTGCACTGGCTCGAGCATGGCCTGGCACCCCAGGCCCCAATCTCAGCTGAGGCCAACACCACGCTGTGCAAAAAGGGCAACCTCAGAATGTGCCCATGGCATCATGGTGCCCCCCAGCACTGGCATGCAGTGTCCTGCCCCATCTCTGGCTCACCCAGAGCATGGGGAGCTCTGCTCCAAGTGTTCCTGCTGCAGCCAATGTCCACTGTGCTATGACAGCTGCCCCATGGCCACTGTTCACTGCACCATGGCCACCGTCCACTGCACCATGGCCACCGTCCACTGCACCATGGCCACCATCCACTGCATCACAACAGCTGCCCCATGGCTGCCATCCACTGCACCATGGCCACTGCTCACTGCACCACAACAACTCCACCATGGCCACCGTCCACTGCACTATGACAGCTGCCCCATGGCCACTGTCCACTGTACCATGGCTGCTGCCCTATGGCCACTGCCCACTGCACCATGATAGGTGTACCATGGCCACTATCCACTGCATCATGGCCACTGCCCATCTGCACCACAACAACTGCCCCATGGCCACTGTCCACTGTACCATGACAGCTGCCCCATAGCCACTGTCCACTGCATCATGACAGCTGCCCCATGGCCACTGTCTACTGTACCATAATAGGTGCACCATGGCAACTGCCCAGTGCATTATTACAACTGCATCACAGACACTGCCCATCTGCAGCATAACTGCACCACATCCTCCAGTGCAAGTCCCCCATCCCCAAGCTCTCCCAGCTCTGGCCATGTCCCCCTCCAGCTTAGCTGCACCTACCTGTAGGAAGCAGGTCCCAACCGGGGTGTTCTCCTTCAGGGACACGTTGTAGAAGTTGCTCCTGAAGACTGGCTCATTGTCGTTGACGTCCTGCAGCACCACGTGGACCACAGCTGAGGAGGAGAGGGCAGGGCTGCCCCGGTCTGTGGCCAGCACGGTCAGCTGGGGCTGAGGATCCTTCTCATAGTCCAGCGGTGCAGCGGTGGTGATGATGCCTGTGGCAGGGTCTATGGCAAACCAGCTGGAGTGGGCATCGCGGCCCTGCACGATGCTGTACCGCACCTCCCCATTGGGGCCCTGGTCCTTGTCGCGAGCTGTCACCTGCAGCACGAAGCTGCCTGGGTACACAACCTCAGGGATGCTCTGCCTGTACTCCTGCTGGTCGAAGAGCGGGGGGTTGTCATTGACGTCCACCACCTGCAGCACAAAGGCCGACTCTGCGCGCAGTGGCGGCGTCCCCGAGTCGGTGGCTGTCACCCGCAGGTCGTAGGAGTCTCGTTCCTCGCGATCCAGGAGCTGGTCCACGCAGATCAGATAGATGATGTTGTCCTTGGTGGTGAGGGCAAACTTGCCGTCGCCCCCCTCCAGCGTGACATTGACGTTGGAGTACTCGCCGTAGTCCGGGTCGGAGACGGAGATGCGTGCCACGTACTGGCCTGGCTGGGCGCCCTCGGAGATCTGCGGGGAGCCGTCCTCGCTCAGGAAGATGATGGTCATGGTAGGCTGGTTGTCGTTGTAGTCCCGCACGTGGATAGTAACAAAGGCCGTGGTGACCTCAGGATGGACAGCCTTGTCCCTCGCCTGCACCACCAGCTCGTGCACCTTCCTCACCTCGTAGTCCAGACCCTTGTTAAGCTTGATGACTCCGGTCCGGGAATCAATGGTGAAGTACTGGTCAGGGTCACTCTGCCGACGGTTGATCTCATAAACCACGGCCCCGTTGTCGCCTTCGTCCGCATCGGAGGCAAAGACCTGCAGGATGCTGCTGCCTGGTTTCAGGTTCTCTGAGATGAGGGTGTGATAGCGGCTCTGGTTGAAGCTGGGAGCGTTGTCATTGATGTCCTGGATGGACACATCCAGCGTCATCTGGGTGCTGCGGGGCGGGGAGCCACCATCGTAGGCTTCCAGCAGCAGCGAGTAGGATGAGCGGTTCTCCCGATCCAGGACATTGCTGACCACCAGGTCCAGGAAGAGGACCCCATTAGGTCCCCGGCGCGTCTCCAGGCGGAAGGCCTGCCCCACATTGCCGCCCTTGATGACGTAGCCCTGCGTGTTGAGCAGGCCGCTGTCAGCGTCGAAGGCAGGGTCCAAGGGGAACCTGCTGCCAAGGGGGGTGTGCTCTGGGATCTGAAAGGTGCTATGCCCCTTGGGGAAGGCTGGAGCGTGGTCATTGATGTCGTTCACTTGGATGTTCACCTCCACTGTGATGCCCTCTGGGGTGACTGCAATGAAGCTGTAGCGGTCCCGTGCCTCCCGGTCCAGCACACGGGCCGTGGTGATGATGCCGGTGTTCTCATCGATGCCCAGGTCGGTGCTGACCCCACTGCCCTCCTGTGCTGAGATGAAGTACATGTAGGCGCTGGTGCCGGGAGGCAGCCCGGCGCTGATATCCCCAATGATGGTGCCAGCTGGCTGCTCTTCATCTATTTGTAGATCCAGGGTGCCCAGGACGGCAGAGCCCTTCCCTGCTCTCAGGCCCCCGAGAATGAGCAGCTCCAGCAGCAGCATGGCTGAACCCCTCCACGGCTCCATGGCCACTGGCAGGCAGAGCAGGGGGTGGCTGGGGCCGGGGCTCCCTCGCAGAGAGCTCTAATCCTGCACGGAATGCAGACCAGGGGAGGCTGGTTAGGAGGGAGCAGTGAAGGGAGGACAGAAAGCAAACCCTGCAGAAGGAAGCTGACCATGGACCTGCTGCCCAACAGCTCTGAGCCACCTTCCCCACACAGGGAGTGAAGGTGTCCATGTGCCAGGGCAGTGGGTGCCCAGTACAAAGGGCTGATACAGCACCTGGAGTAAGCCAGGCAGGTGACACCAGCCATGTGCTGAAGCTGGCAGCAAGTGCCCCATCACCAGGTAATGTCCTACATGGCCCAGCCTTGTCCCCAGCCACACATCCTCCTAGTGGCACCAGAGCCAGCTACCCACAGCAGCAGGTTCTGCCCTTGAGCAGCCCCCTGCTTCCCGAGGGCACAGAGGGCTTTAGACACAGCCCAGTCCAGCACCTCCTCACCTTGGAAGAGCTGCTCTCAGACTTGGGGGCTCAGAGGTGATCGTGCAGAGACCCTCAGCCCTGCCCAGCAGCCTTCCCTGGGGGACTACAAAGATGTGGGTGTTAAGCCCCCTGCAGTGCCAACCCATGAGGAGGCAGGGCTGGAGCGGGCTGGCATCCAGGGCACGATAAATCAGCGGGGAAGAGGCTGTCCCCAGCGCCGGGAAAGCCCCGGCCAGAACCCATTGTTGGCTCTGGCACAGAGGCCCGCGGGTGCCCGGTGCCATGGCGGGCGGAGCGGGGCGGTGGGAATGCGGCGGCTCCCTCGGCAGCGGCAGCTGCTGCTCGGCTCCTGCCGCTCCCACTCCCTCCTCTGCTCCTTTGTCTCCTCCGCTGCTCCTGGCTCCGGCTCCTTCACGCCATTTCCCCCTGCCGAGGCCGCATCTCACTGCAGCGGGGAGGGCCGGTTGGGGGAGCGGCTGGCTGCGACAGGGGCACACTGGACACGCTGGGCACTCCGGGTACACTCCCGATGCCTGCAGAGCTGCCCACCCTGCCCGGGGCTGCCCACCCTGCCTGCCCTGCCTGCGAACGCTGGAGCTCCGCTGGGCTCAGCGGTCTGAAGGGATGGCAGCTGCATGAGCTCACTCTTGGCCTCTCTTGAAAGCATTTGCTGAGGTCCCACAGCCACTCAGGAACTGCTGTGGCAGAGCAGGAGGGCAGAACCTCCCCGGCTTGGGGGCTGAAGGGTGTCAGCCCCCCCCCACGGAACCCTACAGTGAGCCAGCCCTTCCAGGGGCCGCGGGGTGACTCCGGGGGCCAGATGCCTGGGCTGCTCTTCCCTGTGGAAATCCTGCTCCAGCGACAGAAGGAGATTAAAGTTTTACATCTAAGGAGGTGTTTGTTTGCTCAGCAGGCACCTGGTGTCTGAGGTCCACAGCCAGCAAATCCTCACACCCTGCTTGCACCTAGCAAGTGTGGATGCTCACCACCCACCAGGAGCAGAAGCCAGAGAAGACACTTTCACCTGGGGGCTGCTGGCGCTAACCACTGACTGACCTGCACCCACTGTGGGCCCAGCCAGGTCCCTCTCTGCTGGAGGCAGTGAAACCTCCAGCACAAGAGCCTCTCTTTTTACAAGGAGCCACATGGCAAAGACAAAGGGGGATGGGGACAAGTTACTGCTCGTGGGATTCCCATTAGACTCCAGAAGAAAATGTTTCCCCATGAGAACACTTGGACATTGGAATCATCTCCCAAGGGAAGCAGAGAATTCCTCTTTATGGGACAGTTCTAAGACTCAGCTTGACAAGCTGCTGGGCCAGCTCATCTCATCTACACCATTCCCTACAAAGGTTGGACCAGGTGGTCCTTGGGGTCCCTTCTGTGAGTCTGGAAGCTCCCCACCTGGAGGGGCAGCCTCATGGATCCAGAACATGCAGTGCCAGGGAACAAGACCCAGGTTCCCTCTGTGATGGAACTGTCCCATCCTAAATGTCACCAACTGCTCAGGTCATGGAGCCATGGGGCAGAGGGTCTGAAGCCTTGGCAGGGCTTAGACCAACACTGAGCAAAAGGGAGTAGAAAATCAGGGAGAGAGATGAGGCTCCCTGGCCAATCTCAGTGGCTGAGGACAGGATGAAGCTGGAAGGTCTTGGGTAGCACCTGGAACAGATCAGGGCACAGATATGGGGAACCCCCCCGTCTTTCTGGGGACATCCCCCTGGTCTGATTTATGATGGGGCTCTTGGAAAGCAAAAGGGAGAGCAGAGAGGGCTCCATGGGCTGGAGGCAAGGAGGGGAGCATGAATCCAGGGAGCTTGAGGAGCAGCTCAGAGCTCCCAGAGAGCCAGAGACAGAAACTGGTGTCCTTGAGTGGGCAGCTGGTGTGGACAGGCTGTGTGAGCTTCCCCCTCCCTACTCTCACGGGGCACCCAGGGCAGTTCCAGAGCCTGGACACCTCCAGCAGGCCATGGGGCTGCCATCAGGCACAGCCCGGGCCGGGCAGGGTGTCCGTGGCACGAGCCGCGCTCCGTGCCGGCGCGGGGGGCAGAGGCAGCAGCGGTGACCTCGGTGGATGTGGAGTCACCACATCTGAGCAGCTGCTTCCAATTAGCAGCTCCCAGCGCTCAGGGCTGGCCGGACTGGTCCGGGCTGGGCCCTGGAATGTGAGCCAGGCTCCCCTGCTCCCTCCCAGCCGCGGGCACAGCTCCCCGGTGGAACACGGCAGCCGGAGCCGAAGAGCTGCTGGCAGCAGAGTCTGTCCCGGGGGGCGCTGGGGCCAGGGCCAGCACCAGGAGGTGGCCCAGGAGGGCAGCTACAGTGGAGCCAGCCACACGCACAGCAGCATCTGCCAGCCCAGGGCTGCCTGCAGGGCAGAAGGAGAGCCCAGCCCACGCTCAGCAGATAAGAGATAGGGGCTGACAGACCCCCGCATTCCTCCCCTTGCTAGGGGCAGCATCAGGGAGGGGAAGCGGAGCCACAGCGGCCCCAGCAGCGAGGCTGGGAAGAGGCACCCCCTGTGCATGCCACAAACAGATGTGGGAGGCTCTCTGTGTGAGCTCCATCAAAGCTGCAGATGCTGTTGATGCCATCCCCAGCACTCACATGAGGCCCTGACTCACGGAATGGTGCTGCTGGGGCTCCATCCAGATGAGGAGGGACCCAGACCCCTTCGATATCTGCTGAGCACCAGGCACTGACCTGGGATGTGGTTTTCTTGTCTGCATCCAGAGATGTCCCCCCAGGAGCTTCAGAGGCTCTGCCCTCAGAGCAGACACAGCCCTGCCTGCAGGGCAGCCTCGGGATGACCAGGCACTGCTTGGTCTGCCACCACGTAAGGCCATTTCCAGGACTCCTGGGCTGCCTCTGACCTGGCCTTTCAGGACCAGCACCCTGTGGCTCGCTCTCACTCAGCTTCACATCCCCCTGATGCAGTGCCCAGCTCTGCATCCCAGTTCATCCCAGTACATCCCTGTGCTGTGCCACACCAGGACTCCCTGCAGGCCATCCTGACTGAACACTTCCCACAGAGGAAGCGCTCACCAAATTTCTTCAGGCATCTGCCAGCTCCCACAGACCTGGCCCACACCAAGGCCCCACCAGCCTGGCCCTGCTGTGTGCCTGGAGGTGCTGCCAGGCCAGGGCTGCTCCTGCCCACTGCTGCCAGAGCTCCCGGGCAGCCTGGACCCCCACCTCTGGGGGACCTCTGGCTCTGGGGGATCTCCACCCATGCTGGGACTCCCCTGCTTTGGGGTCTCCACTGCTTTGGGGGCTCCACTGCTTTGGGGGCTCCCTGGTTCTGGGGACTCTCCACCCATTCCAGGGCTCCCCAGCTCTGGGGACTCCCCTGCTATGGGGAACCCCTGGTTCTGGAGGCTCCATGGTTCTGGGGCACCCTTAGCTCTGGTGTCTCTCCACCCATCTTGGGGCTCTTCTGTTCTGGGGGACTCCTGGCTCTGCAGAATCTCTGGTTCTGGGGGTCTCTGGATCTTGGGGACCCCTGGTTCTGGGGGCTAGGGTTTAGGGCCCCATCCTGGGACTTGGTATCTCTGGGTGTTCCCTGGCTTTTGGGGCTTACTGGCTCTGGGGCCCCCCTGGTTCTGGGGGTTCCCCACCCATCCTGGGGCTCCCCTCCTCTGGGGCCCCTCGATTCTGTGGGACCCGCCGCTCTGGGGGTTCCCCACCCATCTCGGGACCCCCGGCTCGGGGGGCACCCCGCCCTGCCCGCACAGCGCCGTCCCGGGCGCTCCCGGCCGTCCTGCCCGGTGCAGCCGCGGCTCCCGAGCGCTGCCAGCTCCGGTTCCGCTCCGCTCGGACCGGCAGACCCCTCCCGGTGTCCCAGCAGCGGGTCCTGCTCCCGCCCCGTCCCGCCTGGCTGCCGCCAGCCCCGGTCCGGCCGCGGATCCCCGGTGCTGCGCCGCCGCCCGCCCCCTCCCCCCGGCCCCCCCCGGGCCATTGTCTGCGCAGCGGCGGCAGAACAAAGCGCCCGGTGCCGGTGCCGGTGGGCCCGCGGCGATGCCGCTCTGCGGAGCACGGGGCGCGGGCAGCCGGGACGGCTCTGTCCCGGTGCGGCCACTTACACCGCGCGTCCGCGCCGCCGCCGCTCACATCCCGCAGCGTCCGGCCCCGCCGAGACGTCCCGCAGCCGCTTCGGTGCCGCGGTGCTCCGGTGCCGCCAGCCGCCCCGGTACCACCGTGCTCCGGTATCCCCCGGTGCTCCGGTGTCGCTGGCCGCTCCCGTACCGCTGACCGCCCCGGCACCCCACGGCACTCCGCTGCCCTCCTATGCCGCGGTCGCCCCGGTGCCTCGGTGCCGCCTCTCGGTGCCTCGGTGCCGCCCCCCGGTGCCGCGGCCGTCCCGGTCGCCCCGCGGAGCCCGGCGGCAGGCGGCGGCGGGTCGGCGCTGGCTCGGCGCGGAGGCTCCGGCTGAAACCCGACCCAGCGCCGCCTCCCGCAGCCCCCCGCTCCCCCCGCCGCCCCCATCCCCGCCCCGGCACCGGAGCGCGCCGGCCGAGCGCGGCCACGGGATGGGCTCCGGGGAGCCGGGGCGGCGGGAAGAAGGGACAGGGAGCACGGGACAGCGGACACGCAGGGGCACGGAGGGGCAGGAGCGGAGTGGGGAGCATCGGGGGAGCAAGGGCCGCGCGGGGGGAAGAAGATAGAACGGGCACCGGTGGCACCGGGAGCACTGGGAGACGGGAAGAGCCAGGAGGGCGCTGGGATTCAGCAAGGAGAGGGCAGAGTGGGGATGGAAGGGGCTGGGGGCACACTGGGAACGTGGTGGGGGCACTGGGGACGTGTAAGTGACACAGAGGCACAGCCCCCCTCGTGCTCTGGGCACAGTCCCTTCCCCAGCCCAAAGCCCCAGCAGGGGACCTGCCACCACCCTGACCCAGCAGGGCTCTGCCGCCCAGGCTGGAGGGAAGCTCGTCCATTGGGACGGGGGCCCCACCAGTCCATACTTGGACAAGCCAGGCCTCTGGCCAGTAGCTGGCTGCGCTTCCCCACCAGCAGCTCCCTGGCCCAGCCTGGCCACGGATTGTCCTCTGCTTGACCAGGTCACAGCAGCACTGGTGGGACTGGCTGGGGCCACCCAGCCTCCAGGCCAGTTATCACCACTGGGGCTTTCTTCTGCTCCTCAACAGAGAAACTGCTGCTGCCCACTGGCTCTGAGAGTCTGTGGCCAGGATCACATCCTACAAGGCCACAGCTCTGCTTCATCCAGGAGCATCTCAGCTCTTCCATCAGTGACAACCAACTCAAGTGGAAGACATGGATGACTAACTTCACAACGAAAGAACGCTTCAAGGTTTCCTGTCTCCATCCCTTCCTAAATGCCACAGGGCCTGATCTTCTCCTGATCTACCCTGGAGAACCCAGACCCTTCTGACCCTGGCAGCACATCACAGGCTCTCACAAATTCTGTCCATTTCCTTCTCCATCTGCCTGAAGAAGGTCACAGGAAGGCAGGGCAAAATTCTGAAGTGGGGAGCAAGGGTGTTAAAGGTCCAGATGACTTCAGGGGTGGACCTGTTTAGTCTCCCTCTCTGGAAAGGAGACAAATGAGGGAAATGGAAAGAGGACAATGACATCGTGAGGGCACATTACTGGCTCATGGCAACTTGTTGTCCACCAGCAGAGTTCCAGAGAAGGCTACTGGCAGTAGAAGAGGCTGGGGCAGGACTGCAAGGCTGCCAGCTATGCCATGCCTTGTGACAGAACTATCAAAGATACAGAGACCAGAGCACGAAGAAGGGAATGAATTCAAAGATGACCAGGTTCTGTGGAGTCATCGGTGCTGTCATCAGCACTTTGGAGACCTTCAGAAGCTCCAGTGATGCAGGAGTGGGTAAAAGATGGCAAACGGGGCCAGCAGTGGCAGGGCTCAGCTGGGAGACAGCACAGGAAGCTCTCTGCAGTGCAGTGGATGTCCTGCTCTGTCTCACCTTGCTCTTCTGCCACAACCCTGGCCCTGCAGCCATGCCACCCTCACCTGGAGTGGACTCTGCATGTCCCCACCCTGCCCCACAGTAGGTGGGATGTGGTTCAGCACCTTCCTGCTCGATGGCATCTTGCTTCTGAACCCCAGCAGCCTTGGCAGGCAGCCTGGCAGGACCGAGCTGCTTCCAGGCATCCACTGCTGGAACTGGAGGCGGGCTGCAGAGTCCCAAACAGGAAATCCTCTGAGGATGTTCTCCTGCTCCAACACCCGGATCTGCTCAGCAAGAGAGGGCTTCCTGCCTCGGAGCTGGGGTAAAAATAACTGAAGGCACCTGCTAGGAGCAGCCATGGCCAGGGAGGGAGGGGACAGCTCTCCTAGGACAGGAGCAAGCTTTTTGTGGGAAGGTCCCACGTGTCCCTCTGCCATTTGGAATGACCTTGAGATGCATGAAGCACAGAGGAGGAGCTGCCAGAGGATTGCACCTGGCAAACAGAGCCTTGCAGTTCCACATTCATCCCCTGGACAGGAGGAGATAGTACCAGTGCTCAGCTGCTGTCTGGAACCTGACTAGGTGGCTTTGAACCTGGCCCTGGAAGAGCTCTTCTGCATCTCTTTTGATGATGGCACTCAAGGAGTGATGGTCAGTGTCCCAGTATCATCTTGGAGATGTGCACAGCGGGACAGAGGCACCCTCAACATGTTTACCAGCGACACTGAACTGTGGTGAAGGGATCCATCCAGAGGGACCTGGCCAGGCTGGAGAGCTGGACCCATGCTGACCTCATGAGGTTCAGCAAGGCCAAGGGCCAGGTCTTGCAGCTGGGTTGGGGCAATCCCAACCACAAATCCAGGCTGGGTGGAGAATGGATGGAGAGAAGAGCTGACGAGGACTTGGGGCTGCTGAGTGAGGGGAGGCTCAGAACAAGCAGGCACTGAGCATTGCCAGCTCACAGCCATCCCTGCCCTGGGCTGGTCCCCAGAGGGTGTGCAGCAGGGGGGAGGGAATTTTGCCCCTCTGCTACATTCTGCTGAGACACCCCCCCCTGCAGTGCTGGGGCAACTCTGAAGTCCTCAGCACAGACAGGGACCAGCTGAGGCAGGGCTGGGAGAGTTGGAGGTGTTCAGACTGGAGAAGGCTCCAGGGAGACCTTCATGTGGCCTTGCAAGACTGGAATTGGCCTCCCGGAGACCTGGAGAGGGACTTTATACAAAGACCTGGAGTGACAGGGTGAGGGGTGATGGCTTCAGACTGGACAAAGCTGGATTGAGGTGGACATGAGGAGGAAATTCCTACCCATGAGGGTGGTGAGGCACTGGGACAGGTTACCCAAAGGAGCTGTGGAGGCTTCAAGCCTTGAAAGTGTACAAGGCTAGGCTGGATGAGGCCTGGAGCAACCTGGTCTGGTAGGAGATTCCTCTGTCCATGGCAGGGGGTTGGGACTGGAGGATCTTTAAGGTCTCTTCCAAGATAAACCAGTCTGGGGTTCCATGATCTCCTGCTTGGCTGGAGTGACACAGCTCCTGTCACAGAGTCCTTGCTCAGGGGCATTTCTGTGCCATAGCTCCTGAGCAGCCTGGAGTGTGAGGTCCTCTTCCTGGGCTGCACTTGGTGGGAGGCTCTCAGATGGAGCAGCAGGGTTCAGGGCACCACCTCCCCTTGTTGCCCACCTTTCTCATGGCAGCTCAGGAAGGACCCCATGGTCTCTTTTCCAGCCTTGACTTCTTCTGCAGAGACATTTTCCAGCACAGCAAACCCTGTGAAGTTCCTGGCCTCGAGATGAAGTTCCCTCCTACCTCCTTGTCTCAAACTCCTCTTGCACCATGCACCCTGCAGGCTGGAGTCCTACTACCCATGGCCCCACTGGGGTCCCACTGTGCATTGTCCCACCTGTCCCAGCCCTGCTCTGATTCTTCCCATTGCCAGTTCTGTGCATCCCCAGCTCACAGCTCTCTTGTCACTCAGCCTGGGTCTTCTCAAGCAGCTCAAGTCACAGCAGCATTTAAATGTTCAGCCTTCAAGTGCAGCTGAAGACAATTCATGGCCAGAAGTGGGGACAAGGAGGTAGGTAGAGCCAGGAGCTCGGAAGGACAAAGCCACAAGTGAGCTATGTGCTTTGCAGAGACTTCCCAACCAGCGTAACACAGGCAGTAGGAGACCGCCCAGGGCTGCCTGCTGCTTCATCACCACACCTCAGAGAGGGCCCATCCAAGCCCAGAAGCTCCATCATGCCCAGCAGATGTCTGCCTGGTTCTTAAAGCCCTCCCAGATGGAGCCTTCAGGAACCTGCTGTTCGATCTGCTCAGGGCTAAAGCTGCTTTGTGCTGCTTGCAGCCAGCGCTGATCCTGATGCCTTGGTCCCGGAGATGTCCTCGTACAGCTGACTACCACATCTTGTTCTTCTTTAGGCCACACTGCCCTAGGCCATTCCTTCTTTCCACACTTCTCATCCTCTCAGCACCTCCTCTGGACATTCTCAGGTTTGTTGACATCCTCTGAAGTCACCAAGACTGGTCAGAGTGGCTTTGTCACAGCGAAGCAGAGCCAGCAGTGTTCCTTGGTGCATCCTGCAAATCACACTCCTGTCCCTACCACCCACGATGCCCATACCACCCACATGATATCCATACCATGCCATATGATGCCCATACCACCCCACAACGTCCTTACTCCCCTGAATGATGTTTATACCACCCCACACAATGTCCATACCACCCCACATGATGCCCATACCATGCCATATAATGTCCATACCACCCACATGATGCCCATACCATGCCACATGATGTCCATACCACCCCACAACGTCCTTACTCCCCTGAATGATGTTTACACCACCCCACACAATGTCCATACCACCCCACATGATGCCCATACCATGCCATATAATGTCCATACCACCCACATGATGCCCATACCATGCCACATGATGTCCGTACCACCCACATGCTGTTGGTTGGTTTTGAACAACCAGTGCATGCCCTCAGGCTGTTGTTCCTCCCTCTGTCTGCACAGCTCATTGTTCCCACCAAGCAGACCATCACCTACCAAGGAACCACCATGATGATTTCAACCTTTCTGTCTAAGTCCCTTAGCACCTGGGCTGATGATCTGCAGGAGCAAGGGCCTGCCTGGAGCACACAGACATCTGCAGCTGCTCTCCTGCAGCTGTCCCAAGGGAAAATCAGTTCTCAGCACAGACTGCAAGGAGCTCAAAGTGTCCAGGGAAGAGTTGCAGCAATGAGTCAAGGCCCACAGAGTGAGTTTCCACTTGAAGGGCTTCAGAAAGAATCACAGAATCACAGAATGTTAGGGGCTGGAAGGGACCTCAAGAGATCACCCAGTCCCATCCCCCTGCCAGAGCAGGATCACCTAGACCAGCTCACACAGGAATTCACCCAGTCAGGTCTTGAATATCTCCAGAGAGGGAGACTCCACAACCCCCCTGGGCACCCTGCTCCAGTGTTCTGTCACCCTCAGAGTGAAATAATTCTTCCTCCTGTTTCCATGGAACTTCCCCTGCCTCAACTTCCACCATTACCCATTGTGCTGTCATTGGGCACCACTGGGCAGAGCCTGGCTCCATCCTCTTGGCACTCACCCTTTACATACTTATAAACATGAATGAAGTCACCCTCAGGCTTCTCCTCTCCAAGCTGAGAAGCCCCAGCTCCCTTAGTCTCTCCTCATAAGGAAGATGTTCCACTCCCTTAATCATTTTTGTGGCTCTGTGCTGGATTCTCTCAAGCAGTTCCCTGAGGTCCTTCTTGAACTGAGAGGCCCAGAACTGGACACAATATTCCAGATGTGGCCTCACCAGGGGAGAGTAGAGGAGGAGGAGAACCTCTCTGACCTACTGACCACAGCCCTTCTAATCTACCCCAGGATGGCCCTGGCCTTTTTGGCCACCAGAGCAACTTGCTGGCTCATGGTCAACCTTCCATCCACTAGGACCCCCAGGTCCTTTTCCCCCTCACTGCTCTCCAGCAGGTCAGTCCCCAACCTATACTGGTACATGGGGTTGTTCTTTCCCAGATGCAAAACTCTACACCTACCATTGTTGAACTTCATTAAATTTATCCCTGCCCAACTCTCCAGACTGTCCAAGTCCCACTGAAAGGCAGCACAAACCTACAAAGCCTACAAAAAGGGCTGATTTCTAAGGGTCTGAAGGAAAGGAAACCCATAATTGTATGTAACCCAGTCCAGCAGATGAAGAGAGGAGCCATGGGGTGGGACCACATGAGTACAAACTAGAAGAGCAGCAGCTCAATGGGAGGAGGAATCATCACCAGAGGAACTAAGGAAAAGGCCTAAGAGATTCCTGCCAGTCAAGGTTGTCCATCCTTGGCTGGGCCACCTTGTCTGCATCAGGCTTTTTGCCAGGAAAGGTTGGAGCATATGGAGGTCCCTGCCAGCCTGGTGTTCCATGACCATTCTCAGGAGATGTGCAAGCCCAGCCAGAGTTACAGGGTTGGGAAGCAGAGGCTTCAAAGCCATGGAGATGTGGTGCTGAGGGACACGGTTTGGGGGTCACCTGGCAGTGCTAGATTAATCTTGGACTCCATGATCTTAAAGGTCTCTTCTAATGTAAACGATTCTATGACTCTGCAAGACAGGAGCCTCCTCCTGAGGTTCTGTGTGACTGCAAAGGTCTCACAGTGTCACCCAGCCTGTGTCTGACCACCTCTGTCTGTGCAATGCTGCCCTAGCAAACTGGTCCCAGAGGAGGCTGAGCTGGATCAGCCCGAGGGGTGGTTTTTATGGTGGGAAAAGGGGAAGGAGAGAGCGATGAGCAGGAAGCATCTCCTACACCTCACTGCCTGAGCCAAGAGAAAAGTGCAATCAGCATTTCCAGAGGGGAGCTGACTGCGCCGAGCCCTGCGCTGCCGACGGCTCCGCTTCCTGCCCTGGCTTCTTCCATCCTCCTCTGCTGGAATCTCTCCGTCCACGTCTCTGCAGAGGGTGACCTCACTTGGCAGCGGCACCGCGCGCTGACTCCAGCCCACCGCTCCTAGGTGCCTCTCCGAGAGCTCAGGCCTGGACTTCCTCCCTGGGAGCAAACAAGTCTCCTTCTGTTCCCCTGGAATCAGCTGGGAGGAAGCGATGGGGAGGTGGTTTCCGAACGCATGGATGGGGGCTGCAGACTGGGCTGGGGGTGGGGAGCAGGAGCTGCTGGGGAGCCCAGGTCACTCCCTGCGAGGTGGACAAGGGCCTCTGGCCAGCACGGTCACAGACAGACACCAGCTGACAGCCCAGGGCTGTGCGAGCAGAGCACTGTGAGCAGCTCCCGCCCAGAGAAGATGGCCGAGCTCTGGAGGAGATTTCTAAATATAGAGAGGGGACTATTTCAGAGTGGAAAATGCTTGTTCAGGAAGGAAAGGCTCTGAGATCAGCAGGCAAGGCTCACCCACACGCTTTGGACTCTTCTGCCCAGCAGCAGGGAACTGGGAGGCATTTGCAGGGCTGAGGTGACCGTCCAGGAATCGCCCACCTATGGCCGAGGTCTCCAGGAGCTGGGGTCCAGCTCTGCTCTGGAGGAAGGGTTGGTGGCTGCTCAGGAAGCAGGAGGTGCAGATAGCCTGACCTGCTTGTTGCCTTCGACAGATGAGGCTCATCCCCCTCAGCCGATGCCCACCGGGACACAACGGGGCGCCCCATGCCCCACCTAGCTCCTGCTCAGGCCAGCAGCCAACCGGGCACGGTGTAGCCTTGGCCCAGGAGTGGCCCGGGGTGCTGCAGGCCTGGCAGATGTGAGCTGTGCTGAGCCTGGCAGGGGCACGGCAGCTGCAGCTCCCAGCCCGGAGGAGGTGACACCGACCCTACCCCTCCGCTGCCCCTCCGCTGCCCTCCCCAAGGGAGGCAGCGTGCTGTGTCTGACAGCTCCACCTAGCGGGGCTCTGGGAACTGCAGGGGGGCACCGCGCCGTGTCCGACAGCTCCACCCAGCGGGGCTCCGGGAACTGCAGGCTCTCACCCTCTGTGGGGTACCCCGGGCGCAGACCAGCCTGGACCAAGCTGCCCCTGTTCAAAGCATCCTCAAACCACCAGTGACCTGCATTCGAAGCTGCCGTGATGCACACAACTCTGCAAGGTGCTACCATGAGGTGCCGTCAAACGCTCCAACCCAAGGCGCAACCCCCAAACACCCTACAGGTTAAAAATGGACATTAAATAGACGGGCTGGGACTAACTCATAGATCTGCCTCCTGGGAATAGCTCCAGGGATGGGCATGCAATTACCTCCCTAGGCAGCCTGTTGCAGTCCGTGAGAACCCTTTCAGGGAAGTACTTCTGAAGTTCAATCTAAACCTCCCCCAGAGCAACTTGAGGCCATATCCTCTTGTCCTGTCTCTTGTTCCTTGGGAGAAGAGACCAAGTCCCAGCTGGCTCCAAGCGCCTCTCAGGGAGCTGTAGAGAGCCAGAAGGTCTCCCCTCAGCCTCCTTTGCTCCAGGTTCAACAATCCCAGGTCCCTCAGCTTCTCCTCACAAGTTCTCCAGACTTTCTTCTCCAGATCATCCATCAGCTTCTTTGTCCTTCTCCAGGTCTGTTCCAGCCCCTCAATGTCCTTCTTGGAGTGAGAAGCCCAAAACTGAACCTAGTACTCAAGGTGAGTGTCCAGTGCCCAGTCCAGGGGGACAATCCATGTACTGCTGGCCACACCATTGCTGATCCAGACCAGGATGCTGGTGGCCTTCTTGGCTACCTGGGCACACACTGCTTCCTGTTCAGACAGCTGTCAGCCAACACCTCCAGGTCTTTCTCTACTGGGCAGCTATCCAGCCACTCTTTCCCAAGCCAGAAATGTTCTTTCTTCCCTGGACACTGTAAGATGTTTGAGACCAGCCTGAAGTCTCCGGCACTCTTGTAGCTGGGCATGACCACTGCTCCAGTTGATGCTGATAAAGGACTCACCAAATGCCTTCACTGGCTCTTTGCCTCAGTGTTTAGTGCTAATGCTTGGGCTCTCCTCTGAACTGGAGGACCACAGCTGTGGGAGCAACCACAACTGTGGTGGCAGCTTTTCCTCTGTGGACACTGAAATTCTCAGGGACCAGCAGAATCACCTGAATGTTCACGAGGCCATGTGGGGCCTGGTGGTATTCAACCCAGAGGATGTTATGGCAGGACCCCTCTCAATCACCTATCAGAGACCTGGAGAGCCTGGGGAGGTGCCTGCTGACTGGAAGCTGGCCAGCCTCATCCTGGTTTACAAGGGCTTGAGGGAGGACCCAGGAAATCACTGACTGGGGATTCTGATCTCAGCACCATGGAGAAGATCTTGCTGGGTGCTCCTGAAAGGCATTTAAATGACAGCACAACCGGCAGGCACAGTCAGCACAGGCCTGCCAAGGGAAAGTCCTGCTGAGGTGCTCACATCTCCTTCTAGGACAGGGTCACCTGCCCAGTGGTTGAAGGGAGGGTGGGGGATGCTGTGTTTCTGGATGTTTCACAGCATCCCTCTGGACAAGCTGTCCAGCCATAGGCTGAGCAGGCTGTGTGGTTGTGAGGAAACAGCTGCACAGCAGAGCTGAAAGGGCTGTGGTGAATGAGGTTACCTCTGACTGTGCCTGGCTACCAGCAGTGCTCCTCAGGGCTCATGCTGGGGCCAGACTCTTTCCATGCTTTCAGCCAGGGGCTGGAGGCAGGATGTGAAAGCACCATGAGTGAGTCAGCTGATGACACCAAACTGGGAGGTGCTATTGACTCTCCTGAGGGTCAAGGGGCCTTGCAGAGGGATCTAGGTAGACCAGGACATTGGGCAATCACTCAGGGCATGGAATCTAACAAAAACAAAAGCTGGATTTGTTACAGAGCGCACTCCAGGAGCAGCAGCAGAAGGCAAGGTGGTGTTAGGTCACAAGGTGACCTGGTGAGCCAGCAGGAAGGGAACCACACTGCAGGAAGGGAAGAGGGAGGCAACTCCTGCAGCAAGGATGCAGGATTGTGCTTTAGACTTACACTGGGAAAGCAAAAACGAGGCAGGGAAAGGACCCAGCAAAGGTAACAGGAAGCATATCAAGATGTGCAGGGCAGTGTCAGAAGGATGGAGCTAGGCTCTGCTCAGGAACGTTCAAGGACAGGACACAGGGCACTGGATGCAAGCTGGAGCAGAGGAGGTTCCATGGGAACATAAGGAGAAACATTTTCACTGTGAGGGTGCTGGAGCCCTGAAGCAGGCTGCCCAGAGAGGTTGTGGAGTCTCCTTCTCTGACAGGGAGGTCTGAAGAGACCCCAGCATTAGGCAGAATGAAGCAGGGAGGCAAAGCTCCTGGGACACCAGCACACCTCTGGTGGCACCCAAGCAGTCAGACACACACACACCTGATGGAGCCACCACTCCCTCCCACAGCAGGCACTCAGCCCCTCCATGAGCTGGCTGAGGGCTGGAGCTGTTTGGTACCCAGTGGTTGAAGAGGAGGTGCCACACGCAGCAGTGCCCTGGCAGCTCCCCAGGTCCTTTGCTCCAAGATCTCTGCAAAACAAGACCAGAAGCAACCTAAGCCCCACCTCAGCACCCTTTGTCCTCCCATCTCCCCCTGGTTCCTCTTGCCCTCCTTTGCTGAGCTGCAAACCTCAGTCCATTGTAATGCAGTGCTGGTGTCACCCCCGGGCCACTGCTTCAGCCACAGCTGACCTCAGTTCCCCTTCCCTACAAGGGGTTCTATAAGGCCATAAACCCAACCACTGCTCTTATCTTCTAGAAGTTCTCACAACTGCTTCCTGCACTTCCTCATTTTTGTGACCAGACACAGGGTCATTGTTTCTTCTCCCACTTCCAGCATCACTGCCATCAGTATCTGAGGATATCTCCTCAACTTCCTTTCCTCTTTTGAAGGTCACTCCAAACAATGAGACCATCAGTGTCTGCCTTGATGGTGACAGGTCACTTTTGTTGGAGATGTTTATGTTCTTACCAACCAGCAGGAAGCTGGTTCCTGTGAGTGTGTCCAGAATCAGGCTGGACAGGACTTTAAGGAACTTGACCTAGTGAAGCTGTCCCTGCTCACCACATGGGGCTGGACTAGATAGCAGATCTCTAAAGGTCTCCTCCAACCCAAACCCTCCTGTGATTCTGTGGTTGGATCTCGTTCTGGTCACCCCAGCCCCTGTACTTTGTGAAGTATTCATGCTCTACACTCAAGAATTCCATGAGCATCCAAGAGCCACAAGCTCTGCTGATTGTCTCTGGGGCCTCTCTGGGGTGTCCCATCCCTGTGAGATGGCCAGGATCTGAGACTTACTCCATATGTCCTCCTGGTCCAGTTCTCACCATGTTGTCCCAGACTGGCAGGTGGCTCCAGCCCATCACTCCTGCAGTGACTGGGAGCAACAGGATAGTGCCACAAATGTTGGAACTGACTATTTTGGGTCCTAGAACCTTATATCCATAACCTTCTGATCATCCCCAGAACTGTTCCTCAGGTGGGAACTGAGACAGAGCCCATGCTGCACCTGAGAGCCTCCAGCATCACCGAGGTGGTTAAGAGAGCAGAACAGGTAAGGGAAGAGAGGATCATGGAATGGTTTGGGTTGGAGAAAACTTCTAAGATCGTGACCAACCATCCTCTAATTCAGTATTCAGTATCACTAAGGTTGGAAGAGACCTCAAAGATCATTGAGTCCAACCTATCCCCACAGACCTCATGACTAGAGTAGGGAGGACACTACTGCCCACTGCTGCCAGGGCTGGTGCCAAACCATGTTCCTCAGCACCACATCCCTGCTTCTTTGAAACCCCTACAGTGATGGGGATTCAACCACCTCCCTGGGCAGCCTGTGCCAGTGATTGAGAACCCTTGCAGTGAAGATGTTTCTTCTGATGTCCAACCCTGGTGCAACCTGAGGCCATTTCCTCTCATCCTATCCGTTGTCACCAGGGAGAAGAGGCTGTCCCCACCTCGCTCCAGCCTCCCTTCATAGTTTCATAGTTTCATAGTTTCATTCAGGGTTGGAAGGGACCACAAGGATCATCTAGTTCCAACCCCCCTGCCATGGGCAGGGAAACCCCACACTAGATCAGGCTGGCCAGAGCCTCATCCAGCCTGCTCTTAAACATCCCCCAGGGACGGGGCCTCGACCACCTCCCTGGACAACCCATTCCAGGGTCTCACCACTCTCATGGTGAAGAACCTCCTCCTCACGTCTAGCCTGAATCTCCCCACCTCCAGCTTCATTCCATTCCCCCTAGTCCTATCACTACCTGACATCCATTCAGATGCAGTAGATCCTATTGAGGAGACTTGATAGGGTGCTTGGTTGCATGGTTTAGTTGATTAGGTGGTGTTGGATGATAGGTTGGACACAATGATCTTGGAGGTCTCTTCCAACCTGGTTTATTCTATTCTATTCTACCAAAAGCTCAGACTTTGTGCTGCAGTCACAGTATCACTAAGGTTGGAAGAGACCTCAGAGATCATTGAGTCCCCCAAACTTCTCCATTCCAACTTGCCATGGTGTGCTGGGGGCACCCTTCTGTGGATCAAGGTCCTGCTCTGCTCTCTTCTCTCCCTCATGGCGTGGGGGTCCCAGCGGCAGCCTGGCCATGCTTCCCCCTCTGCAGCCCTCCCTGCTGCTCCTCTGGGGGGCTCTGAAACCAGCACTGAGGTGACTCAGGCAGGGCCATACCTGCCCTGCCTGCTGCCAGCACTTCGCTCTCTGCCAGCACCCCAGCTCCTGCAGCAGATGCTCCTCGTTAGTGCCCCCTCCCCGGCTGGCTGGGGGCGGTGGGGCCCTGACGCCTGTGCTGGGTTTGGGCGAGAGGAGCCTTCCTTGTGAGCTCCGGATGCCAGCAGAGCACCGAGCAGAGACCAGGCAGGGGAAGGCTGCCCATGGCGGGAGGCATCTGCTCCCCTGTCAGGCTGGAAGGGTGTCCAAGACAGAGAGAAGCACCAGCTCCATGATGTGATCAAACACCTTCTGTGTGCCACCAGCAGAAGGTGCTGAGCTTGCCCTGGACTGGCCAGCACAGGGCAAGAGATGATATCTGTGTGCTTGTCCCCTGGGAGCCAGGCACAGGAACAACCTTGGGCTGAGGTCCCCTGTGAGCCAAGAACAAATAGGAATGAAGGCCACTGATGTGGGCACCATGAAACCTGGGGAGGTGCTCCTGTCTACCACAGCAGCCAGGCTGCAAAATATCTCCAGGCTGCAAAACGTCTTCAGGTTCTCAAACATTCTCCAGGTTCCCAAGTGTCCTCCAGGATACAAAACGTCCTCCAGGATGCAAAACGTCCTCCAGACCAAGGCCATGGACACCAAACCTGCTTGTGAAGCACCTGTTGCTAACCCAGAGCCTGAGAACGTGGCAGGTGACCACAGAATCTTCTACTTGTGCCGGCAGGGACTGGACAGCACCCCCCATAGGGTTCAGCACCCCTTGGAGGAGCCCAGCTTTCCCCACCGTGCTCAGTGCCCCACAGCCCTCTTTTTCTCAGCACCCTGTGAAGAGCTCAGCACCCTCCACAGAGCTCCACACTCCGGCAGGGAGATGGGCACCGTGCCCAGGCACCTCGCTCCTGCCCCTGCTCCCTGCGCAGACGCTGCCCGTTGCCGTGGCGACATGCTCCCGGCTACCGGGAGCGGGTACGGGACAGCGCTGGCGAGTCCGCCGGGCGCCGCTGGGAGCGCGGCGGCCGGGCCGAAGTCCCCGGGACCAGTGCCCTAGGGACGGCCGGGCCGGGACTCCGGGGCCGGGGTCCCCCGCGGGGGTAGGCAGGCCGGGGCAGCGGTCGGCGTCGGGACCGGGACGGGGAGACAGGTGGCGCCGGCCCGCCAGGGGGCGCTCTCCACAGGCAGCTCCACGCCGGGCGCCTCGCGGCACGTTACCGCGCGCTTCGCGTCACTGCCTGCGCCCCGCGCGCCGCTCACGCCGTCGCCGCCTCAGGATGGGTCGCGGCCGTCCCGGGGCCCCGCGCCCTGCCGCCGTGAGTGATCCCCGGTGCCGCCGTCCCTCCCCGCGGGGGGTCCGGTCCGGATGGCCGGGCCTGGCCCGGCTTCGGGGGGCTGGGACGGGATCGGGGCTGGGGCCGGGTGGCGCCGGCGGGAGCTGCCCTCCTCTCGGAGCCCTCTCGGCGCTGTCCGTCCCTGGGCACTCCTCGGCCCGCGGCGGAGGTCGGCCTCACCGCCGGCGTCTCGGCCTTGTTCCGGCAGGTTCAGTGCACCGGCGGCAGCAGCGCCGTCAGCAAGTGCTCGGCGGCGGCGCGGGGCTACATCCAGGACCGGTTCCTGCCGTTCCTGGTAGGTCGACAGCGGCGGCGAGCCCCTCTAGTCCACCGGTGAGGAGCGAGCGGGGTCCTTCGGCTTCCCTGGCCGCCGAGCCCCGGCGGCTGTGCCGGCAGGGGGCGCCCGGGACGCGAGGGTCTCGCAGCCACCGCCCCTCCGTCTGCAGAGGCGTCCCGGTGGTTCCCCGGCCCCCTCCGCTTGTCGCCTTAAGGCACAGCCTTAGGAAAGCACAGCGGGTGACTGAGTGGCAGCTGCAGGGCACAGCTTCGGGAGCCTGACCCTTCCAGGCTGATTTTAGGGGATTTTAGGTTCAGGTGGAAAACTTTGGCCTGAGCGAAACGTCGCTGCCTCCCGCCCCGGGGCTGCTGAGAGCTGCTCTAGGTGAAACTGGAAACACAACAGCTGGCAGCGTCGGCACCCAGCAGCTTTCTGACCGACTGTCAGGACCATTATGCCTCCAGGAAAGTGTTTGGTGGCCCAGGGAAGCTGTTTTCTGACTCAGTGGTGTCTCTGGAGCCTGGCAGACATGGGGGAATGTTGCAGCGTGCAGAGGGTTCAGTGGGGGGTCCCTGGCAGGTCAGCAGTGCAGGGCAGAGCAACTCGAATGGCCAGAGGTTTGTCAGGGGAAAGGGAATGTGCAGGCAGCAGCTCCCAGGTCAGGTGTCGTTCCTCTGGTCAGGAAGCTGAGCCTACATGGACTTCCCCATGGCACTGGCACACCAAAGGAAGAGGAAATTCCTGGGGAGAGTGGTGCACTGCTGTGGTCAGTACTGTCACTGTGAGCTTGGGGACAGGTTGGAGCATCCAGGGAAGGCTTTGGTCCTGTGAGGCACAGGGCTGTTGTGTTCCACATGCTGCTAAGGGGGTGACAGGGACTGGCGAGTGCAATGAGGACACCAACTGAAAGAGAATGCCAAGGGAAAAGGGGCACCAGGCCTCTTGCTAGAAGCTAGACCTTGTTCCATTCATTCAAAGAGCAGAGAATGAAATTCCTCCCTTGCCTTTGCTCCTCTGCCCTTTCCTCTCCCCTGTGCTCCCTGCTGTTCTTTTCACAGGGTCACAGAATAATAGCTGGGAAAGACCCCAAGGGTCATCTGGTCCAACTGTTTTGTTATGCCCAGGGCCCCTTGGCCGGAGGGGAGCTGGTTCCATGTTGTGCAGCACCTGGTTTGGGGCAGGAACTCAAGTGCTGGCCATCCATGTTGTGGGGAGTGTCCCCTGCCTGGCCTGAGCTTCAGCCAATATCAGGGGATATTTGTTGTGCAGAAGGGAGTGGGCCCAGCTGGGCTGCAACATGTCTGTGGTCAAGCCCCCTGCCGAGGGCAGGAGCTCTGCTTGCCAGAAAGCACTAGGTGTGACTGAGCCAGCAGACAGCTCCTAGTGCAGGGCTGTCTGTGGGCTCACTGGGCAGGAGCTGGGAGCCAGCTTTCTGGGCTGGAGGATGCTGGAGCTGCAGAGGTGGGCTCCTGGAGGGGCTGACAGCTGGATTTTCCCCCCAGAGGTTATTACATCCGTGCCCGTGCTGTGGATCACTGCATCCAGGACTTCCTGCAGAGGACCCGTGGCCACCCGAGGACCCAGGTGTGTGTCTTTGGCTCTGCTGGCAGCTGCCACCCTGTGTCTGAGGTGTCTTGGGCACCTTGGCACCGCTGTGGTCTATTGGTGACCTGCTGTCACCCTTTGCCAGAAGGTCACAGAGGATCTGGCTGGTGCTGCTGTGACTCTCCCTGTGTCACTTGGACAGACATATCTGGAGGGGGCAACGTCCATGCAGATTTCCTGCTTTTTTGCAGGGTGTTGCCTGATTTTGTCACTGAAAATGCTATCATGGAGAGTTGTTCACCCCCAGATGCTCAGGGTGCTGCTGGAGCTGGGAGTGACTTTCTCTGATGCTTTCCCTGCAGATTCTGTCCCTCGGTGCCGGCTTTGACTCCCTGTACTTCCGTCTGAAGGACCTGGGCCTGCTGCCCCGCACCGTGGTGTATGAGGTGGACTTCCCCAGCGTGGTGTCCCAAAAAGCTGCTCTGATCAGAGGAGTGCAGGAGCTGGTGGAGCTGGTGGGAGATGCTGGAGGAGAGCCAGGTATGGGGCTTGGGGAAGCCTTTGTAGACCCCAAATGTTTAGGAGCAGCAAGCAGCTCCATCCAGAGACAGCTGAGGTGTGGTGGAAAAGGAGCTGCGGAGTTGTGCATTTTCTGAGGAACTCTTGAACAGATGAGAGATTGCTGAACACTGTGAGACGTGAGAAGGCCTGGCTGCCAGTGGGGTGGGTCACACCAAGATTAGGGCCTCTCTGGTACAGCTTTTGGTGGTGCCCAGTGCCAGGACAAGGAACAGCAGGCACAAGCTGCAACACAGGAGATTCCACCTCAACATGGGGAGACTTCCTTGGGGTGGGGGTGCTGGAGGCCTGGAGGCTGCCCAGAGAGGTTGTGGTGTCTGCTCTTGAGACTTTCAAAGCCCACCTGGATGTGTTGCTGTGTGACCTGCCGTGGGTGATCCTGCTCTGGCAGGGGAGCTGCATGCAGTGGTCTCCAGAGGTCCCTTCCAACCCCACCGTTCTGTGGTTCTTGTGTTTGTGGTGCACTGTGTCAGGAGCTGCCAAGAACCCAGCACAGAACTGCAGCACACCTGGTGAGAGGTCATGGGGTGGCCTTCAACACTTCTGTGGACAGGGCAGCCAGAACCTCTCTGGACAACCTGTTCTAGTGTCTCCCCATCCTCATGGTGAAGAGCTTCTTCCTCTCACCGGATCAAGATCTCCCCTGTGGCAGTGGGAAGCCACTGCCCCTTGTCCTGGCCTTTGTCAGTGATGGAGGTGATGGGCGCAGCCTCCGGAGCTGGCAGTCCTGTGGGTACCTTTGGTCTCGCTGTTGCAGCAGCACTGTGGTGAGATGGCACCATCTCTGTCTGCCAGGGGTCATGCCCTTCTCTGCAGGGGATTACAAACTGCTGGGAGCAGATCTGTCACAGCTGCCCGAACTGGAGAGAGCCCTGGAGCAAGCAGGGGTGGACAGGGAGGTCCCCACCCTCTTCATCGCAGAGGTGGTGCTCGCCTACATGGAGAGCAGCAGGTAAGTGGGGCTGTTCTGGGGGGGTGACTGCAGCCTTTGTGTGCCACCTGGGGCTGGCACAGCTGCTGTCTGATCACTGAAGCCTGAGGGTTTCTGTGCCAGGCCCAGACAGCTCCTTGCATGGTAATGGTGGTGGGTAAGTGGCCTTTAGGGACACCCTGCAAGGGAGGGGAAAGAGAAGACCTTCTGACAAGTGAAGCTGAGCCCTTCGAGCTGCTCAGCCCTCAGCTCTGCTTGGGTCAGGAGATCTTCCCCATCCCATCCCATCCCATCCCATCCCATCCCATCCCATCCCATCCCATCCCATCCCATCCCATCCCATCCCATCTCATCCCATCCCAGGCATTCCCTGTCCCAGGTGTTCCCCATCCCAGCACAGGAGTCTCCTCTGTCTGCTGCCTCTGTCAGGAGGCCCTCACAGTGTGCTGGGCATGCTGCAGGAGGATGGAGTCCACTTGCCCTGTGCCAGGAGCTCCCTCAGAGCTCCCTCCTGTCCCGGCACCCATAGCCCCCTCCTGGTGCCCGCAGCCCCCTCCAGATGCCTGCAGCCTCCTCCTGGTGCCCACAGCCCCCTCCTGGTGCCTGCAGCCCCCTCCAGATGCCCGCAGCCCCCTCCTGGTGCCCGCAGCCCCCTCCACATGCCCGCAGCCCCTCCTGGTGCCCATAGCCCCCTGCTGGTGCCCACAGCCTCCTCCCGGTGCCCGCAGGTCGGACGCACTGCTGCGCTGGGCTGCTGAGCGCTTTTCCTGCGCCGGGTTCTTGCTGTATGAGCAGCTGGGCCCCCAGGACCCCTTTGGCCGTGTCATGCAGCAGCACTTTGCCCGCCGGGGCTCTGCCCTGCGCTCCCTGGCACAGTACCCGGACTGCGAGGCGCAGCGCAGCCGCTTCCTGGCACGGGTGGGTACCTGACCTCCAGGGCACGTGGGGAGCCTGGGGGCTGGGGACATGGTGACTTTGGACAAGGTTGTGACAAGGGCTGGGATGAGGGGAGATGGCCTCAAGGTGTCTCAGGGAGGTTTGAGTTGGATGTCAGAAGCAACTTCTCTGCTATAAGGGTTCTTGAAGCCTGACCCAGGCTGCCTGGGGCAGTGCTGGAGTCCCCACCCCTGGAGGGGTTCCCAGGAGGCAGAGATGTGGAGCTGAGAGCCATGGGTTAGACCCAGCCTTGGCAGGGTTTGAGAATGGTTAGACTGGAGGATCTTGGAGTCTTTTACAACCCAAACCATTCCATGAGGCTGTGACTGAAGTGTTCAGAGGTCACCAGCTGTGTAGATGAGCAGGCATTGGAAGGTCCTGCCAGCCAGCTTGCAGCCTGCCTGCTGGTGTGGGACTTAGGCAAGATGGGCTCCTCTGACAGGTATGATGCCATAAATCAAGTTCTGAAGAGATCACCAACTGTGTAGATGAGCAGGTCCTGCCAGCCAACTTGCAGCCTACCTACTGCTGTGGGATTAGGGCAAGGTGGGCTCCTCTGGGAGGTTTGATGCCATAAATCAAGTCAAATCAAGTCCTGAAGAAGTTTACAGGTGAAAGACCTGCCTTTTCCAGCTGGACAGTGTGAGAGGCTCCTGCAGTGTCTGAGTCAGGCTGTGTTCTGGTGGCACCGAGTCCTTGTCCTTCCAGAGGTGACTCTGAGGTCGTTGTGCTGCAGGGCTGGAGCGAGTGCAGTGCCATGGACATGAACCAGTTCTTCACCTGCTGCACCCCAGAGCACGAGCAGCAGAGGGTGCAGGCTCTGGAGCCCTTTGATGAGTATGAGGTGAGCCTTGGAGCACTGGTGGCCTGGCTGTGATGGGACAAAGGGTCTGCAGTCTCCTGTGGCCACAGCTGTGTCGCAGAGCTGCTGAGCTGTGGGGGTTTGTGGAGGGATTTTGAGTCTGAGTTAATGCAGAGCCCAGGGGAAGCTCCCTGTGGACCTGGGGCAAGCAGTGTTAGAAGAAGACTTGGGTGTTGTAGAAGCTTCTTGTTTCTTCAGTGAAGTCTCAGGGAGGAAGCCTCAGCATCACAAACATGCTGGTGGCATCAGGGGTGTTGCACATCTCTGCTGGGTCTGCAGGGGCAGTTCCTTGAGTGGGACCCAGTGAGGATTGTTGGATGCCCTGGTGTGAGGCTCCTGGCTGCAGACAGTTACAGCAGCCTGGGGGAAGCAGATGCAGGTGTCCTGCTCACTCAGTGTCCCTGGGCTGTGGCTGTTGGTTGGGGCAGGCCACCAGCTGCAAATGTCTTTTGGTCTGACTTTACTATATTCCTAAGTGGACAACTGGAATGTGGCTGTGGCTCTGCTCTTGGTTGTTGTTGTGTCAGCTGCTGGCACAGTTTGTGCCGAGCTGAAGTCTAGGAGAGACCTGAAAGATCCCAAGCAACTCAAGGCAGATGTCCTGTAGGACTCTCACTAGAAGCTTCCCTCTCAGTCCTGTGGCCTCTGTTGTTTGGCACTGGTGAGGCCATAGCTGGAATCCTGGGGTCAGGACTGAGCCCTCCCTGCCAGAAGGACATTGAGGGTTGGAGCAGGGCCAGAGAAAGGCAATGAAGCTGGGCAAGGGTCTGGGGAAGGAGGAGAAGGCTCTGGAGAAGCTGTGAGGAGCAGCTGAGGGACCTGGGGGTTGGGGCTGCAGGAAAGGAGGCTGCGGGGAGACCTTGTGGCTCTCTGCAGCTTCCTGAGAGCAGCTCGGAGCCAGGTGGGGCTTGGTCTCTTCTCCCCAGTATCAGGAGAGAAGGACAGTAAATGGCCTGGAATTGTGCTGGGCAGACTTGGGGTGGACATGAGCAATTTCTGTCCTGCAAGAGTGGTCAGGGGTTGGAACAGGCTGCCCAGGGGGGTGGAGTCCTCATCCCTTGAGGTATTCAAGAAACCTGTGGCCATGGCACTTGGGGACATGGTTTGATGGCTATGGTGGTGTCAGGTTGAAGGTTGGAGTTGATGGTCTTGGAGGGCTCTGCCAACCCAACCACTTCTGTGACTCTCTATAAATCACAGAAATGTTCAGGTTGGAAAAGACCCTCAGGATTACCAAGTCCGACCCAGAACCCTACTCCACAAGGTTCACACCTAAACCATAGCCCCAAGCATCACATCTGAGCAGCATTTAATCACATCCAGGGTTGGTGACTCAACCACCTCCCTGGGCTGCACATTCCAATGCCTGACCACTCTTGCTGTCCAGTCTAAATCCACCCAGTCACAGCTGGAGGCCATTTCCTCTTATTCTATCACTAATGACCTGTGAAAAGAGACCAGCACCAACCTCTCTACAATGTCCTTTCAGGTAGCTGTAGATAGCAATGAGGTCTCCCTTCAGCCTCCTCTTTTCCAAACTAACCATTCCCAGCTCCTTTAGTCACTCTTCATGAGATTTATTCTCCAGCCTCTGGAGAGGCTTCCTTGCCCTCCACTGCTCTGGCTCCAGCACCTCCACATCTCTCCTGTATTGAGGTGCCCAAAACTGGACACAACACTCAAGGTGTGGCCTCACCAGAGCTGAGTACCAGGGGTCAATTACCTCCCTACTCCTGGACACAGCATTTCTGATCCCAGCCAGGAGGCCATTTGCTTTCTTGGCCACCTGGGCACACTGCTCACTCATATTCAGCTGCTTGTCCATTAGCACCCCCAGGTCCCTTTCTGCCAGGCAGCTTTCCAGCCACACTGCCCCAAGCCTGGAGCCTTGCTTGGGATTGTTGTGCCCCAAGGGCAGGACCTGGCACTTGGCCTCATTGAAGCTCATCCTGTTAATGTTGGCCAGGGACCCAACCTCTGCAGAGCCTCCCTACCCTCATGCAGATCAACTCTGCCACCTCACTTGGTGTCCTCTGCAAGCTTACTGGTGACACACTCTGTGTCTTCATCAAGGCCATCAATAAAGATGTTAAGCAGAAGTGGTCCCAACGCTGAACCCTGAGGAGCACCACTTGTGACTGGCCACCAGCTGGGTTTAACCCCACTGACCCCATCACTCCTTGGGCCCTTTCACCCAGCCAGTGCTGTACCCAGCAGAGCACTGCTCAGCCAAGCCATGAGCACATTTTGTCCACAAGAATTCTGTGGGAAGAGGTGTCAAAGGCTTTTGGCAAAATCAGCCTGCAGCAGGAGCAGGTTGAGGTGCTGGTGTTGATCTTGCCAATGTGCAAGAGCTGCTTTGCCTCCTGAAGGCAAAGACCCAGGCCCACTGGAGCAGGCTTGATCCAGCTGGATAGGACATGGTGCTGAGGGTGGTGGATCTCTGGAAGGCTTTGCCTGGCACTAGCAGGGGATGCTGCCACTGCCAGTGTCTGTATTCCCTCTTGGATCTCACATTCCAAAAGGTGCTGGGTGATGGTGCTGATACTGTGGCTTCTTGTGCCTTTGAGGCTCCTGTTGCTGCTGTGGAGCTGGCTGAACACCTCCCACCCTGCGGGGTGGATGTTCCAACCTCCCCAATGTCCATAAAGCCAGGGTGGGTCCTGGCCTCCTCTTGCTTCTGCTTCTGCCCAGAGTGATTCCCAGGCAAGACTGGAGATCATATTGGTGGCTGTCAGCCCACAGCTGGGACAGGAGCACTCTGCACTGGGTTAGGAACTGGCTGGAGGGCCGGGCCCAGAGAGTGGTGGTGAATGGTGCCACTGCCAGCTGGCAGCCAGGCACTAGTGGTGTCCCCCAGGGATCAGTGCTGGGCTCCATCCTGTTCAATAGCTTTATTGATGATCTGGATGAGGGGATTGAGTTCCATCATCAGTAAATTCGCAGATGACAGCAAGCTGGGGGCAGGAGTTGAGCTGTTAGAGGGTGGGAGAGCTCTGCAGAGGCACCTTGCCAGGCTGGGCAGATGGGCAGAGTCCAAGGGCATGAGATTGAACACATCCAAGTGCCAGGTGCTGCACATTGGCCACAACAGCCCCAGGCAGTGCTACAGGCTGGGGTCAGAGTGGCTGAGAGCAGCCAGGCAGAGAGGGACCTGGGGGTACTGGTTGAGAGTAGGCTGAACATGAGCCAGCAGTGTGCCCAGGTGGCCAAGAAAGCCAATGGCATCCTGGCCTGGATCAGGAACAGTGTGGCCAGCAGGAGCAGGGAGGTCATTCTGCCCTGTACTCAGCACTGGTTAGGCCACACCTTGAGTCCTGTGTCCAGTTCTGGGCTCCTCAGTTCAGGAAAGATGTTTAGATGCTGGGAAGTGCCCAGAGAAGGTCTGCTGCATGGTTCTGTGGCTGCTTTGCTCACCCTGGATGCTCACTCTGACAGCTGGGGGCAGACTGTTTGGTTTTGTTCTTTCCTTGCTACAGGAGTGGCACTTGAAGTGTTCTCATTACTTTGTCCTGGCTGCTTCCAAGGGGATGGAACCTCCCTGGACTCCGTTGGTGCTCAGCAGGACAGGTACCTCCTGAGCAATGCTCTTTTATCTCTGGCAGGCTTCTTTCACAGGTTCCAGGGGACAGCAGCACCCTGGAAGGAGCAGAGGGGATGCTGCCACCTGAGCAGCTTTCTCCATTCTTCTCACCATGGTTCTGCTGCCTGTAGTGAGGTCAGGGCCAGCCACATCCTGAGCCACCTTCCAGTGATAGAACCTTCCAGTCTGAGCAGTTCTTCCTTTTCTTGGTACATGGGGCCCTTCCAGTGCATGGCTGCAGGGCCCCTCTGCCCTGCTCCCCCTGTTTTGGGGTCCTACAGCCTCTCCACTTCCTTCCAGATGTGGCTCCAGGGGGGGTCTGTCCTTCCAGTTCCCAGAGGTGTCTCTTTGTCCCTTGCTGCACCATCAGGTGCAGTCCAGTAGAGCTCTCTGCCACAAGATGTCCTCTGCTTTGCTCTCCCTGTGGGTGGAACTGCAGGTGCAGCATCTCTGAAGTGCTTTGACATCTCTGCTGCTCTGTTCAGAGGGGCAGGAGTGGTGCAGCTGGGGAACAGCCAGGACTGGGGTGGTACTTCCATGATAAAGAGTTGGCAGCAGCCCAGACCATTCCTGCTTATTGCTGCTCACTTCCCTTTGTAGGGTGGGAGGCAAAAGGTGGTTTCTAAACCATTTTCCACCACTGGTCCTGCTCACCAGTCAGCACCACAAGCTCTGTCTGCAGGTGGAGGTTGAGAGCTGTATTCCAGGGAGCAGTGGAGGCAGCTGGGCAGGGGTAAGGCAGGATGGCATTGCTAGCAGGGCCATGGAACCTATTGTGGTGTGTCCTAAGCAGAGCAGTGAAATGGAAGTCTAGAGAGTGTGTGGGGTTAAATCTGCCCTGTGGGTGTCCCTGGTCCTTAAAGTACAACCTCAAAGGCTCCTCAAGACATGGGGTCTATCCTTCAGTTAAGGGCCAGCAAGTGGGGAAGCAGCTCAGACTGGGACCCACCTGGCTTGAGAGCAGCACTGTAGAGAGGGTTGTGGGGGTCTTGGTGGACAGAAGGCTCAGCATCAGTGAACAGTGAGCTGTGGTGGCAAAGAAAGCCACCAGGATGCTGAGTTGCATCAATCAGGCTGGCAGCAGCAAGGATAAAGATGTCATTGTCCCACCCTGCTCAGCACTGGGCAGGCTGCACCTTGAGCACTGTGCTCAGGTTGGGTCCCTGCTGTACAGGAACGATGGGGACAGGCTGGAGAGGACCAAGAGAAGGGCCAGGAGAGTGATCAGAGGATTGCCAGAGCTGTCATATGGGGGAAGGCTGAGGGAGCTGGGTTTGTTCAGCCTGGAGAAGGCTCAGGGGAGACCTCCTCACCGTGGCTCTCACAAGGGGGACTCCCTCTGTACAGCGTCCCAAGGGATACAGAGACAAGGGGCAGTGGGGACAAGTTGCTACTGGAAAGATTCTGATAGGATGCCAGAAAAAAAACCTTTCTGTTTAGAGCCATCAGAGACTGGAATCAACTGTCCAGGGAGGTGGAAGGTTCCCCTACAGTAGGCAGTGCCAAGGCCCAGCTGGGCAGGTGCTGGGCCAGCTCATGTCAACTCTGTTCTTAGCCTGAAAGCTTGGACTGGATGATCCTTGAGCTCCCTTCCAAGGTCTCCCCTCAGCCTCCTCTGCTGCAGCCTCAACCCCCCCAGGGCCCTCAGCTGCTCCTCACAACTTCTCCAGACCCTCCTCCTCCTTCTCCAGACCCCTCCCCAGCTTCCTTGCCCTTTTCTGGCCCTGCCCCAGCCCTCAGTGCCCTCCTGGCACTGAGGTGCCAGTGCAGAGCAGCTGCAGTCCTGTGTCAGGAGCTGGCTCCATGTGAAGGGATGTGGTGTTTGGTGAGTCTCTAGGCAGCTGGAGATGCTTTCTCCCAGCAGGACCTTAGGGAAGGCCAGGGACCATCCCTCATGCTCAGAACTTCATCTCAGTGCTTTGCTGAAGGCAGCATCAAAGTGCAGCCAGGAGCCTTGCAGTGCAGCTCCCTGTGTGCCCCTTTCCTGCTGCACTTTGCTGTTCACACTGCCCAGGGCAGTGGCAGTGGTTGCTGTCCTGCTGCATCAGGTCAGGACACTGTCACCTCTGGCCAGCTCTGCCTCCCCCGACAGGAGAGCATCTGGGCTGTGTTGGGAGCCGAGGAGCAGTGGGGTGCAGCTGAAGCTGGCACAGAGACAGCCTGGTTCAGGAGCACTGTGGGCTGTCTCTGCTGCCAGCTGCCCCCAGGTTCTCAGCAGAAGCTGCTCAGCCCTGCTGGGTCTCGCTGGGGCTCAGCCTTGGTTCCTGCTTGCCCAGCTCTCAGCTGCTCCTTGCCTTGCAGCTCCTGGTGGCCGTGGTCCCGCCCTGGCTGGCAGCATCCCTGCGGCCTGTGCCGCAAGCTGCCCCGTGCCCGGCCTGAGGCGCTTCGGGCACCGCTCTGTGCTGCTACAGCCTGGCGCGGTGCTGACCACGGGGGGCTTCGGGCAGGAGGAGGGGCAGCACCGCCGTGCCAGGAGCTGCCAGCTGCTGCTGAGGCGTGCAGGGCGCTGGGCTGCGGGGAGCCTGAGGATGGAGAGCGGCAGATGGGGTGAGTCCTGCTGCTGGGCAGCTGTCAGCTGTGTCCAGGGAGAGCTGATGGCAGAGCAGCCAGAGAGCTGAAGGTCCTGAGAGCTGGGTCCTGCACTGGGGTCACAACAGCCCCATGGAGGCTGCAGGCTGGGCAATGGCTGCAAACTGCCCATTGGGAAAGGCCCTGGGGGGTTGGTGGCAGCAGCTGGAGAGGAGCCAGGGGGTGCCCCAGGTGGGCAAGGAGGGCAGCAGCAGCCTGGGCTGGAGCAGCAATGGTGTGGGCAGCAGGAGCAGGGCAGGGATTGTGCCCCTGGGCTGGGCACGGGGGAGTCCACAGCTGCAAGCCTGGGGGCAGGGTTGGGCCCTCCCTGCCAGGAGGACCTCAAGGGCTGGGGCAGGGCCAGAGCAGGGCAAGGAAGCTGGGGAGGGGTCTGGAGAAGGAGAAGGCTGTGGAGAAGTTGTGAGGAGCAGCTGAGGGCCCTGGGGGGGTTGAGGCTGCAGCAGAGGAGGCTGAGGGGAGACCTTGTGGCTCTCTGCAGCTCCCTGAGAGCAGCTTGCAGCCAGCTGGGGCTCAAGGGCTGCTCCTGAGGGCTGGGTCCAGAGGTGGCCTCAAGTTATGGCAGGGGAGGTTGAGCTTGGCCCTGAGGAGCAATTTGTGCCCCTTGAAGGTTGTCCAGGCCTGTGGCAGGCTGCTCAGGGCAGTGGTGGAGTCCCCAGTCCTGGAGGGGTTTCCCAGCCCTGGAGTTGTGGTGCTGAGGGCCATGGGGGGGTGGTACTTGAGCAGTGCTAGGTTCATGGTTGGACTCCATGGTCTCAAGGGTCTCTCCCAACCCAAGCCATTCCCTGATCCATGAACTCCATGGCAGGGAGGTGATGTGGGCTGTGGTGCTTGGTCTCTGCAGACGGGCGGCTGTACCACACCATCAGCTGTGTCTCCAAGGGTCTGGCCCTGGTGGTGGGAGGCCGAACGTCCCCATCCAGTGCCAGCCTGGGAATGCTGTGGCTGAAATTCCCTGAGAGCTGCAGTGCCTGGGACCCAGCTGACATCAGGGTGGAGCTGGTGAGCCTGCAGCCTGCTGTGGAGGCAGCTGCTCTGCGTTGGAGGCACAGCGCGACCCCAGTGACCTTCCAAGGTGAGAGGGCTGGAAGTGGGTATGGCAGCAGGAGTGGGGAGGTGTCCACACCCCAGGGCAGATGGCACAGCCCTGCCCAAGCAGTGGGGCCTGAGAGGCAAATGGTTGTGAGGAGCCTTGGTGCTCCTGCAGTGCAGGCCAGGTGCTTGGAGACAGAGGCACCCTCGTGCTGACAGGGCACAGTGAGGCCAGCACACGGCCCTGGCATCTCCCAGAGTACTTTGCACCTTTTGGGGGCTTTATGGGGCTTCTTCAGGTTAGCTTCTGCACACCTAAATTGTCTTCATCTCCCTTTTGTGTGGCCAAATGCAGCTGCTCCTTGTCTGTTTCCTTGGGATACAAGAACGTGCTGCTGCCTGCTTGGGCTCCTGCAGTTCTGCTGACACTTGATCCTAACCAGCCTTGCTGGTCTAGTTCTCACTACTGGGAGAGATTCAGCCTCTGCCCTGCCTAAATTCTCCTTCTTCAAGCCCACATCCTCTCCTTGGCTTTGGGGCTGGTGATTGATCTCCATTCAGACCTTAGATATTCAGAACCTACAGAATGTAGGTGGGTGGGTGGTGGGGGTGTCCTGAATGGCCACAGGAGGGAAGGGCAGGGCAGCTCAGGGAAGACGTTTCATCTTCCATGTGCCTTGGCCTCCTGGCTACAGGAGTCTGTGCTGTGGCTGAAACAGCTCCCTGCATGGACTGCTGGGGCCTCAAAGTGCTCCTCAGGCTGCAGATGGCAGCAGTGCATGGAACTTCTGTCTGGCTACCTTCATGTCTGTCCTGGCTCAGCTTCTGGGCAAACAGGACTTGTTCTTGTGACAGGCTGGACCCTGACGTCCCTGTCCCTGCAGGTCAGCAGTACCTGTTCCTGTTCGGCGGCCGCTCTGCCACACAGCCCGTGCTGGGGGACTGGCACTTCCTGCACACCCAGGAGCTGTCCTGCTCCATGGTAAGAGCTGCCCTGCATCTGTCCCTGTGCGTCACCCCGCTCTGTGTCACCCTGTGGCGCTTCCTGCACACCCAGGAGCTGTCCTGCTCCATGGTAAGAGCTGTCCTGCATCTGACCCTGTGTGTCACCCCGCTCTGTGTCACCCTGTGTCACTTCCTGCACACCCAGGAGCTGTCCTGCTCTGTGGTAAGAGCTGCCCTGCATCTGTCCCTGTGGCTCTCAGACTTGTGTCTTGAACAGGAGGCAGCCTACAAGGGAGCAGAGAAAGTTCCCTCTAGGAGCTGTCCAGACATGCCACCCTCTAGAGCCTGAGGGCCCAGCAAATGCTGGAGATGGTGGAAATGGAGACATTCCTACTTGGCCGTCCCTAGAGGAACATGCCCCGGATGCTGTTCCCCTCCAGCAGCTGCTCCTGTGCTGTGGCAGGGAAGAGCAGCAGGAGGAGGTGGTTGGAGTCTGGAAGAGGTGCAGTGTGGTCAGCTCCAGCCGTTGTGTTGTGTCTCCCCAGATCCCCGTGGAGGGTCCAGCCCCGGAAGGTCGCCACTCCCACAGTGCCTGCAGCTGGAAGGGAGGGGTGCTGGTCGCAGGGGGCCTGGGGGCAGCTGAGCAGCCCCTGGGCTCCCTTTGCTTCCTGGAGCAGCTGGAGGGTGGCTTTGGGTGGCAGGTGCTGGAGACCAGGCCTCCTCTGGTGCCACGGTGAGCGGAGGGCGCCGGGCAGGGTGTGGGCTGCCCCTGCCTGGCACTGATGGGGTCTTTCCTGGGGCTGCCAGGTACTCGCACACGGCCCACGTGCACCGGGGGCGGCTGCTGCTGGTGGGGGGGGTCTGGCTGTGCCCGTCCCCAGTGCCGGGCATCACTGTCGTGGACTTGGCGACGGGGCTGAGCCTGGACTATGCCATTGGCACGGTGAGTGCGGGCACTGCCCCTCGGGGTGGGCAGCCGGCAGCGTGGCCACCTGGGGGCTGCTGCTGCAAAGGCTGTCAGAGAGGGGCTTCTCAGGCTGTCAGAGTCTTAGGATGGCTTTGAGTTGGGAGGGACCTTAAAGATATCCAGTTCAACCCCTGCCATGAGCAGGGACACCTGCACTGGCCCAGGCTGCTCAAGGCCTCATCCAGCCTGGCCTTGAACAGCTCCAGGGATGAGCTGTCCACAGCTTCTTTGGGCAACCTGTTCCAGTGTCCCACTGCCTTCATAGCAAAGAATTTCTTCCTGGTGTCCAGCCTAAATCTCCCCTGCTTCAGTTTAAATCCATTGTCCCTTGTCTGTCTCCATAGGCCCTTGTCAAACACCCCTCCCCAGCTCTTCTGTAGCCCCCTTCAGGTACTGGAAGGCTGCTCTAAGGTCTCCCTGCAGCCTTCTCCAGGCTGAACACCACAACCCTCTCTGCCTGTCCCTGCAGGGGAGGTGCTCCAGCCTCTGAGCATCTTCTTGGCCACTAGACCCACTCCATCAGTTCCATGTCTTTGTGCTGGGGACCCCAAAGCTCCAGGTGGGGTCTCAGCAGCAGAGTAGAGGGGGAGAATCCCCTCCCTTGACCTCCCAGATGTGTCTTGGACTGTATGAAGTCTATGCTCCAGGCTGTCCCTTTGTGGTGGGGGCATGAGCATGCATTGCTGCTTCTGGAACAAGAACTAGGAGACATGAAAAGAAAGTGGCAGGCATGATGTTCTGAAGAGTGCTTCCTGTGGGAGCTCTGAAACTCCTTGCCAGGGACAGGAATGCCAGAGGTCAGCTTGGATTCAGACAGTGACTGGCTGTGTTCTGGAAGGAGAAACACCATGGCTGGGGAGTACAGAGACATTGTCCCCCATTAAAAGTGGCTGGGGTGCTGGGCAGGGGGGGTTGGAGCACACTGGAGGAGGAGTTTGGTTGCTCATCCTGTGCTCCCTGCTTGGCTTTGCCCACATTTGGGGAGGTACAGTGGATGAAGTGGTCCTAGATGAGGCCCAGTGTGGCTGATCTGTGAGATGGAAGGCGCCATGTGCCATGTGTCTCCACAGCACTGGGGAGGAGCAGATGCTGCAGTCCTGTGTGTTGATCTCTCCCTTTCCAGGAGCACCTGGAGTGGCCACTGATGCTGCACAACCACAGCAGTGTCCTTCTGCCAGAAGAGGAGGAGCTGCTGCTCATCGGTGGCGGTGGGAACTGCTTCTCCTTCGGGACACACCTGAACGCAGAGCCTGTCTGCTTGAGCCTCAGGCACATCCTCCCCAGCCACTGACTGGGACCAGCTGGGGCTGAGCCAGGCTGCCACGCTGCAGTGGGACATCACTGCTGGTCCACACACGGTCAGATGTCTCCACCAAGGTTTTGTGTCCAGGACCAGGAGGGGCAGTTGGGACAATTTCCCCCCTCCTCTGCCTGGTTTTGTACTGCTCTTGGTGCTGCTGTCAGGAGTGTCCCAGCAGCAGCTCCCTGGTGGGGTCAGTGGGCTGATGAGGGAACAAGAGGAGCAGTGCTCCAGAGGGACATGTGGCAGGTGCTGGCCTGGAGGTGCAGCCAGTGGAGCTGCTCAGCCAAGTGGCTGAGTGGAAGGAGGTGCCTCAGAGGTGCAGCACTGCTGTCCCCAGCAAGAGTTGTGCTCTGTGAAAAGCCAATCCACATGCAGTTCAGACTTGTCTGTCTGTCCCACACAAATGGGTGGTAGGTGTCTGCCACTACCAGCACGGCCACCACAGCCAGGCCTGTGGTGCTTACATGGGCACAGGACCCTCGGCCAGTCAGTCACCATTCCCTGTCCATCCCAATAGGTCATGGAATCACAGAAGGGCTTGGCTTGGAAGTGACCCCAAAGCTCATCCAGTTCCAACCCCCTGCTATGGGTGGGGACACCTCCCACTAGCCTGTGTTGCTCCAAGACTTATCCAGCCTGGTCTTGGACACTGCCAGGCTTGGAGCCTCCACTGGGCAACCTGTTCTGGTGTCTCACCACCCTCCCTCCAGCTTCTTCCAGTCTGATGCCATCACCCCTGCTCCTGTCACTCCAGTCACAGGAACTTCCACCTCAACCTGAGGAGACTTCTTTGGTGTGAGGGTGCTGGAGCCCCGGACCAGGCTGCCCAGAGTGGTTGTGGAATGTCCTTCTCCAGAGAGATTCCAAACCGACCTGGATGCGTTCCTGTGTGACCTGTGCCTGGTGATCCTGTTTAGGAGGGGGCTGGACTCAATGTTCTCTGGAGGGCCCTTCCAACTCCACCATTCTGTGCTTCTATCTGCACACTGTCCAGCAGTGACAGCAGTTTGGGAGGCTCCCTCATTAGCTCCTTTTTCCCTTGGTGTTGTGTTGGCCTCCTGGTTGCCCGAGGTCACTCTGGGGGATGGTCCTCTTTGGGCCAGAAGCTGCATGGTCCACTATATCCAAGTCATCAACAGCAGGAGGATTAACACCAGGCATTGCTTTTTGTCACAGCCTGCTCCAGGATGGGCATCTTCCATGGTGCCTCCAGCACATCCCAACCAAACTCCTTGGTGAATTATAACTCTTCTGACATCAGCACCTGAACAAGGTTGTGCCCAGTCCAGATGTGAGGAGCTCATGCTCCTGTGGGCCTTGTTGCTCAGACCCTGCCAGCTGTCCCCTTCCTTGTCTCCTGGGAGGTCATTCCATGCCAGTGAGAGGGGAGCTATGGGACAGTATGTGAAGTCATGACTGGGCTTCATCACTTCCACTGGAGCTCAGGGAGGTCCCAGGGTGAGGAGACTGTGCTGGGATACAGCATTTGAACAGTGTTCAGCCCGGGATGATGTTCTTGAGGGAAGAGACAGACTTCTGGCTGCATGGATTCTGTATGGGGCAACCAGCTCAGCTCAGGGAGGTTCTGTTTTGGTGAAGCCCTGAGGAGAATCATCAGAGAGAGGCTCTGGGGAGTAAATTCCCTTTGACTTGGGGTAGCAGGAGGCAGCTTCATGAAGACAAAGCTCTCAAGCAGATTCATGGAACTCCTGAATGTAGAGGAGGAAGGCAAAGAGAAGGGTGAGAGAAGGGCTTTAGTGGAACTAACAGTCCAAAAGCCTGCCACTATTTCTAGTGAGCACTGAGCCGTTTTGGAGACAAAACAGCCATGACCTGGAGCCTTCTGTGGGTTTGCAGCACGTAGCAGTGGCACACATCTCTAAAGTCATGACCAGAACATGAGGTGTCTGAGCTGAGGGATGAATGCAGACACCGACTTTGTGTTGGCAATAATCAGTGTGAGAGCTGCAGGCTGGTGGGAGCCAAATGGCACAAAACACTCTTGTCAAACACCGCCTCGTGGTCAGAAGATGATCAATTTCACCCAGTGCTGGTGAGCAGAGACTGAAAGCCTGTTGAGATCCCTCTGGCTGTCTTTCAAAAGCACCTCTAGATACCAAAGGCAGGGAGCTCCATGAAGGACATCTTGAAGCATGAGTCATTGATAATGACCTCTGGTGCTGGGCTCTGAAGCTGCTCTCCGAGGATGGCTCAATGGAACGATGCCTGTCATGGCTCTGACCAGCAGCGTGTGCAGCTGGCATCAATGCCCTGTGTTCTTCCCCCTTTGCAAGGCCTGTTGGCACCAGTTTGTGCCAGGAACTGAGTGGGAGTGTGGCCTTGCTGCAGTTTTCTCTGCAGACCATGGGTTGAAGCTGTTAGAGGATTAAAATCTCATCCTTCTGAGCCAGGCACTGTTCCCTGGGCACTTCAGATGTGGGTCATAGTATCATTGTATCAGTCAGGGTTGGAAGGGACCACAAGGATCATCCAGTTCCAACCCCTCTGCCATGGGCAGGGACACCCCACACCAGATCAGGCTGGCCAGAGCCTCATCCAGCCTGGGCTTAAACACCTCCAGGGGCAGGGCCTCAATCACCTCCCTGGACAACCCATTCCAGGGCTTCACCACTCATGGTGAAGAACCTCCTCCTCACATCCATCCTGAATCTCCCCACCTCCAGCTTCATCCAGCAGGAACCTGCCTGCAATGTGTGATGGATGCCTCGGGGGGAGCATCACTGCTGAGGGGTCCAACCAAAACAGGGTGTGAGAGACGTAGCACTGACCTCTGGCACGTTCTGCAATGTGGGGCAGCCACCGGCCCGTGGCACAGGGGCTGGGGGGCTGCAGCTCTTTGCGGGGTGTACTCTCCCTCCCCCCCCCCCCCCCTTTATTTCTCCAGCAGAGCTCCCCTATTGGGGGAGGGGGGATGTCTAACTATGAAAGGAATGAGCTACTGGCTGGGCAGTTTCCTTCATTTTCTGCCTCTTTTGGAGGTGAATCAAAAGGAGTGGGGGGATTCTGGGTGAGCTGTTTATGCCACATGGTGCAGGGGGATGATCCAGCAGGGGGTGCAGGGGGATGATCCAGCAGGGGGAGCAGGTGAGGGAGGGATGGGGGTAACCCCCGAAAATGCTGAATGATGTAAATTCTGGGAGGGGATCGCAAAATACTTCAAAACGTAGGTATTGGTGTGAGGTGATGCAGAGAAAGCCCTCTCCTTTTCATCTAGGTAGTGAAGAATGTTACTAATTTATATGTAAAAAAGATTGTGAAATGAGCTACATGATCACATCTGGGCTTGAAGTACGAATAGAGCCTGTGTCCATGCAAAGGACAAACGGTGGCGCCTGGGTGGTGATTTTAAATGCAAACAATTCTCAACAGGACCAAGCTGAGCTGCTCCCCACGCCCAGGGAAGTGCTCAGTGCTGCCACCGCCTGTGTAATGGTCGGTACTGCAGTTGTGAAGCTTCGTGTGCCGCCCTGTCGGTGCTCAGTGCTGCCACCGCCTGTGTAATGGTCGGCAGTGCAGCTGTGAAGCGGCGTGTGCCGCCCTGCCGGCGCTCAGTGCTGCCACTGTGTGTGTAAAGGTCGGCACTACAGCTGTGAAGCAGCGTGTACTGCTCTGTCGGCGCTCAGTGCTGCCACCGTGTATGTGAAGGTCGGCACTGCAGCTGTGAAGCGGCGTGTACTGCTCTGTCGGCGCTCACTGCTGCCACCATGTGTGTAAAGTTCGGTACTGCAGCTATGAAGCGGCGTGTGCCGCCCTGTCGGCACTCAGTGCTGCCACCTGCAGTTGTGCAGTGGCGTGTGCCGCCCCGTCGGCACTCAGTGCTGCCACCGTGTGTGTAATGGTCGGTACTGCAGCTGTGCAGCAGCATGTATGGCCCCAGCAGTGCTGTTTTCCAAAGAGGAGCTCCAAGGCCTGCTGCAAGGTTAGGTTTGGATTCTCCTGGAGTTTCACCCACAATGAATGAAGTGTCCTGATTTCGAAGCTGTATTTTCTTCTCTGCTTAGGAGACAGGATGACCTCACTCATGAAGAAAGATACCTTATCAGAAGAGGAGACACAGTTTTACGTGCCTGAAACTGTGTTGGCCACAGATGCTGTTCACCAGCAGGGAATCATCCACAGGGATAATAAACCAGAGAGCCTTCTACTGGATATGAGGGTAAGTAGTGTGCATGTGAACATGTCCAGAGAAGGGCAACAAAGCTGATGAGGGATTTGGAGCACAAGTCCTGTGAGGAGAGGCTGAGGGAGCTGGAGTTGCTTAGGCTGGAGAAGAGGAGGCTTAGGGGAGACCTTGCTCTTTATAACTGCCTGACAGGTGGTTGTAGCCAGGAGGGGGGCTGGTCTCTTCTTCCAGGCAACAGAACAAGAGGACACAATCTCAAGCTGTGCCAGGGTAGGTTTAGGCTGAATGTCAGGAAGAAATTCTTCACAGAAAGAGAGATTGGTCATTGGAATGTGCTGCCCAGGGAGGTGGTGGAGTTACCATCACTGGAGGTTTAGGAAGAGCCTGGATGAGGCACTTAGTGCTATGGATTAGTTGGTTAGATGGTGTTGGGTGATATGCTGGACTTGATGATCTCAAAGGTCTTTTTCAACCTGATTAATTCTCTATTTGTGCATGAAGGATAGGTACTCACTTGTCTCTGTGTCCCTTTCTCAGGGATTTTTTCTGTAGAGAAGTGTGACTGAGATTTCCAAGCCAGCTTGAACTTTTTTCCCCCCCTCTGTGTTTACCACCATGAAACATAACCACAATAGAGAAGGTGCAGCCTTTCCCTGTCTGTTCTTTATGACACTTGCCTTGTGATTCATAAGAAGTGATTCTCCCTTTCCAACCTTCCCCACTTCCTGAAGGCTTCCTGTTCAGAGCTGATTGATAAGTGAATGCATTTTCCAGATAGGCTTTATTGCTTTTTTTCCTCCTTTCCTTTCTTATTTCTGGCAAGCAGCAGTGAAGGGGAAGAAATGGTCTGTTAATGAGGCACAAAAGCAGAGATCTATTGAACAATGAGAAGAGACTCAAGGGGCCCCTAGGTAAAAAGACTGTAATTACCATAATACCTGGCTAAACAGCTCCTGCTCCTCCACCACCATACCTGCACCCATCCCAGAGCCAGGAGCAAGAGTCTCACCAGCCAAGATACCACACAGAGGAGCTCAGCCCCAGTAAGAAGGCTCAGCCAGCACCCATGGATGATATTGGAGGAGCCATCAACATTCTTCCTACCTAACCGGGGGGCCACCAGGCCCCCCAGCCTTTGTTGTCACCACCACCACCATCCAGTATGCACCATAGGGACTCACCAGAGATAAGAGGAGGATCCTCCAGCCCAGATGGGCCCAGCTTAGAGCTTCTGCCTTTCCTGGGAGGAACTAAAAAGGGGAGTGGGTGGGGAGGGCCAAGTGGCCACACCTGGGGTGGGAGGAGACCCCAACAGAGCCCAGGTGCTCTGGGATTTGAGGGGAATAAAGGGGCGAATTGGGGCAGGTGAGGGACTTCTAGGGTGTCAGGTAATGATAGGACTGGGGGGAATAGAGAAAAAATTAGAAATGGGTTGATTCACATTGGATGTTAGGAAGAAATTCTTCACCATGAGGGTAGTGAGACACTGGCACTGATTGCCCAGGGAGGTGGTAGAACCCCCATCCCTGGGAGATTTTAAGACCAGGCTGGATGTGGCTCTAGGCAACCTGATCTGGTGTGAAGTGTCCCTTGCATGGGAAGTTAGAACTGGATGATCCTTGAAGTCCCCTCCAACCCCAACAATTCTATGATTCTAAACCAGTTGTGCAGTTTAGGCTGGATGTTAGGAAGAAATGCTTCACAGAAAGAGAGATTGGCCATTGGAATGTGCTGCCCAGGGAGGTGGTGGAGTTACCATCTCTGGAAGTGTTTAAAAAGAGCCTGGATGAGGCACTCAGTGCCATGGTTTAGTTGATTAGATGATGTTGGGTGATAGGTTGGACTTGATGATCTCAAAGGTCTTTTCCAGCCTGGTTGATTCTGTGATTCTAAAGTGCCTGTGCTTGAAACCCCACAGTCTGCAGCTGATGCCATGCAGAGTGGTGCTCTAAATAGCTCTGTGCAAGTCTGCCATGGCCTCAGCAGGCTGTGCAGTTGTCAAACTCTATTTTTTCCCCAGCACAATCTTTCTGAATTGTTTAATTTTTTTTTAGGGTCATGTGAAACTGTCTGATTTTGGGCTAAGCACAGCTGTAAAGAAGGCTCAGAGACGTGGGTTCCACAGGAACCTCACACACAACCCACCAAGTGAATTCTGTGAGTATAAGCTGTCCTTGTTCAACATTGAAACAGTTCAGAGCTGAAGCCAGACCACACCATAATTCATTTCTGTCGTGGTAAACAAGATTGGTCATGCTGATTGCATTTAATGGGGAACTGGGAATGTTCCTTCCCTGCTCATGGAAGCTTGGAATGGGAAAGCAATTATTATTTCTTGGTAGCATTAGTTTGGTTTTGCTCATGTGTGCCTGCATTCTTGTACCAATGCCAGTGAGGTTCCAGGAGCACTCGTTCGGCAGGGACATGGTTTTCACGTGCTGACTTAGTGAGGGTGGTGACTGTCTCAAGAAGCTTTTCATCAGAGGGAAGTTGCTCATCAGCTTGTCTCCAGGTGAGTGTTTTATAGAATAATAGAATCATTTGGGTTGGAAAAGACCTTTCAGATTCTAGAGTCCAACAGCTAACAAACTCCACCAAGTCAAACCGTGTCCTGCAGCACTACATCTCTTTGTTATTTAACCTCCTGCAGGGGTGGGGATTCAACCACTTCCCTGGGTAACCTATTCCAGTGTTTGAGAACCTTTCAGTACCACAGTATCACAGTATAACTAAGGTTGGAAATGACCTCAAGGATCATTGAGTCCAACCTATCAACACAGACCTCGTGACTAGACCATGGCACCAAGTGCCACATCCAATCCCCTCTTGAACGCCTCCAGGGATGGTGACTCAACCACCTCCCCAGGCAGCCCATTCCAATGACGAACGACTCGGTGAAGAAATTCCTCCTCACCTTGAGCCTAAACCTCCTCTGGCGCAGCTTGAGACTGTGTCCCCTTGTTCTGGTGCTGGTTGCCTGGGAGAAGAGACCAACCCCTTCCCGGCTACAACCACCCCTCAGGTAGTTGTAGAGGGCAATGAGGTCACCCCTGAGCCTCCTCTTCTCCAGGCTAAACAACCCCAGCTCCCTCAGCCTCTCCTCATAGGGCTTGTGTTCAAGGCCTCTCACCAGCCTTGTCGCCCTTCTCTGGACACGTTCAAGTGTTTCGATGTCCTTCTTAAACTGAGGGGCCCAGAACTGGACACAGTACTCAAGGTGTGGCCTAACCAAAGCAGAGTACAGGGGCACAATGACTTCCCTGCTCCTGCTGGCCACACTATTCCTAATGCAGTCCAGGATGCCATTGGCCCTCCTGGCCACCTGGGCACACTGCTGGCTCATATTCAGGTGGCTGTCAATCAGCACCCCGAGGTCTCTCTCTGTTTGGGAGCTCTCCAGCCACTGCGACCCCAGCCTGTAGCTCTGCATGGGATTGCCGTAGCCAAAGTGCAGCACTCGGCACTTGGACATGTTGAATGCCATCCCATTGGACTCTGCCCATCTGTCCAGTTGGTCGAGGTCCCTCTGCAGAGCCTTTCTACCCTCTAACTGACTAACATCTGCCCCTAACTTGGTGTCATCTGCAAACTTGCTGATGACTGACTCGACCCCCTCATCCAGATCATCGATGAAGATGTTGAAGAGGACAGGGCCCAGCACTGATCCCTGGGGGACGCCACTGGTGACTGGCCGCCAGCTGGATGTGGCACCATTCACCACCACTCTCTGGGCTTGGCCCTCCAGCCAGTTCCTAACCCAGCACAGAGTGTAGTGGTCGAAGCCACGGGCTGACAGCTTAGTCAACAGTTTGCTGTGGGGGACGGTGTCAAAGGCCTTGCTGAAGTCCAAGTAGACCGCATCCACAGGCCTCCCCACATCCACCAGGCGGGTCACCTGATCATAGAAGGAGATCAGGTTGGAGAGGCAGGACCTGCCCTTCCTAAATCCATGCTGGCTGGACCTGAGCCCTTGGCCATCCTTCAGGTGCGCAGTTATTGCCGCCAGGATAATCTACTCCATCACTTTCCCTGGCACTGAGGTCAGGCTGACTGGCCTGTAGTTTCCAGGTTCCTCCATCCGACCCTTCTTGTGGATGGGGACCACACTGGCCAGTTTCCAGTCATCTGGGACCTCACCGGTGAGCCAGGACTGGAGGAAAATGATGGAGAGCAGCTTGGCCAGCTCATCTGCCAGCTCTCTCAGCACCCTAGGATGGATCCCATCCGGTCCCATGGACTTGTGAGTGTCCAAGTGGCTCAGCAGGTCCCGAACTAATTCCTCATGGATTTCTGGGGCATTACACTGCTCCCCGACCCCATCGCCCAGCTCCGGAGGCCACTCATCCTGAACTCCTGCCTTGCTGTTAAACATTGAGGCAAAGAAGGTGTTCAGGACCTCAGCCTTTTCCTCATCTTCAGTCACCGTGTTCCCCTCCAGGTCCAATAAGGAGTGCAGGTTCTTCCTGCCCTTCTTTTAGTGTTAATGTATTTGTAAAAATGCTTTTTATTGTCTTTGACAGAGGTGGCCAGCTTCAGTTCCAGCTGGGCCTTTGCCTCCCTAATTTTATTCCTACATAATCTAACAACTTCCTTGAACATACCTCGAGAAGCCTTCCCCTCCTTCCAAAGGTGATACAGCCTCCTCTTCCCCCTTAACTCTTCCAGGAGCTGCTTGCTCATCCAGGCCGATCGCCTTCCCCGCCGGCTTGCCTTCCAGCACGTGGGAGCTGCCAGTTCCTGTGCCTTCAAGAGCTCCTGTTTGAAGTAGGTCCAACCCTCGTGAACCCCTTGGTTCATGAGGGCTGGTACCCAGGGGACTTTGCAGACAAGTTTCTTAAATAGGCTGAAGTTCGCCCTTCGGAAGTCCAAGGTGAAGGTTCTGTTGGTGGTCCTCCCTAGCTCCCTGCATATTGAAAACTTCACTATCTCGTGGTCACTGCACCCTAGGCAGCCTCCCACGATCACGTCTCTCACCAGCCCTTCCCTATTGGAGAACAGCAGGTCAAGCCGAGCCTGTTCCCTGGTAGGTTCACTTAACAGCTGTGTCAGGAAGCAGTCCTCCATTCGCTCCAGGAATCTTCTGGACTGCCTCCTCCCTGCTGAATTAAGTTCCCAGCAGATATCTGGGAGGTTGAAGTCACCGACAAGGACAAGATCTGATGATCTTGAGACAGCCTCCAGTTGCTTGTAGAACAACTCATCAGCCTCCTCATCCTGGTTGGGTGGTCTGTAACAGATTCCAATCAGGATGTCAGACTTGTTAGGCTGTCCTCTGATTTTGACCCACAGGCTCTCAACTACCTCATCTTCCACCTCAAGTTGTGTGGCAGAGATTGACTCTCTAATATACAGAGCCACCCCTCCTCCTCTTCTCCCTCGCCTGTCTCTCCTAAAGAGCCTATAGCCCCCCATTGTAGCACTCCAATCATGGGTGCTGTCCCACCATGTTTCTGAGATGGCAACTACATCATAGTCACCCTGATGGATCAGGACCTCCAACTCCTCTTGCTTATTGCCCAGGCTGCATGCATTGGTGTATGTACATCACAGCTGGGTTCCTGACTTCTCAACTGACCCTACCTTGTGCCCTACTCTTTCCTCTGCAGAGGGACTGACTGCCTCACCCACCCCCTTCAGACCTAGTTTAAAGCCCTCCTAATGAGCCCTGCCAACTCCAGTGCCAGGACTCTCTTACCCCTTCTAGATAAATGCACCCCATCGGGACCCAGCAGGTCGGGTGCAGGGAAGAAGCTTCTTTAATAGCCAACCTAAATATCCCTGATACAACTTGAGGCTATTTATTCCCATGGGGGGACACTGAACACCAGAGTGAGATACCGCCCCAAATCCTGTTAGACCCCAACATCTAAGACCCCACAATTCCACTGAAGACACCAGGTAAGGGGGGGGAACACACTGAGACCATCAAAGGGTTTAATTTATTAGAGCAACAGACAGAAGTGATGTGGTGATTGCCAGCAATAAATGCACCAACTGCAAGGTGATCTCAGGGTGGCCAATCCCAGGGAACAGGCAACACGCTCGGAGATGCAGAGCTGTGCAACAGCTGTTGGAGAGAAGAGAAGGGCAGCAAAGCTCAGCCATGCGCTGAAGTTGCAAACCTTACCCAGAAGGCTGTCCCCAGCTCAGGGTGATAAAAAGAAAAGGAGGGCAGCCCCTCAGCTGTCTCTGTCTTTGCTTCTGTGATGCCACTTGGGGGTGGGAGAGGAAGCAGCAGAGGAGCAGTGAGGGAGGGGTGGGGGCAGCCTCCCAAAAAAGCTGCTTGCTGCCCTGAATGTTTGAAATGCCTGAATGTTCTTGGAGGGGATGGAAAACCCTGGAAAAGTGTAAATGTGAGTGTGAAGTGTTCCAGCAGAGAAAAACCTGTGCTGTTTATCAAGAGATTGCAGAATGGCAGTGATGAAACGGGAATTTGTGGGCATCTACAGGTGTCTGGGGGTCTCTGGAGGGTCTCCTAGGGACTCCCAGGGGGTCTCTGGAGGGTCCCGATGGAGTTCTGGGGGGTGGGGGGGGCTGTGTCTCAATGTGGTTTTGGGGTCTCAGTGTCAGGTCCCCGCAGTGTCTGGGTTGCTGTGTGGCGTTGCTGGGGTCTCGGCGTCCCTAGTTCCGCAGACTTCCGCTCACTGCTGCCGCCTTGTGGTCACGGCCAGGTACTACTTGCTGCCACCTGCTGCCAAGGGCATGAGTGGCCTCCGAGGGGGCTTTGGAGGCTGAGAAAGGTATTTGGGGGGTGGTGTCTAGAGGGATTTTGTGGGCATATTGAGGTGTCGGGGGGCCTCTGGAGGGTCTTCTGGGGTCTCCTGGAGGGTCCTGAAGGAGCTGGGGTTGGGGTGGGGGGAGCTGTGAGAGTTAGGGCTTTCTGTGGGGTTCCAGGTTTTGGGGTCCCGCAGGATTTGGGGAGGTCTCACTATAGATTTCGGTGTCCTTGCAGCCCCAGAACCCCCCAGCCATGTCTGCCCTGGCATCTAAAGGCGAGCTGGGGGCACCTAAAGCTGGCGCTGCCCTCCCCAAGCTGGCGCTGCCCTCCCCAAGTTGGCGCTGCCCTCCCCTGTTGCCTCTGCCCTCAGCAGCATGGGGCCTGCCAGCCTGTGCTGGTCAGTGGCATCCCTGTGCCCTCTGCTCTCTCCGCTCCGCATCAGGTCCATGCCAGCCTCTGCTGCTCTCTGGAGTTCTTCTGTGGCAGCTGCAGGACTCTGCCATGGATCCCAGTGTGAGGGGCAGCAGCGGATGGGGGGAGTGAGGGGCGACCAAGAAGCAGCGGGGTGGCGATGGGGAACGGACGGGGATGGCGGGGTCTGGCAGGCAAACAGCAGAGATTGGTGGTTAAGCGGCAGGGGGTGGAGGGGTCCAGCAGGCAAGCAGCAGGGGATGATGAGGGGCAGTGGGGCAGCAGCAGCGGTGAGGGGTGGGGAGGGTGTCGGTCTGCAGGGGTCTGCTCCCAGTTTCAGGAAGTGTTTGCCTAGTCTCTCCCAGTGCTCACAGGGTGACCCCAGCGGCCCCCGGTGTCTCCCAGTGCTCCCCGCCCGCGCCTATACAAATTAAAACCAGCGGCTTGTGTGTGTGGTGATTGTGGTTTAGACAGAAACAATTCCGAACAGGGCCAAGCTGAGCCGCTCCCCGTGCCCAGGGAAGTGCTCAGTGCTGCCACCTGCAGTTGTGCAGTGGCGTGTGCCGCCCCGTCAGCACTCAGTCCTGCCACCGTGTGTGTAAAGGTCGGTACTGCAGTTGTGCAGCAGCGTGTGCCGCCCCGTCGGTACTCAGTGCTGCCACCGCGTGTGTAAAGATCGGTACTGCAGTTATGCAGCAGCGTGTGCCATCCCGTTGGCACTCAGTGCTGCCACCGTGTGTGTAAAGGTCGGTACTGAAGTTGTGCAGCTGCGTATGCCATCTCGTCGGCACTCAGTGACCTTAGGCAACAGAACAAGAGGACACAGTCTCAAGCTGCGCTAGGGGAGGTTTAGACTGGATGTTAGGAAGAAATTCTTCACAGAGAGAGTGAGTGATTGCCCATTGGAATGGGCTGCCCGGGAAGGTGGTGGAGTCACCATCACTGGAGGTGTTTAGAAGGAGACTTGATGGGGTGCTTGGTGCCATGGTTTAGTTGGTTAGATAGTGTTGGATGGTAGGTTGGACTTGATGATCTTGGAGGTCTCTTCCAACCTTGGTGATTCTGTGAAATAGAATTAAGTGAAGGAACAATAGGCATGGCAAAGCCTGGGCACACTGAACACCCTGAAAACAAGTAAGTGTCCATACCAATGCAGGGAGGAGATGGATAGTTCCAGTGTTGAACTGTTCCTGGCATACATGAAATATGAGAATGGGCAAAATATTAGATTGAAGATATGCATCATGGGACTTTCCAGAAAGGCAGAGCTACAGTGGGCCTCCTGGGTCACCTTGTCTATGTCTTTTCCTATATCAACAAACTGCATTAGCATTATTTTTAAGAATGATTTAAACTCAATTTTCAAATAACTTTATATTCTTATTTTTCTACTGGATAAATGTCCTAAACCACTCTTCCTTTAATAACTTCTTCACATTTTTTTAGTAAATATAAGGCAGCACTTATATGGTCAAATTGGTTCAATCCCTATTTCACTGCCAGAGTTCTCATCCCCAGTGCAAGCACACTATTTAAGTTTCAGGCTGCAATCTGGAGTGAATCAGCCATTGTTCTGAGTGAACAGTACCGGCTGTGTGCTGTCTGGTAGTGAAAATTGACATGGTTCTAACCTGCAAGGCCACGTACTTCACTGCGGCTGCCCAGGACCAACTGTAAAATGCTCCCAGCTTTCACAGAATCATAGAATAGAATCATAGAATCAATAAGGTTGGAAAAGACCTCAGAGATCATCGAGTCCAGCCTGTCACCCCACACCTCATGACTACTAAGTGCCACATCCAATCCCTTTTTGAACACCTCCAGGGACAGTGACTCCACCACCTCCACCCATTCCAATGGCAAATTACTCTTTCTGGGAAGAACTTTCTCCTCACCTCAAGCCCAAAGTTCTCCTGGTGCAGCCTGAGACTGTGTCCTCTTGTTCTGTCACAGATTGCCTGGGAGAAGAGACCAACCCCCTCCTAGCTACAACCACCCTTCAGGTAGTTGTAGAGAGCAATAAGGTCTCCCCTCAGCCTCCTCTTCTCCAGGCTGAACACCCCCAGCTCCCTTAGCCTCTCCTCATACGGCTTTAACTTTGCTTCAACTGGTAACAGTTCAAGCTGAAAACGACACAAAAAAGCAGAAAACTTTTTATGTCAGTTCTGCCCTCTGAGGAATGCAAATTATACATTCTGCTGTAGGAATGTGAAAACTGAATGAACGGACAGGCACGAATGAGACTGAGACATGGGACTGAGAGCAAGATTCAGTATCTGTTCTAATCATTTGGATACACAAAATTGGGCAAGCCAAACAACATCTCTAGTTTGTTTATTAAGAGTCTACTATTTAGTAAGCTATTATCAACATAATATGAAGATTATAAATATAATATTATCAATATATTATCAATATATATTGAAGAGGCCCTGTCCTCTTCAACATCTTCATTGATGATCTGGATGAGGGGGTCAAGTCAGTCATCAGCAAGTTTGCAGATGACACCAAGTTAGGGGCAGATGTTGGTCAGTTAGAGGGTAGACAGGCACTGCAGACGGGCCTGGACAAATGGGCGGAGTCCAATGGGATGGCGTTTAACAAGTCCAAGTGCCGAGTGCTGCACTTTGACTACGGCAATCCCATGCAGAGCTACAGGCTGGGGTCGCAGTGGCTGGAGAGTTCCCAAACAGAGAGGGACCTGGGGGTGCTGATTGACAGCCACCTGAATATGAGCCAGCAGTGTGCCCAGGTGGCCAAGAGGGCCAATGGCATCCTGGCCTGCGTTAGGAATAGTGTGGCCAGCAGGAGCAGGGAGGTCATTGTGCCCCTGTACTCTGCTTTGGTTAGGCCGCACGTTGAGTCCTGTGTCCAGTTCTGGGCCCCTCAGTTTAAGAAGGACATCGAAACACTTGAGCGTGTCCAGAGAAGGGCAACAAGGCTGGTGAGAGGCCTTGAACACAAGCCCTATGAGGAGAGGCTGAGGGAGCTGGGATTGTTTAGCCTGGAGAAGAGGAGACTCAGGGGAGACCTCATTGCCCTCTACAACTACCTGAAAGGTGGTTGTGGCCGGGAAGGGGTTGGTCTCTTCTCCCAGGCAACCAGCATCAGAACAAGGGGACACAGTCTCAAGCTGCGCCAGGGGAGGTTTAGGCTCGAGGTGAGGAGGAAATTCTTCACCGAGTCATTCGTCATTGGAATGTGCTGCCCAGGGAGGTGGTGGAGTCATCGACCCTGGAGGCGTTCAAGGGGAGATTGGACGTGGCACTTGGTGCCATGGTCTAGTCATGGGGTCTGTGTTGATAGGTTGGACTCGATGATCCTCGAGGTCCTTTCCAACCTAAGTTATACTGTGATACTGTGATATAATATGAAGATTTCTTTGAATATTATTTTTCCATAAAATAGAAATAAGAAGAAGACAGAGTAGGTGGCCTACAGTAATGAAAAATCAATTTGATTAAATTATTTCCTCAACACTTGGGATATTTGCAGCAATCAAACAACACACACTACCTTGAATAAAGTTAATATAGAATTGTATGGAATAATACCACTGTAGAATAGAGTAGAATAGAATAGACCAGGTTGGAAAAGACCTTTGAGATCATTGAGTCCAACCTATCACCCAACACTATCTAATCAACTAAACCATCGCACCAAGCACCCCATCCAGTCTCTTCTGAAACACCTCCAGTGATGGTGACTCCACCACCTCCCCGGGCAGCCCATTCCTATGGGCAATCACTCTCTCTATGAAGAATAAATTACTTGGGTATATCATAGTATCATAGTATCAGTCAGGGTTGGAAGGGACCACAAGGATCATCTAGTTCCAACTCCCCTGCCATGGGCAGGGACACACCACACTAGATCAGCCTGGCCAGAGCCTCATCCAGCCTGGTCTTAAACACCTCCAGGGATGGCACCCCAACCACCTCCCTGGACAACCCATTCCAGGGTCTCACCACTCTCATGGTGAAGAACTTCCTCCTCACCTCCATCCTAAATCTCCCCACCTCCAGCTTCATTCCATTCCCCCTAGTCCTGTCACTACTTGACAACCTGAGAAGTCCTTCCCCAGCCCTCCTGTAGGCCCCCTTCAGATACTGGAAGGCCACAATTAGGTCACCTCGTAGCCTTCTCTTCTCCAGACTGAACAGCCCCAACTCCTTCAGTCTGTCCTCATAGGAGAGGTGCTCCAGCCCTCTGATCATCCTCGTGGCCCTTCTCTGGACATGCTCCAGTACATCTATATCCCTCTTGTAATAGGGGCTCCAGAACTGGACACAGTACTCCAGCTGGGGTCTCACCAGAGATGACCATCTTCTGAAAAATAAACTACCGGGGAAGGAGAAAGGAATTACTCTTCATTAAAATTATGAAAAAAATCAATTAATCTTTTTCTTATAAAAATACTGCCAATTGATAATAAGTCAATGAAATGCTTCTGTTTGAAAAGGAACCTTTTTGTTTTAAAGGAAAAATGTGCATGCACTTAGTGTGTCACCCTAGTTACCTGCAAAAGAGATGAGGTTTGGAATAACTTACTTAATGTAACAGTCCCTGGTTTATTTTATTCTTTCCTCCTAGTCTTCAGTGATGGCACATCTCTGATGTGAATCATGGGGAAGCCATAATTTAACTCCCACAGTCAGGAAAAAAGTCAAATGGCCTGTTGTGGTGGGTTGAAGTTTCCCCTCCAACATTAACTTTGCCAGACCAACTCAGTTAGAAGCAAATGAAGCTGTATTTACAAGCAAAATCTACACTCTACAATGGAATGCAATGAATATGTACAAAATACACAGGATTTACAATATTTACAGATATTGACAACTAATAAACAACACAAGGACCCCCCTGGCCAAGGACCAGGGGAAGCTACTACCAGAACAAGGGGACACAGTCTCAAGCTGCGCCAGGGGAGGTTCAGACTCGAGGTGAGGAGGAAGTTCTTCACCGAGCGAGTCATTCATCATTGGAACGGGCTGCCCAGGGAGGTGGTGGAGTCATCGACCCTGGAGGCGTTCAAGGGGAGATTGGACGTGGCACTTGGTGCCATGGTCTAGGCATGGGATCTATGTTGATAGGTTGGACTCGATGATCCCCGAGGTCCTTTCCAACGTAAGTGATACTGTGATACTGTGTGATACTGTGATACTAGCTTCTCCCATGCCTGCCTCCCTCTTACCCCCCTGTACAAAAGGGACAAGAGAAAGGAGGGGAGAAGTTACACTTAGCCAAGGCCAGCCAAAAGCACCTTATCTCTTCCGAGCAAAGCAAAACCAGCCAAGATCAGAAGAGAAAAGGGAAGAATTGTTATGGTACAGCTCCTCTTATTCTAGATATTTATCCAATGAATTTGTTTAGAATAATCTTTTGGTTTCCTTTTTACACCCAACAGTGATTTATTTGTACTTCTCTACTTTTCTGCTCAGAATCTGTAACTAAATTTTAAAAGCATAACCTGAAACCACCACAACCCCCCTGGCCTGGCCAGGGACACCTCACACTAGATCAGGTTGCTCAGAGCCACATCCAGCCTGGCCTTAAAAGCTCCAGGGATGGGGCTTCTACCACCTCCCTGGGCAACCTGTTCCAGGGTCTCACCACCCTCATGGTGAAGAACTTCTTCCTAACACCCAATCTGAATTTACCTATTCCTATTTTTTTTCCCATTCTCCCTAGTCTGTGCTTGGTGCCATGGTTTAGTTGTTTAAGTGGGTTGGATTGGTTGATGGGTTGGATGTGATGATCTTGAAAGTCTCTTCCAACCTGGTCTGGTCTATTCTATTCTGCTCTATTCTATTCTATTCTATTCTATTCCCTGACATCCTAAAAAAGCCCCTCCCCAGCTTTCTTGTAGGCCCTCTTAAGATACTGGAAGGCCACAATTAGGTCTCCTCAGAGTCTTCTGTTCTCCAGACTAAATAGCCCCAACTCTTTCAGTCTGTCTTCATAGTCTCCAGCCTTCTGATCATCCTCATGGATATATCACAGGATGTCAGGGGTTGGAAGGGACCTCCAGAGATCATTGAGTCCAACTCCCCTGCCATAGCAGACTATAGAATCTAGTGCAGGTCACACAGGAATGAATAGAATAGAATAGAATAGAATAGAATAGAATAGAATAGAATAGAATAGAATAGACCAGGTTGGAAGAGACCTTCAAGATCAAGGGGGAATGTCAACAGCTTTGTTATAATCAATTATTTGCATTTCAGACCCTATCACATCCTTTCACCACTAGGAAGTGATGCTCTATGACCTTGTTTCAAGCTTTCTCCTTTGTGCATGAGCAAACCATTTAACAAAAGGTTCCTGCATTGTCTAAAATGGTTGCTTTAAACTATAATCACTGAAAACAAAATGTAGGCCTGTTTCTGCATCTGATACAATGGTTTTTAGTGTCGTGTCCAGAAGGCAACATTAATTTCTTAGCTGTCTTCTGGGTTTTCTTGGTCTTCATGCTCTGATAATTCCTCCCCTCTCCCCTTATTTTTGTTTGCACTGATCTCAGATTTTCCTTTCATAGGTCCCCATAGTACACATTTGTAGTGCACATCTGGAGCTCCTACTTGTTTCAAGATTACTGATAAAGTTAACCTACTTTAATGGGTTAATCTACCTCAAATAAGGCAATTCCTACTTCTCTGAAGACTGGTGATGAGAGCCTGTACTAGTATCATCAATTCAAGGACCTCCACCTTTGCTCTGTTTCTGTTCTTTATACTAGAAATACTTTCTCTACCTGTATTCTTTTAAAAATGAAAAGACTCAAATATTTACAGATGGTATTCCAATGAATTAGATTCATCTGCATAAAGGTCAAGTCCTTAGTCTAAACTAGTTGTCCAAAAATCAACAGAGAGATAAACCAGCTGCAGAGTTATACTACTAATCTTAGATGTTTATGTTAAGGCAGGATAAATGACTCTGTAGAGAAATAAGTCTCTGTTAACTGCAAAGGCTAACTTACTAAGTAGCTTAGACTAGATGGCTAACTTCAGTTATTTCTTCACTTCAGAGAAATAACAGAGTACCTCCATCTGTGTCTCCTTGTCTCCTGCTCCCCACACACTTAACTACATTATTCAAGTCCATTGTGGTATGGATAGAAACTGTATTGTGTTCACATGGCAAGGTTTTGGTGTTGGAGAGAGCCAGTCCCAACCAATTCCAAGACGGACCTGCTGATGGCCAAGGCCAAGCCAATCAGCAGTGGTGGTAGAGCCTCTGTGAAAACATTCTTAAGAAGGGGGAAAACTGCTTAACAACTGCAACTGGGAGAAAAGAATGAGAAAATGAGAGAGAAATAACTCTGTAGGTACAAAGGACAGCGAAGAAGGAGGAGGTGCTCCAGGTGGTAATGCAGAGATCCTCCTGCATCATGTGACAAAGGCTATGGTAAAGCAGATTGTCTCCCTGAGTTATAGCCCATGGAGAGTCCATGCTGCAGCAGAATTTCTAACAGTACCTGTGACCCTATATGGAGGCTCCACACTGGGGCAGTGTGTGAAGTACTGCAGCCCATGGGAAGGACTCACACTGGTGAAGTTCATGAAGGACTGTCCAGTAAGCTCAGTGGGTTGCATTTTTGCTGATAAGTGGTTTCAGAAAACTACAATACAGTTGGAGAAAGCTGATAATCCAAAAGACTTGTTATAAAAGAGCTGAACCAAATGTTTCTCTTAGATTGTATCACCAAACTCGGATTTTAATGCTAAACTTGACAATACCACTCCTTCAGGTTTTCTTGAAAGGCCCACAATCGTCATCACAGCTCACCTGGGGAGTCCAAAACTGGACACAGTATTCCAGGGTGGTCTCAGCAGGACAGAGTAGAGGGGGAGGAGAACCTCCCTAGACCTGCTGTACACACTCTTCTTAATGCATCCCAGGATGTCCTTGTCCCTCTTGTCCAGGTGGGCACATTGCTGTCCCATAGATAAATTACTGTCATTCTCCATGGAGCTGCTTACCAGCAGGACCAAGCCTAATCTGTGCTAGTGCCTGGTGTTATTCCTCCCCAGATGCAGGACTCTGCATTTGTCCTTACTGAACAGCAAATCATTTGCTGAAAATGATTGCTTAAATTTTCCTACTCAGTGTTTGAGTCATGACCACCATGAAACGTGTACCCTTCTTTGATGAAATGGTCATAAAGGGCATATGATTGAATTGCCTTATTGTTATAGAATCATAGAATCAATAAGGTTGAAAAAGATCTCAAAGATCATTGAGTCCAACCTGTCACCCAACACCTTATGACTACTAGACCATGGCACCAAGTGCCACGTCCAATCCCCTCTTGAACACCTCCAGGGATGGTGACTCTACCACCTCCCTGGGCAGCACATTCCAATGGCTAACAACTTTCTCTGTGAAAAACTTTCTCCACACCTTGAGCCTAAACCTCCCCTGGCACGGCTTGAGACTGTGTCCCCTTGTTCTGGTGCTGGGTGCCTGGGAGAAGAGACCAACCCCCTCCTGGCTACAACCTCCCTTCAGGTAGTTGTAGAGAGCAATAAGGTCACCCCTAAGCCTCCTCTTCTCCAGGCTAAACAATCCCAGCTCCCTCAGCCTCTCCTCATAGGGCTTGTGCTCAAGGTCTCTCCCCAGCCTCTTGCCCTTCTCTGGACACATTCAAGTGTCTCAATGTCTTTCTTAAACTGAGGGGCCCAGAACTGGACACAGTACTCCAGGTGTGGCCTAACCAGTGCTGAGTATAGGGGCACAATGACTTCCCTGCTCCTGCTGGCCACACTATTTCTGATGCAGGCCAGGATGCCATTGGCCTTCTTGGCCACCTGGGCGCACTGATGGCTCATGTTCAGCTGCTGACCACCAGTACCCCCGGGTCCCTCTCTGCCTGGCTGCTCTCCAGCCACTCTGACCCCAGCCTGCAGCGCTGCATGGGGTTGTTGTGGACGAAGTGTAACACCTGGCACTTGGACTTGTTGAATGTCATCACGTTGGACTCTGCCCATCTGTCCAGATACACACACAATAGAGAAATCTTTATGTTCACCTTCTGAAAAATCACACTGACATTTCAGCTTCAGGAACATTCTTTGGTTAGCAAAAGCAAAAAAGGTACCACAGAACAAGACAAGGTATTGTCCAAAACAAGTAAAGGTTGCACATGGCAAGAACAACTCTGGAAACTGAATTTGCAAATTAACTTGCACATAATATCACACTTCATTAAAGCATATTCAGACATCTCTGTGCCTTGTTTCTTTTTATATCTTGAGAAGAATATAGAAAGAAATCAGAGATCAGATTTAATTATCACTTTTTCATGTTAGAACTGATTAGCATTTGCACATGTCTGTCTTGTGAAAGAAACATTTGAGCTATGATAACATCATAGAGGTCAAAATAATTTAAAGCAAGTCTAAATGAAACAAAATTGCAATTGTCTTTCCTCTGGTTTAAGCTGTTGACAGCAGTGGGCTTGGAAATTGGCAAGGTATGTTTAAATCCTTAAAGGATATCTCTGTTTTTATTAATTCAGAACTCAATGCTTTAAAAACATTACTGAGTAGTAACTGTGGGTGAATGCTGAGGGCATTGAAAGAATTTTATTTCTCAGTAGTGAAGAAGTGGTCCTGAGTTTATCAGGAAGCTGCAACTGATGGGCTGCTCTCCAAGGGAACATCATACTGGAGCCAAGGGGAAATAAAATGGGCAGGAGAAGGGCTCTGTCCCATGATATTCAAGAAAGTGGAGCAGAGTAGGTTGGGGCATCGTGACGAGAAACAGTCAATGGGCCTATGTGCCAGACAAGTCTTTGGTGATGATACAGGTCCAAAGCCATGACAGGAAAGCAAGTCAGGAGGTCGGAATGGCACAAGGGCAGGCACAGGCATCCCTACAGTGCAGCTCAGACAAGGACTATGGATCAGGAGTAAGCCCAAATGCAACTCCTGAGCCCAGGGGAGCGCCCAGTGAGCCTTCTCCCAGCTCTTTCTTGCATAGTTCTTTCCCAGAAGACAGAGCTAAGATTACAGCCACACTGTGCCAGAGCTGGTCCTGTGCAGCCACAGCCAAAGCTGGGGGAAGGGAAAGGCTGCCAAATCTCCTGGTACACTGAGAGTCCTGACATAGCTCTCCTCAGCCCCACTAAGTGGCTTGTGTGCTTGTGTGAAAATTCTGATAAAGTCTGTTAAAAGAAACAGATGCAATCTCCTGTATTACTTAATCCTACATCCAGGTATTGCAATTAACTTTCAAATCTATTTATAAAAGAAATTCAATTCCCTTTCATATATCAAAATCAATCTTCATCTCAGTAGGACAACACTCCAATCCCTCAGCTGGCTCAGTTTTAATACAGCTTCCACAAAAGTGATGCATTAACATTCTCAGCTGAAGACAGCTCTGTTCTTAGCATTTTCTCGTGGTTCATTATACACATAAGCTCTTGTCACGAATCATGAGGTGATACTTGACACATTCCTCGTCCTGATTTTTTGGAAGAGACCAATCTGGTCACATAATCACATACCCATACAGCTGAGGGTTCAGTGCTAAGAGTGGATGAGAATCTCAAGAGAAGCCAGTGCCTGCCTTTATCACAGTATCACAGCATCACCAAGGTTGGAAGAGAGCTCAAAGATCATCGAGTCCAACCTGTCACCACAGACCTCATGACTAGACCATGGCACCAAGTGCCACATCTAATCCCCTCTTGAACACCTCCAGGGATGGTGACTCCACCACCTCCCTCTAAGGGTTAGGGGTCCCTTTCAGTGTTTCACAGTGGTCAGTTATGGAATCTCCCTGAACAAAAGTACTTTTGTGAATCCTGTTCTCAGCATTCTTAAGTAAATAGTAAAATATGATATATAGGGGAAATATATTGGAACAGAGTGGCTGAATTTTCTATGATGGTATCAATAAGTGCAGAAGATTTTCAGCATCAAAGGCTAAGGGAGAAGTTTCTGCATTCTTCTGTTTCTTCTATACTAGAAATAGATGTTGCAATGCTGAATCAAGGTCACCTTTGTGGACTTATCTTCCAGTTTATAATGTCATAGAAAAGTAATATTAGGTGGTTTTGAATGAATCTCTTATCTTGCACTGATTTAACACCTTCTGATTTCAGTAAATATCTTCATGTTGAGTATCAGCATAATTTTCAAACTTTAATAAAAACAAGTATGAACTCCTAACCCTTGAATACCTGTGTAGTAATAGCACAGAATCACATAATGTTAGGGTGTGGAAGGGATCTCGTAAGATCATTGGGTCCAATCTCCCTGCCACAGCAGGATCACCCAGAGTAGATCACGCAGGAATGTGTCCAGGTGAGTTTTGAATGTCTCCAGAGAAGGAGACTTCCCGATCTCTCTGGACAGCCTGTTCTGGTGGTCTGTCAACCTTACAGCAAAAAAGGTTTTCCTTATGTTGACACAGAACTTCATATGCTCTAGCTTGCACCCACTGCTCCTTTTCCTATCAGTTGACATCAGTGAATAGAATAGAATAGAATAGAATGGAATGGAATGGAATGGAATAGAATAGAATAGAATAGAATAGAATAGAATAGAATAGAATAGACCAGGTTGGAAGAGACCTTCGAGACCATTGTGTCCAACCCATCATCCAACACCATCTAATCAACTAAACCATGGCACCAAGCACCCGATCCAGTCTCCTCCTAAACACCTCCACCATCTCCCCAGGCAGCCCATTCCAATGGACAATCACTCTCTCTATGAAGACTTTCTTCCTAAAATCCAGTCTAAACCTCCCCTGGTGCAGCTTGGTGTCCTCTTGTTCTGATGCTGGTTGCCTGGGAGAAAAGACCACCCTCTGCCACAGGAATATTCATAAGAACTGAGTCTCTTTCCCTCTCCGGACCGAGACACTCCTCCTCCAGGAAAACTGGAATTTCTGATCCCCTGAGGTTTCATTCTGCCTGCAAATACAAATCTTGTTAATTGTATCTGGGGATGCATGCTCCCCATGTAGTGACAATTTCACAGTGTGGCTAGTCTTGTCTTGGGATACAAGAGTGGACTAAATCATCTTTGATGTTCCTCCTAGCTTGATTTCTCTAAAATGTTATCAAGTTAGACATGATGTTTATAATGTTTTTACCATTACACCAAAACATTCTGCTCCGTTGTATTTTGCATACTTTTCCTTTCAGCTTTACTCAGAAATTGTAAAAAAGATGTTTTGCTGACTGTGATGAAAAAGGTCTCTTTATTGCTGCATTGTTGTATTAGGATTACATCTACACAAAATTATAATGTACACTCACCTGGCAGGAGTGTAACACGAGAGATGAGCATGAAGGCTTGAAAGCAGAATTCCTTCCTGCAATGCTTAATTTCACTCACGGTTCACCCCAGAGTTAATGTGCATAAAAGCACTTGCTGATCAAAATCTGGTACTGGGAAAGAATTTAGATAAGAAGATTAGCAAAACATCATCAAAACTGTGCTGACATGACTTTGTGTGGATAAATCTGAAAAGCCCAACTCATTAAGTTACTTGAGTTATGAGATGGCTGCTTTCAAGTCATGCTCAAAACCAACACACATTCATGATGCTGAGCAGCTCAGCACCCATCCAGCACTATCATCCACAAGTAGTAGGATTCATCAGTTTAAATTCAGAGATGTTTCAAGCAGTTGTCTACAAATAAGCCATTCTTCTCATTGCTGGAGCACAAGTCATCTTATCCAAAATTAGGTTTGCAAAAGATGGCAAACATCCTAGAAATTTCCTGTTTTCTCCCCTTTGGTGTCAAAAAAAGACTCAGCTGATCAGATCAGATGTGAGAAGGCCACTCCAGCCTTACTCTTCACCTGTGGAGAGCTTCAAACTTCATGTATTTTACAGGCCGGACTCCATGGAGAACAGAGTGGCAAACGGTCACACTGCTTCTGACACCCCCACTCCAGTGAATACATTCCTCTATTTCATTCATTCAGAATGTGGGAAACCAGATTCAGTGCTCTGCACTATGCCTCTGTGCCTCTCCCCAGTGAGTGACCATGGCTGTGGACAATGATGTGATATTGCTCGAAGGTTGTATGTCAGTGGAAATCACTAATGTAGATAGCTAAACTATAGAATAGAATAGAATAGAATAGAATAGAATAGGAGTAGAGTAGAGTAGAGTAGAGTAGAGTAGAGTAGAGTAGAGTAGAATAGAGTAGAATAGAATAGAATAGAATAGAATAGAATAGAATAGAATAGAATAGAATAGAATAGAATAGAAGAACAGAACTAACCAGGTTGGAAAAGACCTTTGAGATCATTGAGTCCAACCTATCATCCAATGCTATCTAATCAACTAAACAATTGCACCAAGCACCCCATCCAGTCTCTTCCTAAACACCTCCAGTGATGGTGACTCCACCACCAAGTCTGCTAAACTAACAGGGTAGATGCTTCCCTTAGCTAATCAAGCATTCATAAAGCTGCAAATGCCTCCCAAGACAGGAACAAGATAAAGCCACAGATGCTTCACTGGGTTGGAACAAGGTAAGGGGAATTTTAACACATAAAACGTGTCAAGTGAAGGACAAAGAGTAGCAGCTGCTCCAGGACAGGAACAAGTAAGATGAAGTTACTGAGTCATCAAGGATGAGGGTCTGCACACCAGAAGTTTAATCTGGAGGATGATTGAAGAAGACTGCAAAATAACAGTTGGAGGAAGCAGGAGACCCTCAGAGTGGCTACCAAGATGTGACCGGTTGAGGCTGTCCCCTCAAGAAAGGGAATATGGTGGTCAGAAGTTGGTAAACGAAAAAGATGGATCTAAACTAATTTCATTGGTAGACTGGGAGGAAGCACCTTCTGAACTGGGAGTGCAGCAGGGTATCTTGGGCTTTCCTGCACTTTTCCAGTTTAGTTCTGTCTTCCCCTCCTTCAGCAGCAGCAGCTGTTTCTGGGCTTTCAGCCAAGGCTTGACCTTCAAAACTGATAAACTGCAAGGCCTGTATTAACTGCTTTCCAATTAACACATAACTGCTTCTAACTTTTTTCTCTTTCTCTCTCTTTGTAACCCGCTCTGGGGAAAGGGGGAGAGAGGGGGGAGCAGAGGTGGGGAATCCCCTCAGCAGAGGGAGGAACTCTCATTTCTGTGCTACTTTGTTTCCTTTTCCTTCAAATTTTCTTTCCCTTTACAGGGGGGAGGGAGGAGGCTTTTTGGCCTTACCCTTCCAACCCTACGACACAAGAGTAAATGGAGGGGAGATTGTGCTAAAAGCTAGAAAAGCTATGGGTGTGGATTATGACAATTTCTTAGAACAGGAGGTATTATGTTAAGTAGTTCAGAGAAAAAAACAAAACACATGAGTGTGTAGGTTTGAATGCTATAAAATCCCACAAGTTCAGGCAGTGGGTGGTACACATCTTTGGGAGAGATCCCAGTGTACTCCTGCAATAAAAAATACCGAGTTGACAAGTCATATTGGCTGTTGAGTATTAATTTCTTCCTTTCACAATCTTTGTGATGGGAAGGGTGCATCTCTTTTAAAGGTAGCATGATATGTAAAAAAAAACAAACCAAAAACCACCAACCAAACTCAAACACACAAACAAAAAAAGTCATTTTGAATCAAAAGATAAAGAAGAAAAGATGTTTTGGGTCTTTGTTAGAAAAGAAGAAGCCTGAGCTCTCAATCCTCAAGGGGTTTTTATTATATGATATCTAAAAAGGCCTGAAAATATACTGAAAGTATTTATACTGAAAGTTTAAATCATCCTTTTCAGTATAAATCACTCCCTTTTCCCTATCAAGTGCCTTAAGCATTAGGGGTCTTCTTTTCACCACTTTCTTTTTTCCTGAAATAGTGCCATAAAACTTGCATCAGTAGAAGAACTCTGACCCTTTATTGCAGGCAGTCTGAGGCCACTGATGGTTTAAATTGTTCAACAAGACAAAAGAGATGCATTTCAATAGTGTTCAGTGAAAGAGTGCATTAAATTAAGGTCCCCTTTGAGTGGTGAGTGGTTGAAAGGAAGGCTGTGAGCTGCTCTGCTTGTGAGAGAAAATGAAAAGGCACCTTCACAATTTCTAAGTTCGATCTCAGAAAAGAGAAATTTCTTTAAACCACTGGGAAAAAAAAGCAGAGGTTTAAAAATATTTCCCATCATCAGTTCCCTGCTGGCTAGTTATAGGCAGCTGCCTATTCAGCATGATGATGTTTCTGATCTTACACATAAGGATTAGCCTCTCTCAGTACATTAAACTTATATCTAACACATGGCCTCCTTGATTCAAGGATCAAGAACACAATTCACTTACATGGCTTTGGACACTGACAGTGAAATGCACACTTCTTAACTAGGCATCTCAGAGTCCCTTGTAGTCAAAGAATGACTACCAATTTAAGTAGAGGTGCTAGCCCAGATGCAGCTCAAATGAATTGAGCTCTGGAGATGCCTATGTCTCTCCACTCTCCATAAGGAGGGGTTAGATGACCTCCTCATATAGAGTGTGGACATCTGGTGTTACATAAATTGAGCAAATATATGCAACATATGAAAGTGAGCATGTGTGGCTAGATGAAAACAGATACCCCAAACAACATCTTTCTGTGTTTTGTTGCTAGTCAAAGCTTGCTGGAGGTGAGGCAACTCTGGACTGGAAACCTTCTAGTTTACAGGTGTGAACCTGAGCTTGAACAAATGTATTTGATTGACCTACTATTGGAGTTTTTCCTCAAGTGGAAATGGCTTACAGCTGATCAGTCTTCATGACAGCAAGAGGATTAAGGTCAAAGTGTCAAAGTGTCATAGTCAAAGTATCTGAATAGAATAGAATAGAATAGAATAGAATAGAATAGAATAGAATAGAATAGAATAGAATAGAATAGAATAGACCAGATTGGAAGAGACCTTCAAGATCATCACGTCCAACCCATCATCCAACACCATCTAATCAACTAAACCGTGACACCAAGCAACCCATCAAGTCTCCTCCTAAACACCTCCAATGATGGTGACTCCACCACCTCCCCGGGCAGCCCATTCCAATGGGCAATCACTCTCTCTATGAAGAATTTCTTCCTAACATCCAGTCTACACCTCCCTTGACTCAGCTTGAGGCTGTGTCCTGATGTAAATTACATTAGCTGAGGAACAAAACTCAATCAGCAGGTTGTTAGGGGAGTGTATTTTGGGGTGTTGTTGTTTGAGTTTGCTTTTTTCTTTACAGAATCTGAGCACTGAGTGTTTATATTCTAACATCATGATGCTTTTCTGACAATCCCATTATATGAGTTGAAAAGTGACCATATATTAGAAATGTTCCCCTCTTGACTTAAAAATGTAGATATATGCTCCTTTGGCCTTTTGAAATCCTCTGATTCCTTCTGATAATTTATCAGCATCAGGCATGGGCAAAGATCTTTTTCTAATTTTACTGGGAAAGTAATACTTTTTGTGCCTGAGAAAAGAATTAATCATAGAATCATAGAATCAACAAGGTTGGAAAAGTCCTCAAAGATCATCAAGTCCAACCTGTCACCCAACACCTCATGACTACAAGACCATGGCACCAAGTGCCATAACCAATCCCCTCTTGAACACCTCCAGGGACAGCGACTCTACCACCTCCCTGGGCAGCATATTCCAGAGGCTAACAACTCTCACTGTGAAGAACTTAAAGTTACTAATTCTGCTTTTTTTTTCCCCCTAAGACAGAATATATTGAGATTGAATCCATCCTGTCAGGTGAATATGCAAAATGTGTTGTTGGTTATAATACTACTACTACTACTACTACTACTAATAATAATAAAAAAAACAGGTTGGAAGAGACCTTCAAGATCATTGCGTCCAACCCATCAACCAAACCAACCCACCTAAACAACTAACCCATGGCACCAAGCACCCCATCAAGAGTCCTCCTAAACACCTCCAATGATGGTGACTCCACCACCTCCCTGGGCAGCCCATTCCAATGGGCAATCACTCTCTCTGTATAGAACATCTTCCTAACATCCAACCTAAACCTCCCCTGGCACAGCCTGAGACTGTGTCCTCTTGTTCTGGTACAGGCTGCCTGGGAGAAGAGACCAACATCCGCCTGTCTACAACCTCCCTTCAGGTAGTTGTAGACAGCAATAAGGTCTGCCCTGAGTCTCCTCTTCTCCAGGCTAAGCAACCCCAGCTCCCTCAGTCTCTCCTCATAGGGATTGTGTTGCAAACCCCTTACCAACTTCGTTGCTCTTCTCTGGACTCGTTCCAGCAAGTCAACCTCCTTTCTAAACTGAGGGGCCCAGAACTGGACACAGTACTCGAGGTGTGGCCTAACCAGTGCAGTGTACAGGGGCAGAATGACCTCCCTGCTCCTGCTGGCCACACTGTTCCTGATGCAGGCCAGGATGCCATTGGCCATCTTGGCTACCTGGGCACACTGCAGGCTCACGTTCAGCCTACCATCGACCAGTATCCCCAGGTCTCAGGGGCAGGTTCTGCCCCTCCCCCACCCCCCCCAAGCCAATGAAAATCATAATTGTCACTAGTTTTATCATCACTGAGAGTTCACCCTTCCTTGGTTAGAAAGATAGATGAATCAAATTCATTCCTTCCTATATAACATGCAAATTGAACATCAGCCTGCGGTAGTGGATATTAAGTAAAAAAAATAAAGCATAATTTTAATTGCTTTATAATGATTAGCAAAAGAAAGTGCACTCATAAGGAAATGCATATCATGGAAAGCGGACTGAATTTAATGAGAACTTCAATTTTGCTACTGTCAATCAAAGTGGAAATGACTGATGTCTGTCAGAACATATTCACCATCATTGCAGAAAGGAAGTTAACTGTCACACTGTGAGCCTTTTGGAAACAGCTACATCATTAGGGCATATGGATGCCTCAGACATTCTTCTTTATGTATCTGTGTTTTATGAAGATCAATATGTCATTGATTATTTTCTTTTTAAAGCTAAAACAAACACAAAATGTTTGGGCTTCTGCATTGTCCACGTAGTAGTGGGTTCGATTCCTACTGGAGTAAATGATGAAAACATTTACTGAGTGAACTGAAAGGAGGCTCAGGGGAGACCTTATTGCTCTCTACAACTACCTGAAGGGAAGTTGTAGACAGGCAGGGGGTGGTCTCTTCTCCCAGGCAACCAGCACCAGAACAAGAGGACACAGTCTCAAGCTGCACCAGGGGAGGTTGAGACTGGATGCTAGGAAGAAATTCTTCATAGAGAGAGTGATTGCCCATTGGAATGGACTGCCCAGGGAGGTGGTGGAGTCACCATCACTGGGGGTGTTTAGGAGGAGACTTGAAGGGGTGCTTGGTTGCATGGTTTAGTTGATTAGGTGGTGTTGGATGACGGGTTGGACACGTTCATCTTGAAGGTCTCTTCCAACCTGGTCTGTCCTATTCTATTCTATTCTATTCTATTCTATTCTATTCTATTAAAAAAAAAGAATAGTGAAGAGGTGATTTGGAACAGTCAGCATGGCTTTGCCAAGGGCAAATCCTGCCTGACCAACCTGGTGGCCTTCTATGAGCAGGTGACAAAATTAATAGATGAGGGGCGAGCAACTGATGTCATTTACCTGGACCTGAGCAAAGCCTTCGACACTGTCCCGCACCACATCCTGGTCTCCAAACTGGTGACACATGAGTTTGATGGGTGGACCACTAGATGGATAAGGAACTGGCTTGATGGCCGCACCCAAAGAGTGGCTGTCAATGGCTCCATGTCCCAGTGGAGGCCAGTGACAAGCGGAGTCCCTCAGGGATCAGTCCTGGGACCTGTCTTGTTCAACATCTTTGTGGGTGACATGGACAGTGGCATTGAGTGCACCCTCAGCAAGTTTGCTGATGACACCAAGCTGTGTGGTGCAGCAGACACGCTGGAGGGAAGGGAGGCCATCCAGAGGGACCTTGACAGGCTGGAGAGGTGGGCACAAGCCAACCTCATGAAGTTCAATAAGAGCAAGTGCAGGGTCCTGCATCTGGGTCGAGGCAATCCCAGGCACAAATCCAGGCTGGGCAGGGACTGGCTGGAAAGTAGCCCTGAGGAGAGAGACTTGGGGGTGCTGGTGGACAAAAAGCTCAACATGAGCTCTCAATGTGCACTTGCAGCCCGCAAGGCCAATCAGATCCTGGGCTGCATCAGGAGAAGTGTGGCTAGCAGGTCGAGGGAGGTGATCCTCCCCCTCTACTCAGCCCTGGTGAGACCCCATCTGGAGTACTGTGTCCAGTTCTGGAGCCCCTATTACAAGAGGGATGTGGAGGTGCTGGAGTGTGTCCAGAGAAGGGCCACGAGGATGATCAGAGGGCTGGAGCACCTCTCCTATGAGGACAGACTGAGGGAGTTGGGGCTGTTCAGTCTGCAGAAGAGAAGGCTCCGAGGTGACCTAATTGTGGCCTTCCAGTATCTGGAGGGGGCCTACAGGAAGACTGGGGAAGGACTTCTCAGGATGTCAGGTAGTGATAGGACTAGGGGGAATGGAATGAAGCTGGAGGTGGGGAGATTCAGGCTGGATGTGAGGAGGAAGTTCTTCACCATGAGAGTGGTGAAGCCCTGGAATGGGTTGTCCAGGGAGGTGGTCGAGGCCCCGTCTCTGGGGGTGTTTATGCCTAGGCTGGATGAGGCTCTGTCCAGCCTAATCTAGTGTGGGGTGTCCCTGCCCATGGCAGGGGTGTTGGAACTAGATGATCCTTGTGGTCCCTTCCAACCCTGAATGAAACTATGAAACTATGAAATTGACAAGGGTCATATGTTTTACCTTTCAAAGGAAAAAACTTCATGATCATTACCTATTATAAAAGTTAAACCTGAGATTAAATACCAGTTGTAAATCAACATCTTTATATTCTCCTATTTCCACAGAAATAGTGGCAATAACTAATTTAGCTTAAGTTTTTCTTTTCATAGTTACCATAATTATAACTTATGGCAACAATTTCCAGGGTGGATATTTGCTCTGGTAAGAGGGCATTTTATATTTCTGATCCACTGTCAAGATGCTTTGCTCTTGATAGTGTCTCACTTGCATGTTTTCCCCAAGAGCTTACTTCAGGGTGTTAACAGTATGTCGTAGTTTGGGCTGGGTGCCCTCTGCTACAGGGGTGTTTCCTGTGTCCAGAAGTCCAGCCCAGTGGGTGGACACATGAAATTAGGTTATTTCCTACCATGATCCCTTGCACCACTATAAGTCTCACGGCGGGGTCTGGCACTTCCTCTTTCCTTCCTCCTCGCCGCCCGGTAACTCGGGTAGAGATATCCCGACCATGGGCCTGGTTAGGCCCAAGGCCACGGGGGGATGGGCAGTCTCAGATCTGGCCAGCTGAGACTAGCCTAGCAGTGGGGGGGGAAGGAGGAGCCCTGGGGGTTTTGGGTGCACCCTCAGGTAGGGATGGGATCTCTCTGGGTCTGTTTTGGGTTCTCTCTCTTGTCACTGTGTTTCTAGTTCTCTGCACGCACTCACTGTTCTATTTAAACTTTCCATCACTTTTGCAATCTGTTTGTCTGAGTCGTTATTTCTGCGCGTGGTGGGGAGGGGGTCTGCCCCAACCCATTACACAGTACTATAACAGTCAGCCCTATGTTGGCCTGTTGCTCTGAGTTGGAGCTGGCCTTGGTGAATTCTTAATGCCATGTAGAATAGAATAGAACAGAATAGAATAGAACAGGATAGAATAGAATAGAATAAAATAGAATAGAATAGAATAGATCAGGTTGGAAGAGACCTTCAAGATCATTGCATCCAATCTATCAACCAATCCAACCCACCTAATCAACTAATCCATGGCACCAAGCACCCCATAAAGTCTCCTCCTGAACACCTCCAATGATGGTGGCTCCACCACCTCCCTGAGCAGCACATTCCAATGGGCAATCATTCTCTCTGTGTAGAACTTCTTCTTAACATCCAGCCTAAACCTCCCCTGGTGCAGCTTGAGACTGTGTCCCCTTGTTCTGGTGCTGGCTGCCTGGGGGAAGAGACCAACATCTGCCTGTCTACAACCACCCTTCAGGTAGTTGTAGAGAGCAACAAGGTCACCCCCGAGCCTCCTCTTCTCCAGGCTAAACAATCCCAGCTCCCTGAGCCTCTCCTCATAGGGCTTGTGCTCAAGGCCTCTCCCCAGCCTTGTTGCCCTTCTCTGGACACGTTCAAGTATCTCAATGTCCTTCCTAAACTGAGGGGCCCAGAACTGGACACAGGACTCAAGGTGTGGCCTCACCAGTGCTGAGTACAGGGGCACAATGACTTCCCTGCTCCTGCTGGCCACACTATTCTTGATGCATGCCACGATGCCATTGGCCCTCTTGGCCACCTGGGCACACTGCATGCTCATGTTCTGCCAGCTGTCAGTCAGCACCCCCAGGTCCCTTTCTGTTTGGGAGCTCTCCAGCCACTCTGACCCCAGCCTTAATTTTTCTTGTGAACAGAGGCTTCACTTCTTTCAAACCATATCCTGTGCGCAGTCATTATCAGAACAATCCAACAGAGTGTGCTCATGTACTGTGAGAGCTGGAGTTGTGTTATAGTCAAAAGCTTGTATTTGCTGTTGTCTTTATTCTTTAAAAATAATTATCTGTAAAAGCTCTATTCCCTGTCAGGTTTTACATACATGTGTAAGAATGCATATATAATTTTATGTGTATAAATATATGTATATATATATATAACATTTGACATAGAATGTCTCCAGGAGAAACAATCATCACATTATATAATTAATCAGAGGAAGAGGGAATTCTAAATGCAAACAGTGGGTGTAAAATGTTCATGAAAATGTCAGGATCTAACAGTGATAGCACAAGGATCCACTAAGCATTCTCTGTGGAAGTATTGAACCCTAGGGCCATCTTGTGCATGTACTTTTAGGGAAGTGAACCAGTAAGAGGCTGAAGGAATTATAGGAGTCTTAGGGAATGACAGAGCTGAAAAGGGTTCTTCTGCTGGTGGATGCTTGCAAAAAGTTCTGATGGATAAACATTGTGATGTCCAGATATGTGGAAGTTGTTTTTCTCTTTCTGTAAATGTGGGGTGGATCTCCAAGGACCAGAGCCCAATATTCATCAATGGAGACAGCACAAGAATTGGGTGCAAATGCACAGCCTTCCTTGTAATGAATTTTCTCTTGATAAAGTTGGAGCAGAAAATCCCATTCTGCTTAAAGAAACACTTCAAAACTCTGGAATTGAAACCTGCTCTCTAAATAAATTAAAGATATAGGCTCAATATAGGCAAAAATATGGCAAGTTTTGGTGTGATGCATGACCCATCTGGATCCTGAGTATTTTATACAGGAAAAAGCAGTCAAAGGTATTTCAAACCCAATATCACACCGCAGGAAAGAAACACACCGTAATGCTCAGGTCACAGAATCTGGGCTTTCTTTGCTATCTCCTTTGTGTGGTGTTGTGGTGAAGAGGTTTTTAAATTTATTAATATGAAATATGAATTATGAAAATATAATTTTTATTAATTATAAAAATATTAATAACCGATGAATCACCAACTTATATACATGTTCTAGTGCACGTTCGTGAAATAGATTCCACAACTGGCTTAGTGTTATGATTATAACGTAATTGAACTATCTATAAACCCTTTCTATATTTATATAACGAACGGTGCAGTTCCGCCGCGTGGCCACTAGATGGCGACTAGGCGGGACGCGGGCGGCTTCTGGCTATACACAGCAATATTACAATCTTTCTATGCGTCAGCGCTTACTCTGCTGGACGCGGATACTTTGAACTGAGTGCTAGTGGGTGGAAAGCACGTGGACGATATTCAATTCCCTTCAGACAACAGGGATCGGTCCTGGTCGGGGTCGGTCCGTGGGATCGGCCCTCAGAAGTCGGCTCGCACGGCAGGGCGGGATGACGGTGGCCGGTAGGTGGGCTCGAACGACGGAAGCAGGCGAAGCTACGGGGGTCAGCCCAACCACGGCGGTTCTCGGGGCTGATGCAAACAGCCTCAGGGAGAGAATGCGGCTGCGTTAGGCGGCGGACTCTCCCCACCGAGCTCAAAGGAACAACAGGACTCTGGTAGTGGTCCCGGGTCCAGTGCAGTATAAGCATAAACAATGCCTTGAGTTTTCCCTGGGATCCACAGGGCTCAGAGCGGCACTCGGCGGCTCCTCAGAGCGGCACTCGGCGGCTCCTCTCCCGCTACGGCGGGGCTAAGCATACGTGGACTCGGTATTGATCAAGTCCCTTCTCCCCGGCAACTGGGCAGATCTTACCCGCGGGGGTTGGTCCAGTCCTCCGGTGGCACGATGGGCTCTTCCGATCGGCACGACTGGTTGTAGCAACGCTGAGCTCCTCAGGCTCAGCGAAGGTCCTTCCTCTGGGCTTCTTCAACGATGCAGAGGCTTCCAGTATGCGTGCATGTATAACAGAAGCTAACAACAATAAGCTCAATGGCAAAGGCTGCAGCTCGCTCCTGGCCCTCAGGCTGCAGCTTGTCTCTGCCGCTCCCACAGGGCATGGGGCTCACCCGGGCCGTCCTGCGCCGCAGGAACCTCAGGACCCTCTGCGTGGTGATTGGCAGCAGCACACGGGCAGCTTGCTGCGGGCTCTGCCACCACCACAGCCACCACTACCACTCCTCCCACTCCCACACCACCAGACCCACGCAGAACAAACCTCACCACCACCACTAAATCACAACCACTCCAATAACCACACCACTAGGACCTCTCCACCAAACCACACCTCCAGAACCACATAGTTTCATAGTTTCATAGTTTCATAGTTTCATTCAGGGTTGGAAGGGACCACAAGGATCATCTAGTTCCAACCCCCCTGCCATGGGCAGGGAAACCCCACACTAGATCAGGCTGGCCAGAGCCTCATCCAGCCTGCTCTTAAACATCCCCAGGGACGGGGCCTCGACCACCTCCCTGGACAACCCATTCCAGGGTCTCACCACTCTCATGGTGAAGAACCTCCTCCTCACATCTAGCCTGAATCTCCCCACCTCCAGCTTCATTCCATTCCCCCTAGTCCTATCACTACCTGACATCCTGAGAAGTCCTTCCCCAGCCTTCCTGTAGGCCCCCTTCAGATACTGGAAGGCCACAATTAGGTCACCTGGGAGCCTTCTCTTCTGCAGACTGAACAGCCCCAACTCCCTCAGTCTGTCCTCATAGGAGAGGTGCTCCAGCCCTCTGATCATCCTTGTGGCCCTTCTCTGGACACGCTCCAGCACCTCCACATCCCTCTTGTAATAGGGGCTCCAGAACTGGACACAGTACTCCAGACGGGGTCTCACCAGGGCTGAGTAGAGGGGGAGGATCACCTCCCTCGACCTGCTGGCCACACTTCTCCTGATGCAGCCCAGGATCTGATTGGCCTTGCGGGCTGCAAGTGCACATTGAGAGCTCATGTTGAGCTTTTTGTCCACCAGCACCCCCAAGTCTCTCTCCTCAGGGCTACTTTCCAGCCAGTCACTGCCCAGCCTGGATTTGTGCCTGGGATTGCCTCGACCCAGATGCAGGACCCTGCACTTGCTCTTATTGAACTTCATGAGGTTGGCTTGTGCCCACCTCTCCAGCCTGTCAAGGTCCCTCTGGATGGCCTCCCTTCCTCCAGCGTGTCTGCTGCACCACACAGCTTGGTGTCATCAGCAAACTTGCTGAGGGTGCACTCAATGCCACTGTCCATGTCACCCACAAAGATGTTGAACAAGACAGGTCCCAGGACTGATCCCTGAGGGACTCCGCTTGTCACTGGCCTCCACTGGGACATGGAGCCATTGACAGCCACTCTTTGGGTGCGGCCATCAAGCCAGTTCCTTATCCATCTAGTGGTCCACCCATCAAACCCATGTGTCACCAGTTTGGAGACCAGGATGTGGTGGGACAGTGTCGAAGGCTTTGCTCAGGTCCAGGTAAATGACATCAGTTGCTCGCCCCTCATCTATTAATTTTGTCACCTGCTCATAGAAGGCCACCAGGTTGGTCAGGCAGGATTTGCCCTTGGCAAAGCCATGCTGACTGTTCCCAATTACCTCTTCACTATTCTTTTGAGCGAGTAGTGACTCCAGGAGGATCTGCTCCATGATCTTTCCAGGCACAGAGGTGAGACTGACTGGCCTGTAGTTCCCTGGTTCCTCCTTCTTACCCTTTTTGAAGATGGGGGCAATGTTTCCCCTTTTCCAGTCCGTGGGGACTTCACCAGACTGCCATGACTTTTGAAATATAATAGAGAGGGGTTTAGCAACCTCATCTGCCAGTTCTCTCAGTACCCGTGGGTGTATCCCGTCGGGTCCCATGGGTTTGAACACTTTCAGGTTCTTCAGATGATCACGAACCTGATCTTCACTTACAATGGGCAGTTCTTCCTCCCCGTCCCTGGCCTTGACCTCCATAACATCAGGAGTGTGGCTAGAGGCCCTTGCAGTGAAGACTGAGGTAAAGAAGTTATTAAGTACCTCAGTCTTTTCCTCATCACTTGTGACCATGTCACCATTTTCCTTTCTGAGGGGGCCCACACCTTCCCTAGTCTTCTTCTTCCCATTAATATACCTGTAGAAGTTCTTAGTGTTCCCTCTAATCTCCCTGGCTAGATTCAATTCAAACTCTGCTTTGGCTTTCCTAACCAGGACTCTTGCTGCTTGGGCAGCTTCCTTATATTCCCCCTGTTCTACCTGTCCTTCTCTCCACTTCCTGTAGAGTTTCCTTTTAAGTAATAGTGTGTCCAGTAGCTCCTTGCCCATCCAGGCAGGCCTCCTAGCATTCTTACCTGCTTTTCTCTTTGTTGGTACACAGAGCTCCTGGACACAGAGGAGGTGGTCCTTGAATATTGACCAGCTGTCCTGGGTCCCTCTTCCTCCAGGGCTTTGTCCCACGACACTTTGGCTAGCAGATCCCTGAAGCGATCAAAATCTGCACGCCTAAAGTCTAGGGTCGTGAGCTTGGAATACTTCCTCCTGATTGCCCTGAGGATGTTAAATTCAACTGCTTCATGGTCACTGCAGCCAAGGCCGTCTCTGAGCCTCACATTGCTTACCAGCCCTTCCCTGTTGGTGAGAACAAGGTCCAGCATAGCACCATTTCTTGTTGGTTCCTCTACCATTTGGAGGAGGAAGTTGTCTTCTATGCAGTCCAGGAACATCCTGGATTGCTGGTGCCTTGCTGTGTTGTCCCTCCAGCAGATGTCCGGGTGGTTGAAATCACCCATGAGGACCAGGGCTTGTGACCTGGAAGCCGCTTCTATTTGCCTATGGAGGGCCTCATCTGCTTGGATCTGCTGGTCAGGTGGCCTGTAGGAGACCCCCACAGTAATATCTCCTTCCCCTGTCCTGCCTTTAATTTTAACCCATACGCTCTCAACTAGCTCATCATCCCTCCCCAGTTGGAGCTCCACTGATTCCAACTGGTTATTGACATAGAGGGCAACACCTCCTCCTCTCCTTCCCTGCCTATCCTTCCTAAAGAGTTTATACCCATCTATCCCTACATTCCAGTCATGGGATTCATCCCACCAAGTTTCAGTAACAGCCACTATGTCGTGGCATCCCAGCAGCACAGTGGCCCTTAACTCATCCTGTTTGTTGCCCAAGCTGCGCGCATTCGCATAGAAGCACTTCAGCTGGGCTGGCCCTGTCCTCCTCTTGTGCCAAATCCCCTCGGTTTCCACAGAATGTCCTGTTGGATCATTCGTGGCTTGCCTCAGGGCAGCAAGTTGAGAGCCCTTACCATCTCTCCTTCTCTCTGCTGCTGGTGAGCTGCCCCTCTGTTTGTCACCAGCCAGCAGGAGACTATTAATCCCTTCCCCCTTCAAATCTAGTTTAAAGCCCTATCAATGAGCCCTGCCAATTCCTGCCCCAGGATTCTTATCCCCCTCTGGGACAAGTGTGTCCCATGAGTTGTTTTCAGCTCAGGTGCCTTGAAAACCAATCCATGATTGTGGAACCCAAAGCCCTGTGGGTGGCACCAGCCCCTGAGCCATGAATTGATCTGTCGGCCCTTCCTCAGTGTGTCCTCATCCATTGCTGACGTTAGAGGGACAGCAGAGAACACAACTTGAGCTCCTGATCCCTTTAGCATTTGCCCTAAGGTTCTGAAGTCTTTTTTAATAGATTGTGAGCCTCTCATTGTTACATCGTCACTGCCCACCTGAAAGACCAGCAGTGGCTAGTAGTCTCATACATAAT